>OX493341.1:16178200-16635700 GCA_950371115.1 Anania fuscalis
TAATTTCTAAAAAGTTTTTAAAATAAATTGGATTGAAACTTGGTGTGATCAGTGCTAGGATATTTTGTTACTGTCCTTGCTTAATAAAGTGCATAATCTCATAATCTTAATCGTAGCTAAATATTTTTTTACAGTTAGAGATTGTACAGTTAATCAAAGGTTAATAAAACGAAAAACGGGAATCTAATAAAGCTTTTTGCAACCGGAACACACTTCGCTCCGGAAGAAAAACAGGTAAGTATGAGTAATTGTTAATTAATAAAGCTATTTAGATGCGGCTCAGTTGCATGCGCACATTTAAGAGTCGAATCATGATACTTAGGAACTATTAATTATTTTGTGTCATAAAGGACGATGAACGGAATAGTTTCATGCCTAGCTCGCACTTACACTATCTTGTAATTGTATTTCCTGTAATAAAATCAGGCTGACAAAGGTGACTGAGTTTCTTGCGCCGTTTCTTCTCATCACTCTCTCTCAAGAATTTCATTTCATTTCATTCACCTTGCTATATAGTTGTATAAATCTGAAACTGCAAGCCAGGAAAGTACCTACATGTGTTATACTTTTACAACGCATTTGTCATCTTTATTATTAACATTTAAATAGATAAACGTAACTCATTAAGGGATAAGATCCGGAACGAGGTCATACGACATAAGACTAAGGTGACTGATATTGTCCAAAAATGTAGCAAGCTGAAGTGGCAGTGGGCTGGCCATGTCTGTCGCAGAACCGACGAGAGGTGGAGCAGGAAGGTTCTTGAATGGAGACCACGCTTAGGCAAACGTAGTGTAGGACGCCCCCCGGCTAGATGGACCGATGACCTGAAGAAGGCAGCTGGCAGCGACTGGATGCAAAGGGCGGGAGATCGTGCGCTGTAGCGCTACTTGGGGGAGGCCTATGTCCAGCAGTGGACTGCAAAAGGTTGATATGATGAAATAAATAAACGTGAACAGACGACTTAGTAAATGCCGGTTGGATGCAGGCCGCTTCCAACCGGTCAATATGGAAGTCACGGGGGTGGCCTATGTTCAGCAGTGGACGTCCTGTGGCTGAGATGATGATGATGATGATGAGCTAAACGTATTGCGTGCAAAAACTCACAAAAGCTGAAAAGCAGTACGAAAATTTGTTAAACCATTTTCGATCAATCAAGAAGTTACACATATCATCTTAAAAAAAAACTCGGGAATATTATTGCTTGTCGGACTCATGGACCTAAAAGCATACAATACCTAATATACCCGTAATTTGTGCCCATACTGACCACGTTACATGCACACAATAACGAGCATTCGTGCAGACAGTTCGGGAAAGAAGCGAGCAACGAGCACATTGTCACTGGATTTGAAGTTTGAACACACGACGTAATGTAATGATCGCTGCCAGGGGCGTGCGGTGCAACCTGGTAAATGAAATGAGGTAGGCAGTAGCACTGATCAAGGTACCTAAAATAGAAATAAAAACTTAAGTACGTATCTACCGCCTACCTTGAAATAAAACTAATGACCACCACTAACTGGTCGCTGCGTAAATCGCATTACTACGCCCCGTAAGGTTTACTTTTTTTGTGTATTAACATATTTTTTTATAATTTGGGAAGAAGTTTCTAAACAAAAATACCTACCTAGTATTTTGACAATAAATAAGATTTAAAAAATAATAAATGTATTTGTAAGACTGACAGAATTATTGGTAACGATGACACGCAAAAAATGTAGTTGAGTCTATAAATTAAATCTAATGGAATTGTGATTCCATGTAAATTATTATTAACTTTCAAAGGTCAACATTTTTGTTAAACCTTGTTTTGCTGTGTCGGTTGACATGACGTAGAGAGCTGAGAGACTTGACCATTTGCGTATATTAAAAAAAAAGATAATGATGTCATCATTAAGCAAATTTTGATATGATTTGGAATTCCCAATAATCTTATTTGCATAAATTACTTTATATCATCCGGTTTTGTTTTGAGTTTTTTCTTAGAGTAATCATTACTTGAAAAAAGGGAAAATAAAACTGATTTTAACCCCTTGTCTGTGAGGTGGCAGATTTCTGCCATCATGTCAAAAGGGTCGTCTGTGAGGTGGCAGATTTCTGCCACCTTATCGGTGTCGTATTACACAGCGCGCGTCGTCGCTATAAACTCTGAAGAAATTAATATCATCTGTTTTACTAGGTCCTGTAGAGGTTTATAACCTCATGAGTAAAACCTCAACGTCTACCATGGTATTTTCGATGAAGAAAACTTTCTCGGATATCTTAACACTTTCCTTTCGGATATCTAAACGTGGGCCAAACGTAAAATGAGCGTCGCAGAAACAATGTAATTGGTCTTTTTAACTTAAGATCCGTTCAAATATTCGGAAAAGAGATATGTATACACGAGGAAATAAAAGTTAAGTCTCATTTATTACTCATTACTTGTATTATCAATTTGCGAAAATAAAGAATTCGAGTCACTAGAAAAATCTATTCACTGTTGGTTGCAAGCGCCATGATCACGGACTAATCAGTTAGTAGTGCCGAAATATCGGGAACTCAAAAATAAGGTACGTGGTAGCAATCTCGTAACAAACTATTGTAAAGAAGGTATAGCTTTTTATTTCAACTTTTACGGGCTGAATAATGGAGTATTGTGAAAAAAAAATGAAAATTAGCTTTTGGGTCTTGCTTCAAATTTGTATGTCAAGAGTTCGAATCCTAGCACGTGCCTTTAGATTTTTAGGCTCGGTTTGACGGATTTAAGTATGCCAATTTAGTGACATTTGCTCGGCGTTAAGCGCAAACCTGGATGTAAGCTGTGGTCTAAAATAATCTGATCGAATGTAACAAATACACTTGCCGTATAGGACCATGCAACTTGGAACCCCGACTAGAATCGCGATAAGCGCTATTAGAAATAGTATAGTTACATGAAAATTCGTTACCGATTCTACTAATATTATAAATTGGAAAGTTTTTAGTAAGGATGTATAGATAAAATAAATATTGGACAACATCACATACATTGCTCTGATCCTAAGGTAAGTAGCTAAAGCACTTGTGTTATAGAAATCAGAAACAACGATGGTACCACAACACCCAGACCCAAGACAATATAGAATTATAGAAAAGTTTTCCACATTGACCCGACCGGGGATCGAACCCGGAACCACAGAGATGGCGGCGCCATTTGTTACTCTTTCACGAAAAAACTACTGATCGGATTTCGATGACATTTTGCGAACATATATGATATGATCGGGATCAACATAATTAATACTTGTTATCCCGGTCAAATTATGTTCCTGTGGGATATATTGAATAAACTGAAGTCCACGCGAGCGAAGTCGCAGGCGACAGCTATGTATAAACTTTTAAATACTAGGAAACCTACATTGAAAGCCTGTATGCAGGCTTTCAATGTAGAATTTCATGTATTTACATGGAAAAATGATGCTTTTAAGTTCTGCATTATAAAATTGCATGTATGATGTATTCTTGCAAATAAACGATTGAATTTGAATTTGAAATAGATTTTTCTTACATTTCATACTATAGTATATCATCTATCCGCTAGTATTGTTTAAAGCGAATTCCATGTCAGATTAAATAAATAAGATCAATGGTAGGTTAGGTACAGACTAGGTAGGTAAAACTTTACATGTGACGCCCTGCAAGGTTATGGTAATTATTTTTGTTATGAGTTATTAGAGCTAACTGCTCGCTTATTTAATTATCACAGCAAGGAAATAATGTTTAGGTTAACGGTTATACAATCGCTCGTTACAAAAGTTGTTATATAAAATAATAATCTCCTATAGTAATTAGTAGTCCGGAGCGCGAACCACTACACCAGACGGTCGTCCAATTAGTTCCAAGTTTATTATGTTATGGGCACAATGGAGATCGTGAGTCGTGACGTATTAGCTCATGGTGGGACAGCCGAAACCGAGTGTCGAGGTGAAGGCTGTAGTGATGTTACACTTTGTCGACACCGATAGAAAGACTTTGTTAACGTACGACCAGTCACAACTTCGTACTAGATCTAAATTAATTTCGTCAAATATATTCTTCATTTATTAATAGAATAAGCGGTTACACGGTGGTTCTTTTAAATACAGGACCCCCTGTTTATATTTTTAGGCCCAAACCATTTCATAATTAAGGTGAAGCCTATACTATGCAGAAGAAAGTTTGTACTTAGCCTTACTAGAGTTTTTTTTACTATTTATTTTACAACAGTAGGTTAGAAGAATAGCACCACCCCTTCACTTCCTATGGGTGTCGTAAGAGGCGACTACAGGAGAACCGCCACAAGAAGACAGGCAGCAGCGTCTCCTTTCCACCATTGGCCAAACTGCGATCGCCAACCCGCCTGCCAAGCGTGGCGATTATGGCAAATCCTCCTTTTGGAGAGCAGTGTGTCCAGCAGTGGACTAATATAGGCTGGTGATGATGATGATGATGATGAATGTTTGTAGGTTTTACAACAGTATGCAGCAAATAAAGGGGAAAGCTAAACGCCGTGTTGTATCTCATTCACGATTTTTCTTTCTAAAAACGTTGATTGTTTGCCAAATATCAACTAGTAAAAGTGAATATCAGAAATCAATAATAGTCACGCACGATGACGTTAACTGTAAACTCAAATCTGAATAAATCAATCGACATACCTCATCACTATATCAAGGGCGCGTCGCTCTTCACTCGCACAGTGATGCGCGCGCGCACAGTGCATGCGATGCGCGGACGCGCGCCGGCCGTTTATCGTTCGTTCGTCGCGCTCGCTCTGCTCGCTTCGCTACTGACATCGAGCGAACTCGCGAGCGCAGAGACTCTGGCAACCCTGGGAGCGATACTACCCCCGTTCCTGCGGAGCAATTTCGAAGGGATTGTCAAGACTGCGTCCGATACTTGTAGGTGTATGCAGTGGAAATTATAAGTGATAAATATTATGAAATGGTGAAGAGTGTAAAAGTTGGTTGATAAAATATGAGTATGTTTGAATAACAAGATGACTGATTCATCCATGAAAAGTGGGGTTTGCGTACATTTTTTTTTTCTTTTTATGAAATTAAAAATGTTAAGGAGTGGTTTATTTGTCAAGATATTGCTCTAAAATAATGCATGTAGACCCGACATGCATTAGAAAATGTTTATAGAGCCTTAAATAATGTTAACCATTTGAAAGACAGGTAGAAGATGAAAGGTGGCGTACTTGTTTATTGCTTCAAAACATGAATAAAGTAGAGTTTAATTTTATTCACTTCAGTGCGTAGATTTAATAAAAAAAATAGTTCCAGACTGTTATGCGATGTTGGAGTTGAGATGTAGTGAAGTTTTATTATGAATTCAAACTTCTTCAGTTATATTTTTCAGTTATAAGCCGATATTTTCTTTTGATAGTTTGAGTGTGAGAAACGGAATCAATTTACTGAGCACATAAACTGAAAGTGACGTGCGTATTGAAAAACCTTATACTAAAATTTAAAAAAACATTGCTTAATCGGTAAATCTGATCTGACAATTTATTCATTTAATTAGAAACAAGTTTAAATGTCTGTTCGACCCTGTAAGTTTGAAAACCCATCTGTTCTTAAGTCATTGTCGTGTAGAGGTAAGCAAATCATAACTTTCGTGTGAAATATCAGAGGTGTAGTTCAGTTGAAGAAACAATGCAACTAACATTTACTATTGTCTGAAAGATACCCTCCGGTCTGTCGTCTAATGTCGTACAATTAAATAAGAATAGACGCTTAAATCATAATGGTACGTGGAATTGCAATCGTAAAATTGGAGGTTTTGGATTTCCAGTTTAAATGTAAATTCCATTGCTATAAATAGTAAAACTAGAGTCTATAAATGTTTTGCCAAACCGGTACAAAGTTATGGAAGCTAGCCGTTGTAAATTATTGACACGCAAATCGGAATTCGAATGCTTCAAAAATACGCCTCCAGCCCCTCTAGCATGGGCAACAAAACACTATATTATGATCTATTTTTGGCATATATATTTTTTCCATCTTACAACGTGGAATCATGATAAATAGATGCGGTAATTCCGGCTATACAATCTGGAGTGGTTGTCAAGACCTCCGTTACGTTGGATAGGGAAACAAGACCATCCAGTACTTTGTGCAGGCTTTAAAACGATGTTTTCTGCCACCGCTTAGGGTCGCCATAAGCCCGGTTGGGGGGGGGGGGGGGGGCTTAATCTAGCGAGTCGTTCGAACGCGAAACCCCGCTCGGACGCTCCCTGGACGCCCTTCAAACTAGGACACATCCGGGGAAGCCCGGACGGATGGCAACCCTACCACCGCTGGACAAGGTTTAAATTACCGATTTAACGTATATTTTGACTAACGGATATTCATAATTTCAGAGTCTTGGTCATCAACGATAGAAACATGCAATTTGGACAAAATATGCAGGTAGCTTCCAACCGGCCAATCTGGAAGTCACTGGGGGAGGCCTATGTTCAGCAGTGGACGTCCGCCGGCTGAAATTATTCATTATTTTGGATGATAACACGAAATTAAAATTTTACAAAACCCCCGATGATCTTTAAGCAGCTGATCAGGTCATGTTTACCTTACCGGATATACTTTCATTCAATATCATTGAAGTAACGCGTTACAAAATTTCGAATCGATCGGACATAAGAATGTTGATTAGTTCCTCTCATTAACTAGAAAAGAGCTGATGACCTTCAAACGGCTGAACAGATTTTCATGAAACATGGCTAAGAACACTCGGGATAAAATTATCTATGACACAAAAAAACTAAACGAAAATCGGTTCATCCGTTAGGGAGCTACGATACCACAGACAGACACTCTCTTTTTGCGTCGTGGGTTAACAAAGAAACTAAGGTATTCTTAAAAGATCCACCGATAAAGGTTTTCGTAATTGGAGAAAATTGTGTATTTCCTTCGAATAAAACATTTTAGTTTAATTTATAATCGCGTAATCTTCCACACTTAAAACAAGGTAGTGTAAACTTTGTAAGGTCGCAGTATTTTCGTAAATATGTATTTTGAATATGTAAGCAAATCATTTGTTCTGTCACATCAGCTGAATTGCACGTCAATATCACGTCGTATTTATAAACAAACAACCTGAGCAACTAAACTTGACCTCAACTGCAGGAACTACTGTATTTTCATGTGAAGCATTTGCGATTAGCGTAAATCAACAAATCATAAATTAGTTTCCCAAGTGTGTCAAATTTCTTGTAAATGGATAAAATAATTTCGATAAAAACCCATAAGTTTAGTCAATCCAACCAATATTTAGCCCAAAAACAAACCTTGTAGCATCCTCTTATTCCTTAAACATCGTGATGAAATGTGCAGAGGATATTAAAATTATAATTTGGTAAATTATATAAATATAAGGTAGGATTCGTAAAACCAAACTTAAAGCCAAGTTTTATTTTAACACAACCAATAAGTAGGTATTATAAGATTAAATATCTTACGGTGGCGACATACCTCAATAATACCTATTGTTTGTCTATTATTTCGAAAATACTACTCATTGAAGTCATATAAACTGATCTTATTTATTTTATGAAAAAATAAAACTACGCTGTACTAACTGTACTTAAATAATTGAAGATAAATAACACTTGCATGAAATTGCTAAAAACAAAAATTTACAATGTACTTAAATAATCAATCGAGATAACTACCATATAAGTACATTTTTTATGAGTAATAAATATTTCGGACTGTTGCAATAATATATTATTAGACATTCTTCTTCATAAAATATATTTTTACTATCGATTTCTAAAAGTCGAGTAAAAGCTCATGTATTTTATTGTCCTAATTTCAGGTGAAGCCTTGCCACTGGACTTGCTGTATTCCCGGGACTACACGTCTGAACTACCCCTCATCGATATCGTGGAGATTTCAAATGCTGGCCGGAGGAAAGTGCGTCTCTCGCGCGCCCACAAGTACATAACATACCGCCCACCGAATCCTCTAGTACTTTACATTCCTGGCTGGTGGAACACCCCTACCGACGAATCTTCTGAAGCACTAGTAGACGCTTTACTCAACAAAAACCCCTCAGTCCTCGTACTGGATACAAGACTCAGCTTTTGTCGAGGATACATCGCCTCTGCATCGCGTGTCAAACCTTTAGCCAACCTCCTGTTTGAGTTCATCAAGAATTTAAACAAAAAAGGAGTTCCGTTAGCCTCCATTAACATCATTGGCTTCAGCCTAGGAGCACATGTAGCAGGGATAACTGGAAAGTTAGTACAGGAGAAATTGAATGGGAAAATTGGACGAATTACTGCCTTAGATCCAGCTAAGCCTTGCTTTGGTAGACCAGATTTCAGATTAGGCAAGAAAGACGCAAAGTTCGTTCAAGTTGTACATTCCAGTGCGGGAGTGTTAGGTTTAGAGCAACCGGTTGGACATGTGGATATTTATGTGAATGGGGTGTTGGTGAAGCAGCCAGAGTGTCTTGATAGGGGTATAACAATTGAATGTGACCATGCTCAAGCGTGGAGGTTGTACGCTGCGTCAGTGATGAACGACACAGCGTTAATGGGCCGCAAGTGTGGCAGCTGGGATGACCTCATGAAGGGCGATTGTCGGGGGAACATGACAACAGTGGGGTACGGCTGCAGCATGCATGCTAGAGGCATGTTTTTATACAAATCCGAGGGTGAGGTTAAAGCTGAAACCAAACTACAAGTGTTCAATCCCCTCGATTTCTTTACGTGGTGGCACTAATTGATGGGTGATTGTGGATTTGACTGTGATACTAGTTAGAATATTGTTCATTTTAAAATAAAGTATTTCGTTATTTTCGATTGTTTTTGTTAAAGCTCCAACTCACGAACGGACAAATGTCTCGCGAGACATGACATGAAAGTAGTGTATTGGGCGACAATGTGTCTGATTTTTTTATTCAAAAGATTAAAATACAAGAAATCTCGTCTCTCTTGCAATACGTATTGCGGAACATTTGTCCTTAAATCAAATCAAATCATTTATTGCAATACATGTGTGGTTAGCAGATGATAAGTAATTGTACAGTACATCACATGCACCCTGCAAGGGCATAGCAATTTATTACAAAATTAATTACTAATGGTAGGTAGTGAATAAGAATTAGACCTCCAGAGGCTAAATATCTTATTTGTTTGACACCAATGCTGCATGTTTAAGGATATCTGTATATTTTTTTTTGCAATCAAAGAGTGTAATATCTTCCTGTTGTACAAAACTACTATTAAACAATAAAATCCCACTCGTTTAATTGTCAGTCGTCCATCTGTCCTGTGTCCGTAGAAAGCTTATCTCCGAAACTACTGTAGCTATTTTGATAAAGTTGTCATGTCAGATGGATAGACAGATAGACTGATTCACAAGATGACTTTGTTTATTACAGCCAGAAACTTAGTAAAATCAGTATGAAGCAGATTTCTTTAGGATACTAATGATATTATATTGTTTTTGCGACAACATGCTTGTTAGTTAGTTGGTATCTCTCAGTTGAAAAGCGCGTAATGTGGGTTCGATGCCTACCTTAGGCGATTTTCTAATAGGTTACTTATTATTACTCAACTGCCAAAAGAGAGTTTAGAACATATTATTGTTTTAAATTACATACAATAATACCACATATACATGTAAATTCAACGCAATTTACACCTAGATTAGCCAAGGCAAGACTAGCCTAGTGTGGGAATCACACACAGGTAAACTGTGTTAGATATAAATCAAGTTGTAACAATTTTACTACGTCAAATATTATTTTGTATTAAGTATATTCCATTAAAAGTGAATCCAGTTAAAGTGAAAAGTGGTCAAAATTCATAAAACGATTAAAAGATCGTAAAACAATTATCAGATAGCTTGCATTATTAAATACTATTCATCAATTATTACAATATTATGTATTTAATCGTTGCATGGCTGTGGATTGATAAAACCTGAGAATTTTCTGTATATTAATAAAAAAATAGTATTCTTAAGTTTGTCCTCTATACGTTCCTAATCTGCTTATAGATGAAATTCCATCACATATTTAACTGGTAGCGACATCTACAATAGCTATACAGCACTAAACGTAGGCTTACCGACAAATAACGAAACTTTGTTCCTTTTTCTGATCAGTTTACGTATGATATGGCTAGATGGCACTCTACGTGAACAAAAGCCTACTCTACGTTAAAAGTTTTATCAATTGCACTACGGGGGAAATATTTGACATAAAAAAGTAAAATGTAGGTTTTTCTAAGATTTTCGTTGTATTGTGCAGGAGGTAGGTGAAAAATACATATTTTTGATACAACGAGAGATTGTACGGACAGCAGCTCGTCGACCTACCACAAAATGTCAAATTTTCTCATTTGAAAATGATCCCTATATGTCAGGCTTAAAGTTAAAAATCTATTGGAGAATTTTTGACTTTTTGGGTAGGTCGACGTGCTGTTGACTGTACTTAGGAAAAAAAATGTTTTGACGTTACTGTTTCGTAGATATAATATGTATTTCTACAATTGTAGTATGTAATAACGATACAACCGACCAATCTGGAAGTCATTACCTAGTCAGGGATGTAACCATGAACTCTTAAAACAATCTCAAATCCGTCAAATCTATCAAATTTCGTACGTAATAGCGTATGAAATTGACAGATTTGAGATTGTTTTAAGAGTTCATGGCTACCCCGCAGACCTATCTTCATGATGTTCATGAACGACCCAAAACATACTAATGTTTAAAATTGATATAGAATTTAATAGATCTTTCAAAACTTGATGTTTTAAACATATCTATCATATGCTCATGGTAAAATAAATATTCTACAATACAATCGAAACAAGCAGACACACAAACATCTTTATGATTTATTATTACACTCATGTATAGAATGATATTAAACAATATTGTTTGATCATTATTACGTAACCATTGTCCAATATATTATACAGCGTAAAGTTCTGTGTAACAAATGAACACTTGTGTAAATAAAGAAATTGCGACAATATGTTTAGTTTTAAAATACAACAGTAATTGCAACACAAAATCAAATAAATGAATGTAACGAACACACTTTAACTGTATGCTAACACTTTCTAATACAGAATGTCTCAAAAATTGTGCCATGTGGAAGTAAGAACATACTTAACAAGCAAGAGGACCGATGGTACCTATATGGTTGACTGTTCACTAGTAGAGAACGGGTAATAAAATAAAAATAAAATAAGATTGCTAAGAGTGCTGCAGTGGATGGAAAAGAGTAGCCGAGTATCGAATTCAGCAGTGGCGTTCATTGGGTTTGAGAGACCTGTCTAGCAGTGGATTTACGTGAGCTGATTATGGAAATGATGTGAGAGTATTTTAGTTTCGAGAGAGAGAGAGAGGGAATATTTCAAAAATATGATAAGGCTGGCAAAGGTAACTGAGTTTCGTGTAGTATGGAAAAGCAATATTTTGGTAAGTCGGAAACGGAATAGCGCCTTTGACCTGAATCATTGAATGTATTCAGCCTATTTATTGCCAAGCCTCCCCCTAAGAGCACGATCACGCTTCTTTAACTAAGAATAACGTGAATTATTGATTCAAAATTGATCTTCGCAAAACACACGTAACACATTTTGGACCAACCTGTAGGTATGTATAATTACGGAACATTTATAGAGTGCTGGCACAATTGGTAATATTCCAAAAACCTTAAGGTTAGACATAGAAATGTGCATTATGTATGAATATAAAATATGGGCTCTCAAAAAAAAATTCTGGAACCAATAGTACCTTATACCATTTATCTTTTTATTGAAGCGTGAATTTAACAAAAGTCAAAAGTTCGTTAATTATTTTAATCCCTCGACACACTCAATTTACTTTTTATTTGTATTGTTACGTAACCGATTCGGTAACATGATGTATAAAAAACACCCAGTGTTCCGTACATTTAGGACCCCAGCCGTTTCCTGATCAGCCATGGTTCGCTGGAGGCAAATAGTCGGCAAACTCGCAACTCATTGCTCCGAAACGGCCCCGAAATAACATTTTTGTTCAAAAGTAAGTGCTAAAAAAGGTTCGTCAAGTGCGAGCTTGGATAAGTGACTGTGGGTTTTGTACGTTAATAAAAATATTGTACACGCGTATTTCTAAATAAGGAATCTTCAAATTAATATGTAAAAAAAATTAGGCAAAAGGATGTTATACCAAGAAATAGATTCTTCGATTAGGTATTTTACGATCGCTACTTACTTCCTGTCAAGTCTACCTAATTTATATTTTAATTTTGTTGAGATTTGCAAAAGATTAGTAAAATAAAAATAAAAAAGGAGAGATCTCAATCCTGAAGTCGTCACTCCCTTTAAAACTTAATTTAGGTTTCAGTCAGATGCCTGTTTTCTCGGTCGTATTTAATAAAAGGACATTCTAAAATTGATAACAGTCAAGGTAAAGTTACTTAAATTCAATAAAATAAACAGTACACCCGTACATGGAGGGCAAAAACTAAAACACGGTTAAATAAACAAACAAACCTACTCGGAATTAAGCTTACGGACCCCTAAGCCCGTAACAAGCAAATCGTTCAATGGAGCGTCCCACTTCAAACAGGGCGGGTAAACATGAATTAGCCGGAGCGGGCCGGCCCCGGCACCCGGCACCCGGCACGGCCTGGTAGGTAGTACAGGTACCTAATACCTGACTGGGGCTTTAAAATGAATATCAAATACCTTACGTAGACTAATACGTGGCAAAAATACCCAGAAGTCCTACTACGAAACCGTTTTGGCCTTGCAGGCATTGGTTTCATTTCGAGGATAGGAAGTAGATACTTACTTAAGTGTTTTATTAATAAAAATCAGTAGTTTGCATCAATGACACATATTTGTAAGTTTGTACTTACTGCCTACCTTATTTTATTTATCAGGTAGGCATGCCTTATTGCCTATATGCACCGCACGCCCCTGCAACGAAAGGGCACCTAACAATTCAAAATTACCATACCTACTTGTGTCAAATATTTGATATTTTATAATCAATTGATTGATTGATATTTTATGATAGATTATAAAATTTCAAGTTCATCTAAGTTTTGGTCTTCACATATATATGTGAAGACCAAAACTTAGCCACCGAAATACCACTACCGTGTAGGGACACGCAAGGCATGTTAGAAGATGAGCCATTGTCTGTGAAAATACCGCATAGACATGCACCCTCCAAGCTGTAACCCCACCTGTGCAGGTTCTCCCTGCTTCGGACTACCTGGGTCCGTAACCTATTTAAGGACTTCCAGGTTGCCCAAGGCAGATCATGTCCAGGAGAGATTCGCTCTGATAGCTTTATATTCGGGTCTATGGGATATTTCTCCTTCCATAGCTTTAAGCGGGCGTCTTTAGCATCCCCGTACGGAGGAGGAACTTTCTTGACAAAGTTCTGGCGACTTTTTAGCCTCTGGGCTACCGGCACGTGGTGGTATAAGGGGTGCCGCGGGTCCTTTTCTTTTTTAAGACGCTCTAGCTAGAGCGCTCGCTACATCCCTGCGGACGTCGACGACATAAACATTTTCGTAGTAGGCCTTGAGATCCAAAAATAATAACTTATTCACAACAACATAATAACAACTATATTGTTTCTCTATCCTATTTTATGTTCTTACTTTTAATATTCTAAAACTCTGAACCAAGCTACTCTCAATCCTAATTCTATTTTTGTTTGCACTGACGCCAAAAATAAGTGATTAGCTAATTTTCACATTACCTATTTTCAGCTTTAAAGTCGGTTCTTAGGGTTTTGTGCGTAGAATAAATGTATGTCTGTCCGTTTGTATGTAACAAGCACAACCGATTTGCTATAAATCTACTACGGGGTAACCATGAACTCTTAAAACAATCTCAAAGCTGTCAAATTGACAGATTTGACAACTTTGAGATTGTTTTAAGAGTTCATGGTTATGGCCCTGGACTAATCAAGGGTAGGGTAGAAGGTACACACATTATGATTTATGACCCAAACAAGAATCGTGTAACGTAAAATATGTAACTATGAATGATGAAAATGACACAAAGGAAATTATCATGTCAATTATAACATCTGAACACTCCAAGGGGTAGACATCGAGTCGGTGCCAGTCTTGGCTGGCACCGACTCAATGTCTGTACCCCGAACAATTTTGAAATATATTTTTCTATATATTGTTTGTTTTGATTTAGATCGTGTTGATGTTCATACTGACGACATATTATGAGTATCATACAATTCAGAAAGATAAACCTCATCCCTGAAACAATATTATTTACGTCTGTTCCTTCACAATGGCATAATCCAAACGGCATTATTCGGAGAATCCTATCGTTTCGCCCATCTCCTATTCATCCCTTTTTTGCGGCTGAACAACGGGAGTTATATCACGTATGGCATTGTCTGGATAGCCGGGGCATTATGGGATATTAAATTAAATTGTAGAGGATAGTTTCGTTTCATCCTTCAGTTGAGAGTTAAATTTTCCGTTCCTATTGCTTACTTATTTTGTTATTGGGAATGAAACATTTGACATTTAATAAAAAACTTTTTTTACTTTATTCAACTTTTAAATAATAATTATAAACACTTAATTATTTTAGATTCGAGTTGTAGCGTTTTTCTTTGGGTCTTTTGCTGATATATCCGTTGTGAAAGCTCTTTCAAATAAGATTCTGAGCGCAAAACAGCCAGTCGTTTTGTTGTTTTCTTGTTATTTCAAATGCGTTGAAATCAAATTAAGTGATCCTCCAATTACACAACTGACGTCCTGCTCAAAAAATCCTATTTGAAGGAGCTTTGAGACGTATAGGTAAATAAACTCTAATGACCATAGTGCAATACCGATGGCACTCACAAAACTATCTATAAGGATTTTCATTTTACCTACACTTTATCTCATCGTCCTAGTGTATGGGAGAGGTGCCTTGAAAAGGACATTTGTGTTATAGCGGCTGTTGTGAATAGATGACACAATAATTTGAATAAGTCGTAGCTGAATAGGAAGCCTAAGTTACTTTACTATTAAAACACAATGTAATAATTATAATTTATTTATTCTTAGTTTCTTGTTTTTTTTTAAGGGAGGTGCTCGTAGCTCAGTAGCGGCAGCGCTTTGGTATCGATTACTAAAGTTAAGCAACCAACGCCACGGTCGTGAGTGGATGGGTGACCATTCCGACCATATTTAGTGACATTTATCACGAGCATCTCCGTGCTTCGGAAGGCACGTTAAAAGTTGGTTCCGGCCAATATCGCTTGATATTGGTCGTGAAGCCTAGTCAGAGGCTTTAAGGCGGCTTAATAATATCTGACAGTAAGGTTTAATCACTGGCCTTACAACACCCCTCCACCAATCCGCACCGGGCCCGCGTGGTTGAGTATGGCCCAAACCACCTCACAGTTGAGGTGAGGCCTGTGCCCTGCAGTGGGACGTATATAGGCATACTTTTCTTGTTTTTCCAGTCTTCAAAAATGTGCATAGTGTCCCTTTTAATAATGAACGGTTTTGAAAGGGATGCAATAATTTTTGAAAAGGACAGTACGTAATTTCGCGGAACATTACACCTTACATTATGCACAAACAATTTATTCTTTGGTATGTCACATGATAAATATTGAAAGGTATGCTTACAATTACTAACTTATAAAACAACTAATAATAAAAAAACTAAAACTACTCATGTTTCAAAATTAAATAAAGTAACTTGAGGTATTAACAGTCTCACTTTTTCCCGAAAAAAAAAAACAACAGTTAATATAAATAATTTCAGTTTTAAAATAATTATAATTATTGCTTTCCTTAATAAAAGTTACAATCTTATCAAATAAAATTTGGATAAAAGACAATTCTTTTAAGTGACATACTGAGCAGACAGTTACCTATGAAAGGGACGTCCCTTTCAAGACTGTTTATTTATATTTTTAGCGTTAACTAGCAAAATTAATTTAAAAAAATAAGAACAAACACATGGAACGGACTTTTAATCAAACTAAATTAGTTTCTATTTTACAGAGCAACAAAATTACGACTCTTATTCTACATTTTACACGATCATAAATTTTCACTGAACACTCAATAAATAATTTAAAAAATTAGCCTAATTTACGTTACAAATCTACTGTGAGCAAGAGATGTTAACGCTGCGATGACCAGGAGCAAAATGAGGGCGGTGCAGTGGCGCGGTCGCTTATATAGCAACCGGTCGCTCGTTCGGTTCTCGGTCTTCAAATATGGCGGCATTACGATAATACGGCCTCTCCTGACGTGTGGTCGTCCTCGACCACATGTTCTAGGGCGGCATCCAATGAGCTTGTCTCAGCCGTGGGGACATCATCGTTGTTTTCGGCAAGCGGGCTTGTCTGGGACATCATGTTGCTAGTATCTTGACTCTGTGACGTCTGATGGTGACCAGATGTGCTTGGTATAGCTGTCAGGTCTACCGATGATCCGCTTTCAGCTGAAAATGTCAGAGAAAAAGAAAATATATGAGCAAGCGACACTTATCAAGTAAACCAATAAGTTGGAAGAAGATTGTTATTAGTACAGATAGAGGCACACAGTTTGCTTATATCGATAAAGTTTTAAATAACTAATCTAAGACTAAGCTTGTATCGGTTAATAATTGACAGAGGCACTCAGTTAGCTTGTCTTAGAAAACTATAGACAGAGGCACCCAGTTTGCTTGTCTAAAAAAAATGACAGACAGAGGCACCCAGTTAGCTTGTCTTAGAAAATAATAGACAGAGGCACCCAGTTAGCTTGTCTTAGAAAATAATAGACAGAGGCACCCAGTTAGCTTGTCTTAGAAAACTAAAGACAGAGGCACCCAGTTAGCTTGTCAAAAAGAAACGGTAGACAGAGGCACACAGTTAGCTTGTCTAGGCGAAAACGTATCTCGGTTCGAAAACTAAGCAAGGTTTACTTACTTGAGAAAAACGCGGCACACGACTCAGGAGTCCACTCCCCTCGCCAAGCAATCATATGCTCGGCGGCCGACTGGGTAGTTTTGCCATAAGAGCCAGCCATTAGCTTAAGGGCATAGCGTCCATGAGGCAAAACCTGCGTGACACGGTACGGTCCACGCATTCCCGAGTCTAGCTTGCCTGTAACTTGAGATGATTTAGTTACAAAAACCATATCGCCTATTTTAAATGCTCGCGGTGTTTTTCTACCTCTATTGACATATATGTCTTGTTTGTGTCTATTCTCGTCAATAAGTTCGGCAGCACGCTGTCTTTGTAACTCTCTTAGCCCCTCACGATTTGGACGCGTGTTGTCAATAGCGACATCACGTATTAACGCTCTTATGACCGGCGTAACCGCCTCCGAACCGGTTAATAGTTGCATCGGTGAAATCTGGGTGGTTTTGTGTTTAGTGCAGTTGAGAACGAGCTGCATCTGGCCCAGATTCTCTGACCACTGACCGTTTGGCTTAGCGACTTCGATTCGGAGCATATTAAGCAGAGTGCGACAGTAACGCTCCACTTGGCCGTTCTCACTATGCATCCCTGGCGTTATAAAATGAACCCGACAACCTATTTCAGTGACCCAACTCAAAAAACTCGCGCTTTCAAACATTCGCCCCCTATCACATACTATTAGTTTAGGAGCGCCGAACAGAGAGATAGCATTAGAAAGTGCACGTTTCAGTTCATCAGAATCTTGCCGTTTTAGTGCATAAAACAGGCAATATTTTGTGAAGGCATCGACCATGAGTAGTACATATTTGTACTCGTTTGAAACGGGCATGGGACCAAGTGAGTCGATATGTAAGGTGGAAAATGGAGTGTCTGGTTTGACCCATGATGAAATTGGCTGGTGAGGAGCTCTGGGGACCCTTTTTGATGAAAGACAAATTAAACAGTGGCCTATATACTTTTTGACAAATGTGTAAACTCCAGGGAACCAAAAGTGGCGTAAAATGAGATCGATTGTTTTGTCAGCGTTTATGTGATCATGTTGATCATGAAATATTCTCAATAAGCTCAATCTATGGCCCTTTGGTATGAAACATAATAACCTTGGCTCCTCACCCGTAGGTGTGTATTTGTAATAAAGTAAATCGCCTTGGACAACATAGCGAGAAGCGTCTAGTTCGTTGTTATTGGCTTTGTCAATCAACGCACGAGTTTCCTCGTCCGCAGATTGAGCAATTTGTGCCCAGTTTTTAGGCCGGGTGATCTGCCGTACGTCTACAGGATTTCGACTCAGATAATCAGCGTGCTGCATCATCACACCCTTACGATATTCTATCGTGAAATCGAAATCCTGCATGTACATCCACCAACGAGCGACCCGTGGCAGGAGGTCTTTTTTTCTTTCAGTCAATTTGAGTGCATTGCAATCAGTCACAATTTTGAAAGGAATGCCCAGCAAATAGTGACGAAAGTGCTGTAAGGCCTTGATAATAGACAATGTCTCGAGCTCGTACGAGTGATACCGTGGTTCAGCGCCCTGTGTGGTTTTGCTAAAATATGCAACAACTCTTCTTTTATTCTCCCCGTGCACTTGGATGAGAACTGCACCATAACCGATGGAGCTCGCATCCGTATGCAGTTCTGTTGGCAATGATGGGTTAAATATGGCAAGCACGGGCTCACTTGTAAGAGACTCAATTAGAAACATTCTGGCATCTTCCTGGTCTTTACCCCAGTCAAAAGGAACTCCTTTTCGTGTTAATGCTGCTATGCTCGCGGTTTTAGACGCATAATTGGGTATATACCTACGAAAATATCCTGCCAATCCGAGTAGCTGACGGACCTGCTTAACGTTTGTGGGTACAGGAGAATCAATAAGTGCTATTATTTTTCGCTCGCTCGGTTTGACCTGACCTTCAGAGATTGTGCGACCCAAATACTCTACTTCTGTATCCACAAACGTACTTTTTTTCATGTTGATAGAAAATCCGGCAGAAGTCAGCGTTAGAAGGACCTCGCGTAAGTTCTCTAGTGCTGTTTCTATTGATGGAGCTAGAACTATGACGTCATCAGCGTAAACTAACACTTTTTAACTCAATGTGCATGCTGCCAGTTGTCACCGTACTCAAAGCAGTACCCATAATGAAATTCTCTTTGAATTCATTAATAATGTGACGCAATTTTTCTAAATCACTACCTATGAGAGAAGTTTTAATCGGTAACTGCTCGGAGGTATCAACAAGCAACACATTCAACTCGTGGTCGCGATCACGGGAGCTATCACAAGGAACCCGAGTTATCCGTTGAGTATTATTCACGCGAACGTAAGCGACACCTTCGCGATTCAACACGTCAGTTCCTATTAGCACCGGTACGTTCATACATTTTTGCGGGACAACAAGAAAATCTACCTCCAGCGACATATCAGGAAATTCAATAATCAAAGTAACATTGCTATGACATTCAATATTTTGCTCACCTATACCGCGTAATAATTGATATGTGGGTAGTCTTGCACAGTTAAAATGCTTTAAAACGGATTCAGAAATAAGCGAAACACGTGACCCGCTATCTATCAGCACGTCACAAGGAATACCCTGTATTACGGCCGTAGTGACATCACTGTCTGTAGATGCGCCTTTTAATTCACGACAAAAGTTTACGTTCTTTTTATTACGCTCTTCGGATCGTTGTTTAGCGAAACAGACAGAGATGTCGTGACCTACTTTTTTACAAAAGGAGCATGTCTTCGTATCCTGAGCTTCGCCTATCTTGGGTCGCTTCGGACAGCATTTGGTTGGATTCTCGATTGGGTAATCTATTACTATTCGTATGAACACGTTTTCGCGAATTCCTATCAAAATTCTTGTTTTGCTGCGGTCTCAAAAAAGTAATAGACCTACCCACGTTTGGTTTAGTATAAATAGATAAGAACTCAACGAGATCTTTAGACTTTAAATGAGCATTTGTCGCAGCAGCGCGAATCTGTGGGTCCGTTAACCCACGTATGATGATAGCCGTAACTAAGTCGTCACTAGGACCTTTTACGATATTTAAACGCAGCAGTGACCGTCTCGCATATTCCGCATAGGTAGCATAACTATTAGAGTTAGTACTCATTACATCATATAAAATGTTTGCAACATCGATTCTTCGTGAGCAGAGAGGTTTGAATTCGGTTTTGAAATTTGACCACGTTCGATCGTTAGTGACCCAATCGTCAAGCCAACTACGAGCGTCGCCTTTAAGGCAATGCGCGATTCGCGACAGACATTCATTATCGTCCCAGTTATTAATACTACGGGTTCTACCTCCTCGCACCAAGAATCGATATCGTGCAGGCTGGGGTCGAAGTTCGAAATATAAAAATGGGTGGATCTAACCTTTGTCAGTGCTGTTAGGGCTCCAATGAGACGATCAGTAGGGTCCAAAGACGTTACTGCGCTTGCAGACGAGTCGTCCATTGTGCTGCAGTTCGACGGCGGCGGCGGCTCTCGCTGTGTCGTTGGAATTGCTTCGGTAGTCGCCACGCTCACGCACGCACGCTCCTCGGGCGTCGGCGGCAACGGACACACGGCTGGTTGGTTGCTATTTTCAAGCGCATTGAGACGCGCTAAAATAGCGCCCAACTGTTCTTGCAAGTTGATTGCGGTATTGTCTTGAACACGCCTGTTCCTACCTCTATTGCCAGAGGCAGAACGATCGGCCATGGTTCAATAAGTGATAAATCTAAGTCGTCGTCAACGCAAAATAAGTTATAAAAACAACAAAAATCGAACTACGGCTACAACCAGAGCGCAAGTAGGCTATGGAGCCTATCCCACTTCTGATTTTAGCGTTAACTAGCAAAATTAATTTAAAAAAATAAGAACAAACACATGGAACGGACTTTTAATCAAACTAAATTAGTTTCTATTTTACAGAGCAACAAAATTACGACTCTTATTCTACATTTTACACGATCATAAATTTTCACTGAACACTCAATAAATAATTTAAGAAATTAGCCTAATTTACGTTACAAATCTACTGTGAGCAAGAGATGTTAACGCTGCGATGACCAGGAGCAAAATGAGGGCGGTGCAGTGGCGCGGTCGCTTATATAGCAACCGGTCGCTCGTTCGGTTCTCGGTCTTCAAATATGGCGGCATTACGATAATAATATAATAATAGGGACACTGACAGATTACAATCAGTTTAGACTTAGTTTCTTGTGTCCTTTTCATAAATATCACAATCAAATTAAAAACATAACCTGAAATTGTATAATTTCGATTAAGAGTTAACTAACCTTTTGCTTTCATGTCTGTATAAGTCTATCCAATCGTAAAAAAAAGTAATAAAATAAATAATACAACAGCATTTCACAGAACTTATAAAAAATACAATGAAAATTTATTTTTCACTGCAATATCAAACACACGTGCGGCATCGTTATCTTTGAAATGACAGGAGCGTGAAGTTAGGTGCAAATGGATAGGCATCGGGGCTGCTATACAACAAAAATAAACTGGATTGGAAACTATTTTTATTTTTCGGGTAATTTAAATTTTCCCTTTCATTACCTGTCCCTTGCATACCACCTCTAACCTAAATAATAGAAAAATATGTTGGCCTGTAAATATATCTTCCCTTGTTTTTCTTAGTCCTGCTTATTTCAGCGGTTTCCTACAAGACGAGGGCGTCCCCGCCACCTCGTGAGTCGTGGGTATGACGGCAGATTAATGGCGTGGAGGCCGGTGCGCCCCGGGGCGTTGCGTGCCGGACACATATCAAAAGGAATACAGAAATATAAGTTGAAGTGTTGCCAAAGTGCAGACCGAAGACTCAGTAAACATATTATTTATTTTTCGTTTTATTCAGTGTTTTATTTTACACATTGTTTATTTATTTAAGCCAACAGGTAAATTCATAGGATTTTTTAAAACCAATATTGAAAACCACACTTAAACCCAAACTAAGTACTCGTGAATTAACATTGGAAAACCTGGTGACATAAAGTGGTAGGCATTACTCACTGTCGACCAGATTGGTGTAGTGCGCAGTAATTCAAGCTTGATTGCTGGTTTGGATCCATTAAATTCTTTACTTACTTAACTGGCTAAAGTATGGCGGTTCTAGAAACGCCCTAGGCAAAAACACTTTCTCTGTTATCTCGTAACAAAAGAATGATAATTTGATGATAATTACAACGAGGCATTTGACATTTGGAATGTTGTCTGGGGCATTTTATTTATTTATAAAAAAAATATGTTGTATAGGTAGAAATATAACCTTTAAATTAGGTTATTAACTAAAGCTACAGATTTAAAAACAGGTAAATGATAGAGGAAATATTCCATGAGAGTGAGTGGAAAAAAAAGTGGTAAATTAAACGCATATTATTTAACCAACGCTGTTGGTTTGAACATGCCCTACTCTTTCCTCGTTGCACTATGTAAATATCGTTGAACATGTACGTCTCGCTGCGAGAAACGATCCCCACGAATAGTTCCATTAATTCGCTTCCAGAAAGTAATTAGGGACTCCCGCCCGACCCGGAGACTCGGGACGTACTGAACCGCTTCTTTGTAATCTTCTGTGAAATTGTTTTTTTTTTTTTAGAAATTGAATACGGGTGAAAGATGCGGCTCACTGATAATGGTAAACGTCTTAGAATGTGTGGTGTGTGTGATACTGGCTACTTATAATCTTTTAAAAGTGCCTACGGTATATAACTAAAGCTATAGTAGAATGAAGAAGAAGGCTTTGCCTCTGTGACACTGTATGGGTCCCTAATTATGGAATACTGGCTGTGCCCGACTGCTTTGCGTGGACGAAATAATATTTTGTATGATAAATGTAACAAAAAAAAACCTTCAAATAAAGAACAATATGTAGAACAATATCAAGAACATTTAACCGGAATAAAAGTTTATTTATTCTATACGTGTGCGAAATTTTACCCAAATCCGCTCAGTAGTTTGAGCGTGAAAGGGTAACAAACATCCAGACATAAAAACTTTCGTGTTCATAATATAAGTAAGATATTTTGTGTGGGATGGGAAGCATAGTAGGTATGTATAGGTCTATTTAGCATTTTGTGTTGACGTGCAAAAAGGTCACAATGAATTTTAAAATAATTGCTAATGAAAACTTTCATTAATGAATAGTCCTTGAGAAAAAAAAGTTGTTTTTAAAATTGTTTCCTTTGTCGTATTAACGGAGCTCTCGAAAACAAGTCGAATGGCGATGTGCTAATGAGCCGTGAGAGAAAAACTTGTGACTTTTGTAACGAGCAGAAATGTTCTCCGATGCTTTTGCTCATTATTTTGCGAACGTAGAAACAAATGCACTATAATTAGGAAAGAAACATTTAAGACGTTTATTTTGAGCTTTTCTAAGCCACTGTTCAGTCTATTTGGTGTTTGATAGAAACCTAACTAAGGGAAAAGTACAAGTGCTAAAATAAAGCTCCCTACTGTAGCATTATAACCGGTTTGTTCGTTGATTAGGTATTTAAAATGTTTTTAAGATGTATGAAAGGGCCAACCTGATTGAAGTACCTAATTTGGATTGTGACGTAAAAGTAAAGCTTTAGTAAACAAAGACTAGGTACTTATTTAAATTTAAAAACCCTCAACACAGCCAGAAATAAAAAAGAAGGGCTATTAAAGTAAATATCGCTTTTTTGTGCAGCAATTCCTAAGTTTCAAGTCACAGAGTAAATAAATGATAACAGGCGCCACCGTGAGCCAATAATGGTATAAGAAGACGATCAAAATTGTCGATTTTGCTTCATCAGCGTGGGCCCTTAGACAGGGACAAGCATTAAGTAATATTTGAAGAGTTCACAATCTATTTATTCAAACATGAATACAGTTAAAGAAGATAATAGGTATTCAGTAAGCTCATTTCACAATGATTGCAGGCTATTATTTACAAGAATCGACAAAACCGTTAACTGCTAACATTTTTTTGTATGGATTTTTCTTATAAATCATATAAAAGGTGTTATAGGTCAAGTATCAACTGTTATACTACAATAATTATGTACCTAATATAAGCATTACTATCTGAAATATGCTTGCAACTAATTAACTAATGAGAAATGCACTTTTTATGTCACTTTAGAACGTATCTTTCACCTGTCGTGCGTAGACTCAATAGGAACTACAGAAGCTATTGTAAGTAGCTGCCTGGCAGCCGGTGTTTTTTCTAAAGTAAGGGAAAAGGTGGATTAAACATGTAGAAACCGGGCAAAAATGTGCCAGGCGTACTATTAGGCTACAAACACTTACATAGACGCACGCCACAAAGCCTTCGTGTTCCCATGAGATTATCAACCACAACTTCATCATGCCTCTTGTTTAGATAAAGATAAATAACATGTATTGCCAAAGGGACATCATAATGACACATAACATGTGTTGGTAACATGGTGGTGTGTGTTTGCGTACTGTTCGTACGCAAACACACACCACCAGCCTATATCAGTTCACTGCTGGAGACAGGCGTTTCCAAAAGGAGGATTTTGCCATAATCGCCACGCTTGGCAGGCGGGTTGGCCAATGGTGGAGAGGAGACGCTGCTCGGGCAGCAGCGGCTTCTTGTGGTGGTTCTCATGTAGTCGCCTCTTACGACACCCATAGGAAGAGAAGGGGCTGTAAAATTCTTTTAACGTGCCCGCACCATACCACACGCAAACAATCACTTAAAATAACTAAAATAAAAACATGAAACATAGGTACTTTAGAAAGAGCAAGAAAAAAAAGATAAAACTAAAATGGCCGAACAGTACCGCTATGCACGTCGCGAAGCCCATCGCAAAAGGACTGAAACATGGGTATGTTTCAGTCCACTGGAGCCTACTCTAAATAAGTTTGTGTGATGGATCTGAAGGGTTGCTCGGTTGCGCCCCAAATCCTTTCATAAAAAATCGCCGACGGTTCAGAACTTTTCAATTATATTTCGGTCAATTTGAAATTCAAAGCGAAGGATTTGCTGGGGATTATTTAAATTTATTCATCTGTAACGCTCAAGAAACTAAATCCGGATACTGACGAAATATATTTTATCACAGCGAATGGAGAAAGGTGCAGTAGGATCACAAGCAAGTAGAGTTTGTGGATGTAATTTTTTTTGCAATAAATGAATTGAATGAAATGTAATAGATAGGCTCGCCAGACACTTCTAATGGTATGCATGGAACAAAACTGACATCACGCACAAAGAACAATGGGCATTTTGGCCCCAGCTTGTAACATCTTGCTACTTTTATAATTTAAAAGGCCTATAAAAATGCAACATTTTTTTTTTCGGTGAGGTACTTCTAAGCGATGGTAGAAAAATACTAGGTGATGTCAAAGTATGCCTACTTTCATACATGTTATTAAAAAAAAATCTTTTATTTTATTACATTATTTTCGTTTCCGTTTTGTTTCCCATAACCATTCTATAAACTATTTCCCATTTCATTGTTTCATTTACAATGGTTAATTTCCTTCATATTTTTGTACCTAATGTAAAAAAAAAAACTAAAATAATTAAAAAAAAAGGTTTTTTTGTCATATTGTTTCCTCCATATCCTCCACATTTGTATGAAAACACGTATTTTCACAGTAAACGAACATAAAATGTAGAAATTTAACATTTTTTAATAGTTTTTTTCGATACTTTATAGTGTTATATTCAGGAGAAACAGTATCCAATAAAAATCGCGATTACTTGGTAACCCCATACATTTCGCCATTGATTCTTTTGCAGTTATATTGTGTATAAGATCCCCTTTTAATTCATGCTTCTCTTATGATGTGACAGGGTGGGGCCAGAGTCCATACATTTCTGCCCATTGTTGTTATACTGGCTGTCTGCTTTGTAATAAGAAATGTTTTATGTACCTACTTAAGAGCTGTGGATTTTGTAAATAAATAAAATAAATAAAAATAAATAAATAAATAATAGTGCAAGTAGTGTCATAAAAATTAACATGCATAAAATTTTGATATGAAATTAAGAAGATGTACGACGGGTGTTGCGATCAGGAACAATGGTTGTGTGTGTGCCCGATTGAATGTTCATTTACACTAAGTTTTTTTAATGATCTAATTCCTTACTTCGAGATTAAAGCAAAAAATATGTTTTCTGAAGGAAGACATTTTTGTAATTTTAATCGGGCTATTATATATTTCTAGATAGGTTTTCAATCCTAACTCAAGAAATAAAGTTAATAATATGATGACAGCTATTAAGCCACTATTGGTTAAAAAGGGTTAATATTTCGGTATACCTGAGCAAACTATTTTACAACTGTGACGCAAAGATCCGTGGCAAAATATTCGAAACTCAATAATTATTCACTTACTACATATTTTGATTTCCGATATAACGAATTTTTGCCCTTCGTCGGATTCGTCGCGAAATGACCAAAAAACTGTAATTAGATACAAAATATAAGTTTAAAATTGTTAGTAAAAATACCGTATCAATATACATTGTGGCTTTACTTTCAACGGTATTAAAATACCTGTTTCGCTTTCAGATAGTAAAGAGATTCTTTTAGACAAAAGCAAAAATAAAAGAAAAATACAAATTTTAGTTAAAATCTAGTATACAACGCGACGTTGTTTGATAAATGAACAAAGCATTTTTTGATTTTAAATATTCTTGTCAAGTAAAATATAATGATAAAAAACGAAAGGCTTAATTATTATTGTTTTAAATATGAAATATCTTTCATTTTGGATTGGCATAGTGAGCGGTTATTTGCCTTGAACGAAAGGGGTGCCAGGTTCCGTTCTCGTTTTAGGTCTTAAAAAAAGAAAGTTTTACGTTTTCATTATTTTATTACTTATAAGTTCTTGGGTATATTGATACTTTTTTCCGTATTATTATTATTTTTTGACCCCTTGTTAATGATAGTTCTTGGATGCTAGGATTTATTGTGCTATAATCTTTAACGGATAAAAGTGCATAGTATACTTTTGGGAACCTGTTTCTTCCCAAACGATCCGATTTTCTGAATGGCCTTTGAGTCAAACTAGCGTACCCAATACGTCCCTAATCCCTTTCAGGGCATGATACGGGAATCTCATAACCATACAAATAGCCCCCTCCCATTGATTCCGCCCTTACACGCGCTCCACTAATGGACCCTATTCAGTCCCTTTGGCAAAACATAAAGAAGACAGCCAGCTTATTATAGCGTCTAATTAGAATGATGTAAATCTACGTAAATTCTTGAAATAAATGTGTCTGAATAAAAACTGAAGTGACAGTATTTTTATTAAGAAAAAATATTTTTAACAAAAATTTTCTTAGTAAAAATATTGTCACTTCGGTTTATTCGGTTACATACATTTTGTGTAAATTGTTAAAGATAATGTCAGGTTAAACAAATTGTTTTTTTTTTTAATTTTGTCTACACAAATCACATTCTCAAAGTTTTAGTAAGTAAATAATTTAACAAATAAAGTCAGACTAGATACAGCGAAACTCAACTGCAACCACTATTGCAATAACTATTTTCATAGGATTTACATAATTGTCAATTAACTGGACTGTCGGAACTAGAGTTTCTATGAATACCGGACAAAAATAATGATTTGCATGTAACGATTTTAATCCAACTGACCAGTGTTTATAGCAAAATTCATATTCAATTCTAATAAAACAGCTATTAAGTTTCGGTCTAAGCCTGAATATATCACAATATAACACCTCTTACTATCTATATCTACTCTTTGATATATCTCATTTTTTTATACTTTATTGTTTATAGGTAGTTTATCAAACATTGCGGTTAGTGTAACTTTAAAAATAGTCGACGTGAGCAAAGTGAACTAGCTGGTCTACCCAGGCTGTGGCTACAATCCTTCTTGTTAGAACGCGTCTCACGTCCCCGCCGTCCGGCTGCACCGGTCCGTCCGTATTCCGGACAGGCGCAACCGAATTACCGGACTTTCCAATAAGATTATCATATTGGGATGTTATTGAACAGCACGCAAGGGCTGGTAAAAACGAGTGTACGTCATTTACATGCTGATTGTTGCTGGTTTGTTGACAAAATGGCTTCTTGGGTATAGAGCAAGCATGTTGTATTGTAATATTTCGAAATGAGTAGTCTAATGCTCGGGCTTCACCTACGTGACGACGCCTAAGTAAAGTTCAACTAACGGCATGATTATGATTAACTAAATAAAAGCACTAAGCTACGCGCTAAGTGCGTGGCCACAATTATTTATTTTAGCGTCTAGCGGCTTAGTTAGCGTGTGATCTGTGGATACAAGTCTCTAAAATAAAAGAAACGTTTCCAAGAACTCAATACTTTTCTCATTTTATCCACTCCATCCTAACTTAATAACTATGCACTTTAACATTTATTTCCTAAAAAGTTTTTGAATGCAACCGTGTTTTAACATGTTTAGTGTAGTAGGTGTAGCCACAACAACGCACTAGACGCCCGCTATATGCCTTTGATGCGTTGAAAGTTACCGCGCTCGGACAACGCGATTCATTAAAGCAAATTAGCGCACTAAGATCGGCCACACCTGCGTACTATATCAAATAGCGCACAAATTGTTGACATTAGACGCAGGTGAATCCCGAGCATAACATAACATGAATCAGAAATTTAATTAATTAATTGTTTCCACAATCACACTAATTATCTCAATTATCTAGCTCCTAGGCTTGTTTACATCTGACAGTAAGGTTTAATCACTGGCCTTACAACACCCCTGCACTGCACCGCACCGGGCCCGCGTGGTGGAGTATGGCCCAAACAACCTCATAGTTCAGGTGAGGCCTGTGCCCTGCAGTGGGAGTGGAACGTATATAGGCAGACTTTACCTAGGTCCAAACTAAGCAAAGCTTTTAATATAGTGACTTCATAATAAACATACTTAAATACGTTTATTAACATCCATGACTTAAGTACAATGCTTGTGCTCATCACACAAACATTTGCCCGTTGCGGGACTCGAACCCGCAACCAGGCAACCGCCAGGCTTTGTATCCGAGCGCGAACCACTAGACCAGACGGTCGTCAAGATGAATAAGTCTCGAAGTTAAGAATTGTTATTCTTGAGTTTCGAGCAACAGCTTTGAGGAACCTTCCTGCACAAAAATTGACCTGATCTCGAAATCCAACGGGAACGCGTCGCAAATTATTAGCAATGTATTTAGCCTGTTGTAATGTTAATGAATTTTTAAATTTTAAATAATAATATTCTCAAGATTACTTTTATTGACATTAAATTTAAAAATTTTGACATTTTATTTATTTATATTGTATGAATTCCATGTGTATTACCTTATTATTTAATTTAATTTGTAATTTAATGACATAAGTACAATTTATTACAATTTTGCATGACGTCTTACCCAGACAAAACATGTTGGCACTATAATTATTTTGTTACCTTATTTGTACCTACCATGTTTTTAGGCAAATAAATTTATTATTTATTATTATTTCCAAACTAATTGCTCGAAGCTTTCTATTCCTAAGCTGGCACTGCTGGATTCCGAATACTCGTGTTCCAGGAACGTCATCCGAGCATCCTAAGTCTGTGGTCTGTAACCACAGTACAGGGAAAAACAGTAAGTTTTCTCTAAACTTAAATTACTAATAATTCTTGTTTTTTTATCCCAACTTTATGCCTTAAGCTTGAAGCTTTCTGAAAAGAAATCGTTCTTTGGTAGGTACACTTTTAGCCAAGATTGTTCATTCCTTACCTCAAAACCATGCCATCTATGTTTGATAGTCATGATCCTACTCTCTTACCTGAGCTGCCTGACGTTGTCTGGAAGAGACCACATCTATGGATAAGACTGCATAAATTGCTATTCTTAAATACTTTTCCCCATTGTTTTTTTCTTCTGTGGTATACGAGTACAGTTAACAGTATCTATGTGTCTGTCTAGTGTGATACCAGTAAGCATAAGCTCAAGATCGCGTCAGTTCGCTAACTAAACTATCTGTATTGCATCTTCGAGAATTGTAATTACATCGACATTAAATAATAAGAGACAGTAAACATATTTAAATTTTATCTTATATATATTTGTTTCGCCTTTGTTACACGTAAACTAAAGTAATTAAGTGGCGGCTATTACTACTGCCAAAGGTTTAACATGAAGTATAGATCTACTGAATCTCTATATACTGTGGCGCAGTGCACCGCCTACATTCCAGGAACGCGTGGCTAGAGTTGTTATTGCTCGATATTGCCAATTAGCTGTTTCACAGAAAATTGATGTCGAACCTAATCAAACTTAATTTGGTTATTACGTTGTATTCTTAAATAAATCTAGCGGTATACGTCATAGGATCCTAGAAATAATGACGACCACCGTAGCGGAGAGCGCGTCGGACTTGGCATCGCCATCTCTGAGGTTTCAATTCATGGTCGGGTCAATGTAGAAAACGAATTTTTCTATATTGTCTCAGGTCTGGATGTTGTGGTACCGTCGTTGTTTCTGATATCGATAACACAAGTGTTTTAGCTACTTAACTTAGGATCAGAAAATACATGTGATAATGTCCAATATTGACATAAATATGCGACAAACAACACACCTATTGCCATAAGTAGTTAAAAGTCAAGAAGTCAAAGAAATATATTAACATCCTTGTGTAACGAGGTATCAAACAAATATTTTTTCAGGGCCATCTCGTTACGAGACGATACGATCTCGCAAAATACCGAAGTCTTGCGAAATTGGAGCTATTTAATTTTGGAAATACCGAGATCGAAGATTTTGCTGCAAGATTGCACTCCTTGCCTGTCACACCGAGACCCAAGTTAATTTTGAAAAGTTCCTTTTGTGAGTTGAGTGTTGACCAAACTGGCAATCGAACCCGGAAACGATACTTCACGTTACCACGAGTTAATTGACCCCACGTCGAAAAATCATTTATGAATCTTAATCAACTATTCATATTTGAGTCGCATCCTTATTAAAACGATTGACCTCTTTTTTTGTAATTTTGTAACTGCTAACAGAATGGATAAATAACAGTTTTAATGACACTTAATTAATACATTAATGTTACTTAACGAGGTTGGTATATGCATAAGGGATTATGCACATATCTACCTACCTACATAAATAATATGGAGAAATATTAAGTTTAAAATGCGGATTTGCATTTAACATAACCTTATTAAGAGACGCTAAAAATGCATGAAAAAGTTTAGCAATTTCACATCTTTCTGAAGGTTAGGCAGTAATTTGGTCTGTGGGTGGCCCCACACAGTTGGAATCCATAAAGTAAAAAAACGAGTCAGTATTTGAATAAGGCCAACTTGCCAAATGATTCTTGATAATTTGTCACGACTTGCTGTCGAATCATAATTTTGAACGTGCTAGAAAGAGTGTTATTTGACATAACATTCAGGTTATTTATTAATTCTTAGCTTCATACGACACTATGTGGTCGCTTTTTCGTTTTTGAGGTTAGGATGTTAAGAAAGAAATAAATAAAATATTGGACAACATCATATACATTGCTCTGATCCTAAGGTAAGTAGCTGAATCACTTGTGTTATAGAAATCAGAAACAACGACGGCACCACAACACCCAGACTCGAGAGAATATAGAAAAGTTTGTTTTCTACATTGACCCGACCGAGAATCGAACCCGGAACCTTAGAGATGACGCCGACTTAAAGTCCGGCGTGCTCGCCTCTCGGCTACTTTTGAAGATAATACTAACCTACGCAGCTACGTAAGTGGGTGAGCCCGATCTCCAAATGTATTATCATAGCTGCCATTAAAGCGTGCGTGCCGTACTTTCGACAAGATAGCGACTTCTTCACGAATCGTTTGCGTTAACGGCCCATAACTGATAGTATGTCGTCCTATCGGACTTACTATCTTTATTAATATACCAACTTCGGGACGATAGCGCCACAACGGATATACGAGCAGTAGACTTGACCCTAACTAAACGTGTAGCGTGCAACAGGTGACGCATGATGAAACTGTGATCAAGGTATATTTAGACTGAATAACATTTGATCAGCGAAGCGGGTAATTGAGAGTTAATTATTGATTACTGATATTAAAAGATTACTAAAATTGAAAAAAAAATGAGATTAGTGGGTCATATTGCGAAATTCAACCACAAACGTTAATCAAGCCCTTACCTAACGTAAGAATGAGACCATCTTAATCCACGATAGAAGACGATTGCCGATTGCTTGACAGTTGACATTCAGCTGCAGCTCGGAACTGGAAGAATTGACGGCAGACAGACAAAAATAAAACGTTAAGAAGGAGGAACAAATCCTTTCCAAAATAGAACCCTAATAAAGAGCTCACCTACGCGTAATAATGAAGCTCAGAAGTAGTTCCATTGATATTAATTGAGTGTGATCCGTATGACATTGCTGCCAATCGTCTCTTAAAAACTATTTTTAGCAACCTTAACAGATCGCGGTGAATAGATTGATGTTTTTTTCTGTATTGAGTTAATATCGCTATGCCAATATTGCCAATGCGGGTGAATTGACTCTAAAGAGTGAGATTACTGCGTCCCCATCTATTATGGTACCCCCTACTTTGGACTGTTAAGAGGATTTCGGAAGAATCGTTCGGGAACGCACTAAAATTCGTATAACAATGTTATGCGCTATAAACCTGCTATTAATGATAAAATATTGGAGGTTTACGTCTGTGTGCACTCTTAAAGGTTTTATTGCGGGAGTTATTGTTGATGGTTATTAGAATATGCTCATAATCGGATTACGATATTTTTTCAGTGCTTTGCGTTTCTCATGCAGACTTTACGTATATATTATGTTCAAGTTGGCACTCTTGCGTAATGTCGAGCTTTTAATTTGTTTTTTTACAATAAGTAGTAATACGGTGTACATTAACTGTGGCAGTGCACTACAAGCAATTTTACAAACGTATAAAAACCTAATCAATTTGGATTCAGCCTAAAATCAATCTTCTAAAAACTTATTGGTATATTACCAACACAGTAGAGGTATTATGCAGTAGGCCTACTCTACTTCAAGACTAAGAGCCACTTGCCATGACCGAATCGACTAGATCAGAACAGCGGTCACGTCGGTAGTCAGATTCTTTATACATCATCATCATCATCATCTCAGCCACAGGACGTCCACTGCTGAACATAGGCCTCCCCCAGTGACTTCCAGATCGGCCGATTGGAAGCGGCCTGCATCCAGCGTCGTCCTGCAACCTTTACCAGGTCGTCTGCCCACCTTGTGGGTGGGCGTCCTACGCTGCGCTTGCCTATACGCGGCCTCCATTCCAGAACCTTTCTGCCCCATCGGCCGTCAGTTCTACGTGCTATGTGCCCCGCCCACTGCCACTTCAGCCGGCTAATCCGTCGAGCTATGTCAGCGACTTTGGTTCGTTCACGGATCTCCTCATTTCTGATTTGATCTCGCAAAGAAACACCGAGCATAGCCCTTTCCATAGCGCGCTGTGCAACTTTAAGCTTCTTAATAAGGCCCATAGTAAGAGGCCACGTTTCAGTTCCGTATGTCATCACTGGTAACACACACTGGTTGTATACTTTCGTCTTTAGGCACTGAGGTATTTTGGACGAGAAGATGTTGCGTAGTTTCCCGAACGCTGCCCATCCGAGTTGGATTCGTCGATTGACCTCTTTCTCAAAATTGGACCTACCCAACTGAATCACTTGTCCCAGGTAAACATATTTGTCAACAATTTCAAGAATAGAGCTCCCAACTGGTACTGGGTAGGGCGCAACATAGGCATACGACATAATCTTTGTTTTGTCCATGTTCATCTGAAGACCTACCTGTTGGGAAACTCTATTAAGGCCATCGAGCATTGTACCGAGGTCTTCCAGCGACTCTGCCATGACCACAATATCGTCGGCAAACCGAAGGTGAGTAATGTATTCGCCATTAATGTTGATGCCGAATCCTTTCCATTCCAGGAGTTTAAAAGCATCTTCCAATGCGGCGGTAAACAGTTTCGGAGAAATAACGTCTCCCTGCCTTACGCCTCGCTGCAGAGGAATAGCTTTTGTGCTCTGCTCCTGTACTCGGACCGTCATGGTGGCGTTTTTATATAAACATTTCAGCACCTCGATGTACCGATAGTCAATATGGCACCGCTGTAGAGACTGTAGCACTGCCCAAGTCTCGATTGAATCGAAGGCCTTCTCATAGTCCACAAACGCCAAGCATAGTGGTAAGTTATACTCTTCGGTCTTCTGTATAACTTGTCGCAGCGTATGGATGTGGTCTATGGTACTAAAGCCTTTTCGGAAACCTGCTTGTTCGGGAGGCTGGAAGTCATCGAACCTACGTGCGAGACGATTCGTGATGACCCTCGAAAACAACTTGTAGACATGGCTCAGAAGCGAGATGGGTCTGTAGTTCTTCAGCAAGGTGTTATCTCCTTTCTTGAAGAAGAGCACCACCACACCTCTGTTCCATGCCTCCGGCGTTATTCCCTCGAGCAAGACGGAGTTAAAGAGTTTCTGAAGGACCTTCAGTACCGGTGTTCCACCCGCTTTCAGAATCTCTGAGGTAATCCCGTCATCACCCGGCGCCTTGTTGTTCCTGAGCTGTTTGAGAGCCATCCTAATCTCATATAGGCTGATGTCCGGGATATCTTCGGTATAGTGTCGGGTAAGCTTAGCTCTTGGATCTGCGGCTGAACTACTAACAGGTTTAGTGACCGAGGTGTATAACTGCCCATAGAACTTTTCGATCTCCCTCAAAACTTCGGCTTTTGTCGACATTATACTACCATCCTCCGTCTTCAGCTTCGTCAGCTGGCTCTGCCCAATAGACATGTCTCTTGCAAACACTTTGGAGCCTTGGTTCCGCTCTATCGCCTCTTTAATACTATTCGTATTAAAGTTGCGGATATCATGTCGCAAGGACTTCCATATCTGTCTATTGTGCTGCCGATACAACTTAGCGTCAGCGGAGGACTGCAGTGCCAGTAAACGTCGTTCTGCCATGAGTTTGAGGGTGTGGTCGGTAAGTTTTTGCGGTCTGTCTCTTCGACGGGGCTTGAAAAAATTCGACCCGACCGCCTGGACAGTTTCTACAAACCTGTTGTTAATCTCGTCCACTGACTCGCAGTTTTCTAGGCATTCAAAGCGATTTGACAGCTCAAGCTGAAAGCTTTCGGGGCAGTAAATATGGGCATTAGAGGGTCGGAGCGTAGACTTCATCAAACGGGACCTTTCTAGCTTGACGTTGATGTTCAATGTGCCTCTAACCATTCGGTGATCGCTACCGGTTTTCACCCCGTTGATCACGGAGACATCATTGAACACTCGTCGCTCTGTGGTCATGATGAAGTCAATCTCATTTTTCGTGGACCCATCGGGGCTCATCCAGGTCCACTTCCTCTGAGGCGGCTTCTGGAAAAAGGAATTCATCGCGAAGAGGTCCTCCTTCTCCAGAAATTCGGCCAGCCTTTGTCCCCTAGGGTTCCGTTGCCCATATCCAAATCGCCCCACTCTCAGCTCATTATCGCCTCTCATGCCCAGTTTCGCGTTAAAGTCTCCCATAACAACATTGAAGTGGGTTTTAGTAGTATGTATGGCTCTACTAACGTCCTCATACATAGCCTCCACTTCCTCATCGGGGTGTGTAGAGGTCGGTGCATATACCTGTATAACCTTCAGCGAGTATCTATTTGACACTCTGAGTATCAGGTATGCCACCCTACTCGATACACTTCCGATGGTGACGATGTTGTTAATGAGGGACTTGTGGACGAGAAACCCGACACCACCTTGGGACAGTTGTTTGCCCTCCCGGTAATAGAGTAGGTTGCCAGATTTCAGGGTTATCGTGTCCTCGCCCTCTCTTCGGACTTCTGATATTCCCACGATACTCCAATGCATCCTACTCAATTCCTCTTCCAGCTCAACGATCTTCTCATCAGTCCTTAGCGTGCGGACGTTGTGTGTTACCAGGGCCAGTCTTCTTTGGGGCTGGTAGCCGAAGTTCCTCCTCCGGGGATTCTTAGCACCCCCTGACCCGCCGTCACCCTGACCGCTACCGTAGCCAGGAACAGCGGGACCACCGGAGACTGGGGGCCTGGTCTTTGTCGTGTCTGTCATTGGGGGGTGGTTGCCAGACTCGCCACGCTTGGCAGGCGGGTTGGCGAGCGCAGTTTTTTTATATTGTTTCGCACGCAGACGCTGCTCCCCGTCTCGTGCTACAGGATTTAGTCGCCTCTTACGACACGCCTCCTGCACGGCGGTGGGGAAGTGTATTCTTTACGGCCGTCCCCACACGGCGCTGATTCTTTATACGGAGACATTATATTCCACAAAATGGCCGTCGAGATCGTGTCCAATCGTTGTCTTCCAGAGAAGTAGATAAAAAAAACGTAGATTTATTAGAACCCCTCCTCAATATCAACTGAACGTTCAGCTTAAATGGCAGTGTTTAGCTTGACTTGCAGCCCTGCGCATGTTTCATAACAAATGTCTCTATTTATTTAGAAATCCTTAAAATAATGCATTAGGTCGAGCATTTACTAATGAGCCTACTGTTTGAGTATACACTGGCACTGTAACAATAAACGGGAGTACTTTATAATCGAACAAAAACACAAAATAACAGCGCAAAAAGTGTCCATTCACAAAAAACCTATAAAAAGTGCAAGCTATGTTTTGTGCCCAGTAATTTATTGAGAAGCCAATCCATTTGTTAAGGTTTAAAACGCGACACTGGGGGATTATTTTTTACAAAAGAAATCATATTGAAAGCGTAGACACAATACAACTTGATGTAGTATCACTAGCATTTGTATGATGACCCGATTAGTGTTATAGTGGCGCTTAAATTTCCGTTAAAAGCAAAGGGGTTTGAATCCCGGTTCAAGTTAATTTAAAAAACGTTTTTTTCCTATTGGCTCGAGCCTGGGTGTGCTGGGAGAGGCCGCTGGTACACTGTCTAGACATCTTAATATAAGTACGTCAAATCCTAACTTCAAAACCTTGATCATCAGTGTTATCTGACGCACATTTACCTAATTGAGCGAGAAAGTAAGCCTCATCATCATCATCATCATCAGCCCACACTAGTCCACTGCTGGACATAGGCCTCTCCAATTGCACGCTACTCTGCACGATCCACGGCTACACTCATCCAGCTCCTGCCAGCAACCTTGCGAAGATCGTCGCTCCATCTAGTCTGAGGGCGTCCCACACTACGCTTGCCGACACGCGGTCTCCACTCAAGAACTCGTTTACCCCAGCGGTTATCGGTTCTGCGACAAATGTGGCCGGCCCACTGCCACTTCAGCTTGCTAATTCGATGGGCTATGTCAATGACTTTCGTTTTCCGTCGGATTACCTACTATTACTAGAGTAAGCCTACTGCGCACAATTTTATCTGTACTGTGGCGCAAATAAGTCACGGATCGGTAATCGGAGTCTGTAATAATAATTTGGAAAGCAGCAAAGTTGAAGGGCGGAATTTATGTTAAGGTTGTTACTGTGACAGCTGTTACTGAGAAATTAACATTGAGGGCAGTTTAATTGTTCGTGACTCATAATTTAGTCTAAATCTGTATTAAAAACATCATTTCGTCTTCACCAAACTTTAAATGAAGTGAGTGACATTCGAACTTGTTTTAAATGTTCAAACGTGACACTTTAAAGTAAGTTTGGGTTTAAATCGACGACCGTAGCCGAGAGGCGAGCACGCCGGACTTTAAATAGCGCCGCCATCTCTGAGGTTCCGGGTTCGATCCCCGGTCGGGTCAATGTAGAAAACGAACTTTTCTATATTGGCTCGGGTCTGGGTGTTGTGGTACCGTCGTTGTTTCTGATTTCTGTAACACAAGTGCTTTAGCTACTTACCTTAGGATCAGAGCAATGTATGTGATATTGTCCAATATTTATTTATTTTATTTATTTATTTATTCCCATTTGGGAAAGTTGCTCACGTGGACCTATTTGTAAGTTGTGCGGTGTACAAAAAAGTTACTTTAAAAAGTTTTTGCAACTGTATTAATTCAGTCTTTTGAAATAAGGCTATTGGTGTTATGATTAGAGTTTCAGATTTCGAATCCAGGCGGTTGAAATCCCGTACATTAGTACAAAATGGTCGTGCTTGTCGTGGACGAATGTCCGTGATGATGAATATCAAAGCCTAGGACAAGCGTTGTTTAATAAAAATTAAAAAATATATATATTCATTTACAAAAAGATAGTTTTTTACAGTGTGTGTGTGTTGAAGTTTTATTTTCTTATGTTAAAAACATGGGTATAAAGGTACTAGGCACATTTCCCACTGAACCGAAGAAAGGTGGAGTAAACGGTTTTTCGATTGGCGACCACACCTTGCCAAATAGTGTAGGACTCCCCCCAGCTCGAGGGACCAACGACCTTAAGAAGATTTCTGGCAGCGGCTGCATGAAAAAAGGATATTGGGCTCTTTCGGGAGGCTTACGTTCAGAAGTGGACTGCAATAGACTTTGTCTGGTTAATCGTATTCCATCGATTTGTATAATCTTAAAATGAGCCCATTGCATAGGCTTACACAATAAACAGTTAGAATAATTAATAATAGTAGCGCTGTTATTATTTGCTATATGTAAGCAACCTTGCTGTTTACTTTCGGTTTGAGTGTCACATGAAATATAAACTGCTTGTTTATGAAGCACGATTACTAATAACATTGTTGTGTAAACATTATTTGGTTGATTCCACAAATATGTCATGTTCAAGTTACTCATCAGTTGTTGTTTTATTTCAAATATATAATTATTTGATGTTATTGCAATTATGATGAATTTGAAATCCATGAAATTTGACATTTATTTAATAATTTAAAATTTAATTTGATTTTCTAATTTTGCATGGTGTTATTGTATCTATAGTATTTTATTTTATTTTAATGTGAATATTTGTGACGCTGCAGCTATCGAATTGGGTTTTTCATGTAATGGTAGATGTATGTATGATTCTAATAAATAAATAAATAAATTACATCGATCTTGTTATATCGTAACTTCAAAATAGGGATTTCTGATACGATCATATTAACCGATAGGGAAGATTTCTGACACAATCATATTATATTATCTTTTCTGTCTCTCGATATGTCATAGCATTTGTTTTCCGTAACGCATCAATCGATTAATTTAAAATATTCTTACTATACTGTTGTCTTTTATTTACGCGAACACGATACATTTAAATGAAACTACTTTTACGGATTATTTCGCGATTTATTAAAATTTTATTTAACCTGACGTTTCGAACACTTTACAGCGTTCGTAGTCAGTCTACCTGTGACCAACGCTGTAAAGTGTTCGAAACGTCAGGTTAAATAAAATGTTAATAAATCGCGAAATGATCCGTAAAAGTAGTTTCATTTAAATATTCTTACTAATTATAATACCTAGGCAATAACGAAAGATTGTAAGTTTGTTTCTTATTCAACGCTTTACTAGCTGAACGGAATAAACTAGGATTTAGATAGAGTAGTTCGTTGGATAAATATATAGCCATTATTGGACACCAATCAATTGCAATAAATCTAATCTATTCTAAAGAAGTTACAGTTGATTTTTTTCGGAAAGATGTACAATTTAGGCGATCTTATCGCTAAGAGCGATCTTTGCCGGACAACCTTCAGACAGAGGACAACTAAAGAAAGAACACATGCACACATGTATCCTTTGTAATCTTGTAGTCTAGCCTAACACACAGGGTAAATATTATTCCGATTTTGTGTTTCCGTTGGGTGAATATTAATTCATCTTCTGACGCTACGTAAACGAAGTCGCGGGTAGAAGTCAATATTATAGTTCATAGCTTTATAGTAAAATGAAATTAAGATTTAAAGTGCTGTATAATAAAATTAAAATTTAAAGCTGTTTTCGCAAATATAAGTACCAACACAGTCTCATAATTAAAAACAACAAAGCAAAAACGAGCGCAACGAATTAAATGGAAGCCTAAGTCCAATCGAAGATCGAGAGTAAATTCTGTTTGCGCAAAGTCCCCTCTCCGGGGTCCTGTGGGATGTCCCCCCCCCCCTATCATCGCAACGGGAAGTGGGAGAAATACGAAATAGATCAAAGCACTTGTAAAGTTTCAGCGGTTGTTGAACGGTAGAATGTCTTTCCAATAACTCGTAACTTCGAAATAGCCAATATCATACATTTTAATAAGCAAATATTAGTATTATGTTTTCTTTTGACAATGTATGAACTTCGGTGTTTTTATTTGTGAATAATGTATTGTAATCCATATAATAAAGGTGTTTGTAACAATATTTTAAACTCAAGTATTCAAGTGTTTATTTGCATACCAAGTGTGTAACAAAGGAATAAAACATTATTATATGAGTACCTACCTACTTTATCTATTCTAGGCTTATGAAAGGTGTAATTGTAGAAGTTTAAGTGATTAAATGTATCTACAATAAATAAAGAAAGGGTTTCAAAGAGTTACACCAAACGCCGTTTTCAAAATAAAGAGGGAGTGGCAACATGCAATAGAGGCTTTCACTGTTCCAATCATCAAGGAAAAACGTCAAATCTTAAAAGTATCAAATCAAATCGTTTATTTGCTTTAAATAGGTGGTTACAGAGCTCCATATCTATACAACAAGATAATAAACGAAATACTTAATTGCAAATACTTTTACTATGGATCCAACTCTAAAATATTATTTTGGTAATGTCAGTGAGTACCAGTACCTATCTGCAAAGTGAATTTAAAAGTGTCCAAAAATATACATTTTGTAAAACATTTTCATTTTAAACTATCACTGCAGCTATTTGCATACATCGTGAGGATCCAATTTTCATAACATGTTTGGCTTCGAATCCAATTTTATAAAACGACATATCATGTTAGTGTAATACTGTATTAGCTATGTATACAAGTTGCAACATGAGTAGGATAGGATAATTTCATAACACGTTTTCTGTATGTCCAAGTTTTGCACAATGCTCATAGATAAAACATAAGTTATGAAAAGGAACATTTTTCTATTTCCTGCACAACTTTTTTCAAATGTCGGCAGTTTTATTTATTGGCCACCGGACCTCGCAATGCGGCATAAAATTACCACAGTATAGACAGATACAGTAAGTCAGCTCCTCATAACGCGCCCAAAGCATGTCATACCTACATAGACGTACATCAACGAATTGTATTGAATAAAGTCCATAATGTAGCTACTCTGTTTCTATGTTTTAGTTTAGTCAATATTAATCTCTTATGCCACATTACCTTTGCCCGCTGGAATTCCATTGCAGACTATTCGCCAAATCATTTTTACGTAGGTAACATTCGGCGGTCATCTCGTAAATGATTTTCTGCATTATATGGCGATAGTCTATTTCTATTAGGGCTACTTGTAGGCAGGAACTTGGTTTAGTTCCTATTCTGCGTGCTGGATGATATCAACTGTGTGTTAGAAACCAACTATAGTTATCAAACCATTTGTCACTCTGAGGAAACAACACAACGTTTTATAATGCGATGAACATCAAAATAAAATAATGTTTGAGACGTGATTACATTATCTTTTGAGATTTCTATGTTTGTACCATATTATGAATCCTTGTTGAAGCAGCTGAATCTATTTAAATGAAACTACTTTTACGGATTATTTCGCGATTTATTAACATTTTATTTAACCTGACGTTTCGAACACTTTACAGCGTTCGTGGTCACAGGTAGACTAAGGTGTTATTCGTCTTTACAATATTTTGAAAAAAACTATAAACTACCGTCACTCAGTTAATATTAATTTGTGTTCCTATCTACGCAAAAAGAGCTAACTGTATCTAGAGGTCTTGTAGTGCGGGGCCTAGCATGGGATTTCGTTAAAACAGGATCCCATGCTGGTGGTATTTTCCAACCATCTTCTCTGTTGAAATTCGGGTGTCTTCTAATTTCAATTGCCTCCCGTAACATGCGAGGAACAAATCGTCGTTCTCTTGCAAGGACTTTAGGCTGGTCAAATCGTATGAAATGGTTGGGTGTATCTAAGGCATGTTCACACACTGCAGACTTAGTATTCCATCTATGTTTGATGTCGGCTATATGTTCTTTTACCCGCACGCCTATACTTCGTTTTGTTTGACCGATATAGGAGAGCCCACAGTCACATTCCAGTCTGTACACACCCGCATCTTGAAGAGGTATGTTGCACTTGACAGGTGGTAAAAATTGGTTAATCTTTTTCGGCGGCTTGAAGTAGGTTTTGATTGAAGCGCGCTTCAAAATGTTTCCAATCTTGTCAGTGACACCCTTCATATAAGGTAGTACAGCAGGTTGGCGTTCGACGGTGGAATGCTTGACCCGGGGTCTGGAACGACGTGGTACCGGCAACTGGTTTTCCCGTAGTACCTTCCTGACATGCTGGAGCTCGCCAGCCAGGTGTTGGTCGTCACAGATACCCCTTGCTCTCTGAAACAACGATTTGCCTACGGTAGCCAACTGTCGAGGATGATGGTGAGAGGCACCATTGAGGTATTTATCTGTATGGGTGGCTTTACGAAAAACTGTATGACTAAGAGTATGATCCGTATTCCTAGTAAGTAAAATATCTAAGAAAGCTAGTTTATTGTTTGCCTCAATTTCCATAGTAAATTTGATTTTTGGGTGGATTGAAGGGGTATCTGTGACGACCAACACCTGGCTGGCGAGCTCCAGCATGTCAGGAAGGTACTACGGGAAAACCAGTTGCCGGTACCACGTCGTTCCAGACCCCGGGTCAAGCATTCCACCGTCGAACGCCAACCTGCTGTACTACCTTATATGAAGGGTGTCACTGACAAGATTGGAAACATTTTGAAGCGCGCTTCAATCAAAACCTACTTCAAGCCGCCGAAAAAGATTAACCAATTTTTACCACCTGTCAAGTGCAACATACCTCTTCAAGATGCGGGTGTGTACAGACTGGAATGTGACTGTGGGCTCTCCTATATCGGTCAAACAAAACGAAGTATAGGCGTGCGGGTAAAAGAACATATAGCCGACATCAAACATAGACGGAATACTAAGTCTGCAGTGTGTGAACATGCCTTAGATACACCCAACCATTTCATACGATTTGACCAGCCTAAAGTCCTTGCAAGAGAACGACGATTTGTTCCTCGCATGTTACGGGAGGCAATTGAAATTAGAAGACACCCGAATTTCAACAGAGAAGATGGTTGAAAAATACCACCAGCATGGGATCCTGTTTTAACGAAATCCCATGCTAGGCCCCGCACTACAAGACCTCTAGATACAGTTAGCTCTTTTTGCGTAGATAGGAACACAAATTAATATTAACTGAGTGACGGTAGTTTATAGTTTTTTTCAAAATATTGTAAAGACGAATAACACCTTAGTCTACCTGTGACCACGAACGCTGTAAAGTGTTCGAAACGTCAGGTTAAATAAAATGTTAATAAATCGCGAAATAATCCGTAAAAGTAGTTTCATTTAAATGTATCGTGTTCGCGTAAATAAAAGACAACAGCTGAATCTAGGTGGTTTTGTAAATTTGGTGTAACACGTTGTATATGAAGGGGCCTTCTGAACCTCGATGTTCTGTGGCAGCTCATCGATCTATTATTCATGTCTTTCTTCGGGCTCTTTGTATAGACTCGACATTTGCTACGGTTTGAAGGCCTGATTTATTTTCTGTTCAATTGTTCCTTGTCCTATAGCGATCAAGGTATCGTCCTCGTTTTGAACAATAAGGCAGAAATATGCTTGGATGGTCTGTACTTCTATAGACCACCGACACAGACCTAATATTACCTTCTGAGAACTTTTAAGTTAAAAGGTTGAATACGTAGGTATCTCTGTATGTAGATTGGAACAATAGAATATCCGCCAGAAAATATTAAGACGAAGTGATAAGAATGGGACAATACCTATTTGCATGTTTGCATGTTGACATAATATTTGCGTCGCATTGCGATGGAATATGATGGAAGGATGGAATATCTATCGATACCTTTTGTACCAAATTCTGGCAAATAAATGAATTATTTATCTCAGTAGAATACGTCAGACAATCTCTCACACACTTTTAAGGCGTAGTAGAAAACCTACCTAAAAAATAATTTTGTGTTTCATTCTACATCAATTATTATGTAGTAAATATAAATGATTTGAAAGTTACAGTTACTGTAAGGCTGCTTAAAACCTATTAATTCGTTGAAAAAGAAAATACGTTTTCCTCCAATTTGTTAGTTAATTAATTGTTAATGATTCAAAGAAACATCTCTCGGGATGAAGCAGAAATATAAAATTGAACATTTTTGATCAACAATGTCGGAGCAATTTCTCATTAACGTAACAAACGGAGTTTTACAAAGAAAAATGTTAATAGCAGATTTTTTAGGAAAAATCTGTACCTACTTACTTTATTTAATGAGAGTTACATAGAAGCCGAAACATAGGCATGAAAAACTTTTCTTTGCAGACATGTTAGTTAAAGAGAAGATTAAAAAGTGTTTTTAACAACTTTTGCACCTGTTTAAACATTTATAAAAGCATTAATATGAAGGTGTTTTAATACTTTAGTAGAAATACGATCAAAGTATAAAGAGAAGTTAATGCCTTTAGGGCAGGACTCAACTTAAGTACGGACAACAGCACGTCGACCTACCACAAAATGTCAAATTTTCTCATTTGAAAAAGAACTCTATATGTCAGGCTTAAAGTTGAAAATCTATTGAAGAATTTTTGACTTTTGGGTAGGTCGACGTGCTGTTGACTGTACAAAGTAGTTCAAGCCTCCTTTATCATAATTATGAAATCTTTATTGTGTTGCTTTTAATAATCTTTATACGATACTTCGTAAAACTATTCTAACTCTTATCTTGCCCGCGAAAGCATGAAGATTCTATGCTAGTGATAGATCTTATGAGTTTAAGTAGAATTTCTGTTATTAAGGGTATATAAAACAATAAGACACTGCTTAAAATGTAATCAGCTGTTAACAAACAACAGTTTTTACTATGGGAACAATACCAAAATCAGTTTTTAGGGATGCTCAAACCAACGATATCGAGGGTATCCCGATCCAACGGGTGTAGCGATGCGGCAGTAATTCGTCTCGAAGGCAAAGGGTCCTACGTTCGATTTACGGATTAGGTCATTTTTTATACTCGCTCATGTCTGTGTATAGTGTGTACTGTAAAAAGCCCTTAAACAAATTATTTCTAAATGACTTTAACTATGAGCGCCAGTTAAATTTGTTGTGTGGTATCCTCGTAGCAAAAGAGTTAATTGGTTACTTCGAAACCATGACAATTGGTGTTGTCTGGCGAATATTTTATATTTATTCATTTATTTGCAATGCATGGAGCATCTTAAGAAATCAACGATCTCGATATTTGTTCCATGATGCTGCTGTTTAAACATAGTGTGACATTCTTAAACTTACTGACAAAAATGAACTAAAAGACGAAAAATAAATTTCTACACTAAAACATACCTAATCAGGCCCCCAGTAAATAAAATTAATGTCTGGTACCTCATAAGCGCTACGTTTGCCCAATACACTACGAAATACGTTCTGTCGACAAATCGAAGTATTATCTATTGACTAACCATAAGGAGTTCTGTAGCCTCCATCATCAGCTCAGCAGTATGATATGCATACTAAAACCTTCTCCAGAATGTAAAAAATACTCTTCTGAAAACCGCATTAAAATCGGATAAGCCAAACGCGAGAAAATTGCGGACAAACATACATACATACAATACATACAATACATGTATGTACAAACATACGGGTCAAACTGAGAACCTACATTTTTTTTAAGTCGGTTAAAAAGTTGTGCCACATTCTCGCAGCTTCTGTATGCTGTTGTTAAGAGCAGTTGATTACTGATTTTAAAAAGTGTCCTATTCTTTTATATACTCGATATACTATACAGTTTATTATAAACTATGTTGCAGCTCGTAGGTACATACACTGCAGTGTATTTGTGTCACATAACACGATCATTCACGGCCGGTGCGGCTGAACCGCTGAGCCGATACTGCGATATTGGAAACTCGTGCGAGGGATCTATTCAAAGTTGCCTATTGTACCATTTTTAACGGCTCCAGGGACACAGTTATAATATAATCACATTTTACTAGAAAAAATATATTTATTAATGTTTTGAACTTACATTAATTCGATGACATAGTACTTATAACTGAATAAGGCATGAACAGAAAAATTGTTATGGAATTGACGTCTGTAAAATATGTTAGGCTATGAGTAGTGAGTACATTACATTTTTATATATATTAAGCATGTAGCAAGTAAATTTATGTACCGTATGTAATATAATATTTTCTCTGAGGTATAATTATTAATCAGTTAATAATCGGTGGTAGGCATTCTCTAACTAAACTAAAATTCAGAATAGCTCTTTTTTCATACTATAAAAGATATTCTTAGAGTTTTACCTTTGGGATTTTCTTTTATATAGGGTTGTAAAATGCTTTTGAAATTTTCAGAAGTTATAAACAAAAGTTCTTTACACCGCATCCTTTGAGCACAGTTCGAACCCTTGTTTTGTTGTCGGTAAAGCGTTCCCGTATGAGTGAGTCGGGCAAAATGGCCTGTAATATACTTACGTTGAGTTGACATGTAGCTCGACAATTTATTGCCCTTTTGTAGTAGTGTGCCTAGAGTTCCATGGCAGGGCATGGCCTTTATTTGATCTCAGCGGGGGATGCTTGAATCGCTCGAAATGGTTCGGTAAATTGAAAAAAAATACAATTAAGAAGGGTCGCAGAAAGGGCTTTGAACTATTTAATAGCACGTGAACTACTCAACTTGTCCTACTCGAATATATAATTGGACGATGTACTTATGTCAGTAAAAACGCCTTTTTAAATTTAATCACAAATTTACAACCGAATTGTCTTCGTTTTTTTTTATCACAGAAACATTCTTGTGTCAAATAAATAATTTTCTATTCTATTCTCAATTTCACTTTTTCAGTAAAATCAAACACTTTTTTAAATTTAATAACAAATTCACAACCAAATTGACTTCGTTTTCTTTTAAATATATCTTGTATCGAATAAATAATTTTCTATTGTATTCTAAATTTTTTATAATAAGAAACTTAAGGCTTCATAATGAAAGCCACTCGTCTCAAAAACCACTAACAAGGTACACAGAAGTCTGATGAGATCTGTCAAACGGTAATTCAGTTAAAATAAAATAAAAACTTAAATATCATTACAGTGCAGACTAGAAACTTTTTATTGGAATAATGACTGCGCACAAATGAAAAAAAAAACTGTAGTCTTTTCTATCGCTTCCCACATCGCGGCCCATCGAAGAACGTTGCCGCCGACAGACACAGCCGACGTCTAATCGATTTTTGATATCCCGCTTGTGCCGCGTTTCCTCTGGTTATTATTGAGAGCTGTTATTTTCTACTCTGTGACGGACTCTGCGGTGCGAGAGCAATTTAGTCTTGAATGACGATGGTTCCTTGAAATTGCTCTGTCATTTGACAAAATAACGGATAGTGCAAGGACTCGCGCACTGAGGATTCCTTTTGAACTTAGGAGTTGTTCATACTTCAGCTGCTAAAACATGTTAGTAATAGAATAAAACGTACAAATTACAAGTAAAAATGTTTTCTTTATTTGCGATATGAGGCTTCTTGGAAAATTTTAAGATTTTGACTAATGTCAAGGAAGTCCCCAACCTATTAAAACATTTTGATGTTTTCGTAAACTTCACCTGGTGTTTAAGTTTAAAACAGAAAGTTTAAAACAGTTTAGAACAGACTTAATATTTGTTAATAAATATTTGATTTGTACAGAGGGACTATTAACAGCTGTATACATTTTGGACCTTTAACCTAAATTTGTAATTCAATTTACCATTTAAAAATAATACTTTAGCTGGTCGAGTTTTTCAAACCTGGGTTTAAGAATTTAAAATGGTGTAATTTATACCTTAACACAAAAGCAAAAGGAATCCTTTTCAGAGCTAAAAGAATACAAACATCACTTCCTTGTAAAATAATTTTAAACCCATTTTAAAAATACAGTGTTCCATGATGATGATGATGTGATGTGAGAACCACACAGGTGAAGTTGTACAATTAAGCCAGAAGTGAAAATAGTATATTTTCTATACGACGACTGTTAAATTATTTTCTGTAATGTATCTATTTATCCACTTATCGCCTTAATCTAGTCTCAACTGCAATACTGACGCGCGCTGGTTCCGATGGGTCTTTCTTTTCAGGACAAAGGCAGTCAGAGTTCTAGATTAAGGCTCCCGAGCATGGCCGACACTAAACTAGGGATAATTGTAGAATAATATAATATGACTAATTTGTCCCATACGTTTTCCATTTGTTGTGGAATTCCTAGGAAGTCTATGTTAGTATTTTACTAGGCGGATGATATTGTATGGATGGCATATTTGCCATAAGATTTTTCAGTTGTTACTCGATGTAGATATTAGTCAAATATTAAAGAAAGTAATGAAAATGTATTAAATTGAAAACCTCCTCCCTTTTAAACTCGAATGACACTCTTAATGTACGGGCTTGACGAGTTTACAAACAGATAGCTTTTAAAACCATTTGCAGATATTTAAAAAAACATAATACCACGCTACACTACAATACCACTACAATAAGATAAAATGTATGTTTACAGATAGAAACAAAAGCTATTATTGTGGTGTGTACAACGTTGACCGTTCAGCGAATTCTATTTAATATTATACTGTGTTATCTCAGGCCCCAAGTCGTCCATTTGCGTCCGCCCTAACTTTTTGTGTCTCTAAGCCATTATTATCTTGATTGCGATTTATAATGTTATCATAAACAGTATTGTTGCTCGGGCACAAGTTTAATTGTGTATTGTGCGCCTGCGAGCCGTCGAACATGTGGGTAATTACGTAGATAAGACACTGATTACTGTAACGAGGCCGTTATTACTGTCCCCCTTTCACGCAGGACCCTCAGGGCCTCCCCCTACTTTGGTAAGACCCTCGCAACCGCACACTTACGGAAATAGCCGATTTGTAAATAAGGCGAGGGTCCATTTGTGGTTCGAACGGGTATGAGATTGAAGAACGTCGGGTCTAGTGGTTCGCGCTCCGAACTATAATTCTAGGCGGTCGCGGGTTCGATTCCAGCAAGAGGTGAATGTTGAGTAATGGCCATTCATACCTAAGGCATGGATGTTTATTAATGTAGGTACTAAATGAACTAAATTACTGGCGGGCTCAACTAAAATATTCGTCTAGTCCGAAGTAGGCGATATAGGCAAGATGTAAAAATTTATTGTTGATGATAGTAAAAGAACCAAATATAATGTATGAAATGAAAATATTAAAGTTATGTTAAGTTTCGCCTCGCAAAACATGTCAAGTCATTGCAACAAATTAACCTCTTCTTTCCGAAGTTTCAGTCTTTTCATAGGGGCGTGTCGAATGTCGATAAACGCAATGGCATGTGGAAGAGCCCTTAGACCCGGAAGCACGGCGAGTCCGACAATTACACCGGCTGCGCCCGGCCGGTAATCGGCTCCTAATGTGGCCTGCCTTGATGGCTGCGACGCTTCCAAAAGCGCCCGGGCCATCAGACATTATAACTAAACGTGCATGAGTGGAACGGAGACTTTAATCACACGGTCTCGTGCTTTCAAAAGGAAGATACAAAAGCTTTTGGAAATAGGGGAGCTTATGGTAAAGCTACGACAATCATACACAATACTTGTAAAGCTTCGTATACTCGTAAAAATATGTATAGGTAATACTGAATACTTTCCATCATGAAAGGAAATTTTATCAATGAATCATCAGTCTCTAAAAGGTTTCTTTTAAAACAAATTCTGACTTTTTTAATACCAACAAGTTCCATCGAAAACCAAGTGTGTATTTATCTCTATGATACAATTTTAAGTGTTGAGATAATATCTATTAAATAAAAGAAAAAATATTTGAAGTTAGACAAGTCAAATCTGACTAAAATACATTTTTGACTAATAAGATATTTAAAACTGTTTCTTATTAATGGAAGATAAATAACACTTGAAAAAAAAAATCCTGCATAGAATTGCTAAAAACAAAAATGTACAATGTTTAAGCATTTCTGATCTTAACCAATAGTCAAATATTTTTATAAATATTTCTATAGGGTGTTGACGGTAGTATACTACTCAGCTATACATATAGCTACAACATTGATCAGAATACGCTGGTTTTGACAGCGAGAAGGAACACTTGAGGAATTTCATCTTGTCACGTGACGTCCTCGGTAGCTTAGTTGGTAAAGCACTCGCCCGGCTTGCGATGGGACGTGGGTTCGAGTCCCACCTGAGGTCGATGATTTTTTTCAAGTGATATTTATCACCTTGCAATGAATTGCTAAAAACAAAAATTTACAATGTTTCTTATTAGTCAAAGAAGTCGTAGGTAAACGTAGGTATTAAAATACTTACCTAATTAGCAGAAACGGGTACTTAGACTTTATGTTTATTTAACTTTCTTCGTACATAAAATACTAGAATGAGTCTAAAACTGTAGTTTAATTTGTGCTAATGTTACGCAATGTCTAATTAGAAAGCTAAACATTCTCAATTTCGGAAACGAGTCCGCGGAATTAAGTTCTATCTTAATGGCTACTTTCAAGCTGTAATTAAGCAATTGAATTTTATCCAAGATGTGGAGCGATCCAGCGGAATTCACACGAGTAGCCCGAGGCCGCTTTAATTGGTATTTTCGTGTCAATTGGCAGTTTTTTACATTAATGGTTAATTCGTGATTCGTGCGGAGTTTAGTTAAGTATGTAAGTATGTAACGTTACGTGACTTAAACGGGAGCGTCGAGTACCTTTCCAAATTCTGAAAGAAATACGATTGTAATTTTGAGCAAAAGTTAAATACTAAAGCCGTTTCCTCTTGCTTAAATGCCATTGATTCAATATCTCTAAAATTGTAAAATGTAATTCAATCGAAATCGTTTACATTTATTTATGGAATCTTTGAAAATAAATGACACAGGTATGTGGTTATTAAAAATACACCCTATTACCCGGCTCTTAGGATAGAAACACCAGACATCACATTAGGTATACAGAATGTACAAAAGAATGGTACACTCTTTAAAACCAAGTGAAGATTTTTTTTAAGCTGCTCCATACAAACTTACTCGCATACCTCATGATGATGTATGGAGCATCTAAAAATAAAATCACGATTTCGATGTTGCTTCCATAGGAAAAGTTGTTGTATATGACCAGCTGATCACGTGGTTTTAAGGAGTGTCCTATTCTCTTGTACACCCTGTAGTTTAACATACAACACCCACCAAAATAATTTTCTGCTGGGATATTCGATTTTAGTCTAATTTATCTATTCAGCCGATTGCAGTGCACTTCTGGACGTAGCCTCCCCCAAAGAGCGCCAAAGAGCACGATCTCCCGTTTTCTTTATCCAGCCACTGCCAGCCATCTTCCTTAGGTCGTCGGTCCATCGGGCTGGGGGGTGTCCTAAGCTCCTAAGCTACGTTAACGTTAGTACATTACGTTCGGTTTTAGTAATCAATTTTGATGTATTTTTGCCATAATCAAACTCAAATTCTGTAAACCTTAAACTAAAATTGACCCAAAGCAGTGGTACGGAAACAAAATTGGTACGTGTAAAAGAGCTTAGTTTAAGCCTATTTAAGGAATAAATTGGTTTTATGGCGATTAAAATACCTAACAGATAAACAACTGAAATACGATTATAAACTGGCTATGGTTTGTACAGATGCTCGTGCTCATCACACACACATTTGCACAAGCCGCATGCTTGGTAATTAACTATCAAATTCATTATTTGTAGATAAAAAGACAAAAACCTTTAACGTAAATTATAGTACGTATTCCACCATAATTCCTACTTTGTACAATCATTTATTTAACCCATCCCAACGAAAGACTATTACAGTCATTTACCGAAAATCCCGAACCGCGCAATTACGACAGCTTATTTCAGCTTAATCAGGATATTAGTGGATTTGAATAATTTGTGGGCCATTACAAGTTTAAATTGGCAACGCCGGTTGCTAATACAGTAGTTAGTTCAGACAATTTGTAGCGCGGAACAGATGTTACATTATGTATGTTACAGGCACGTTTTAAACCCGGACTGTTGAGGTTGTAACGTGTTACTAAGTAAGTATGCCTTGTCACATAAACAAGCAGGATTGATAAAAGTCCTCATTTGAAGTTGCATTTTCGAAAATAATTAAATTCTGAGTAACGTCATTTTTATTTAAGGTAAAAATTTAAGATTAAGATTGCCATGTCGAAACCTATTCTTAGTTATAGAGATATCTTCAATTTTACGGTCATTCTCGATAACAAGTGTTTTCCTATCGCCTTATCCATCAACGTCAAACTCAAAATATTCCCATGATGTGATCCATATTTTCCCCCCTGGGCACTTCCTATAACGTATCAAATGAGTTATTCCCCGCAACTGTATCGTTTTCTCAGCGCTGGTCAAGTTACTGATCTCGCCCTACACACAGTATAAGGGATACAGTAGCTTCACACCACAGTGAACCCTGTACTGCTGCACTCAAAATACAGGAGGATTCTTTGGAGTAAATACCTTTTAATTTATAGTGTGTGTAATTGCACTTATGAATTTTAACATCTTTTATTATGGGACTAATAGTAAAATCGAAAAAAAAACCGCTTTTCCATACTAAATTCGCTGTGCTACTCAGTCAATATGTTTCATCTTACTATTGTTTCCATGGTAAAGGTTGTTTATACGAGTAGGGTCTGTTATTAAAAGGCCATATAGCTAGTAGTATAAGCCAAATCGTGGCTACCCGCTTATTTAATGGAAAAAAAAAACGTAAGAAAGCACTTTATTTTAATATACAATGTAGAGCGCTTAGAGCGCGTCTTTTAATAGCGTTAACTTCGAAGTTTGTTTTTTTTCATAGCTCTAATGGATCGCATATTTGATAATGAGTATTAGACATTAATTTCAAGTTGATACCTCCTTGAATCAATTAAAAAAAGGGTCTTGACAGACAGATGGACATCGAAGTGGATCACTATAAGGGCCACTTTTTCTCTGCTGTACGGAACCCTAAAAAGGTTTACCCTAAACAAAAGGCGAAAGTAAGTCTACCGGATCATCTTATAATATACCTCACAGATCGCGAACAGACATGTTCAAAGTAACAATGTATCGGTGGCCCCGGGCGCCTTGCGGGTAGGTAACACGCCGAGCGGCGATAATAAGACTCTTTGGTGTAACCAAATTACAAAATATTACATTTTGTATGCACAAAACACGAACGGGTACCGTGAAATAAGACGTTTAAGAATATCTACTTACGTCCAATTTAAAAGGTATTCTTTAGAAGCTGAACTCTCTCTCACTGATTTTAGCCGTGAATGGAAACCTTTTCTTGTCTTTTGTTTAACCGTTTATGTATGTGTAAGTTTTATTTAAGCTCAGAAAATAAAAACAACACTAAACTAGCTTCTCTCCCCGGTTTCGCAAAATAAAGTAACGTTGTTCAAAGTTTGATAGGCCAAATTAACGGGGCAATTCAATTTTGTACATCGCACTTCCCTAGCAACGCTAGATATTTTTGTAAATACTTATGAAGTATTAATGCCTATGTTTCTGGCGCTGCTTCTTCTTGGTGCAAGGTCGTATTTTTCTCGTATCTAGTGGTTGGAAGGAAGCTGAGAATTGTGATGTTTTTTGCTGCTTCCTTTTGCTAATTTATTCTCTAAGCAAAACGTCAGGAAAAGATTTTTTGTAGTATATTCCATAAGTTTATTAATCATTATTAAATATGCATATACTTAAATAAATAAATAAATATTGGACAACATCACATACATTGCTCTGATCCTATGGTAAGTAGCTAAAGCACTTGTGTTATAGAAATCAGAAAGAACGACGGTACCACAACACCCAGACCCGAGACAATATAGAAAAGCTCGTTTCCTACATTGACCCGACCGGGGATCGAACCCGGAACCTCAGAGATGGCGACACCATATTAGTCCAGCGTGCTCGCCTCTCGGCTACGGAGGTCGTCTTTACATATAATTTATTACTTGCCTATGTATTGTAACGGTGATGTATATAACAGTGAATGGTAAAAGTTATATTTTTATGTTTGATGTTAGCTCGAATGCGAAACATTTATTTTTACAACAAAGTTATTTACTGATTCATTCAATCACCAGTGGTAATTGATTGGAGCATACAAACGATTTTAATCAAATAAAAAATAACGAACGAATAACATATTAAAGCTTCAATACAAAACGTCGCACTTCATAGGTTTTTCATCGAAAATACAACTGCAACGATGAATACCTTTAAATATTTCGTATTCAGTTAATAATTTCGTATTGGTACGTTTTGGAAAACAAACAGTTCTTAATGTATATTTAATAGGTACACTTATTAGTTATTTATCTCTTATTCCACCGTTATTGACTTGATAACACGCATGATAAGACATTTTCAATTTTACGAACATGATTATTATTATTATTATTACGAACATAAGAGAAGCTAGATTGAAGATTTTTGTTTTTAGCAATTGCAAAGTTAATTGAAGATAAATAACACTTGAAAAAGGTTAAGTTTAAGCATTTCTGATCTTAACCAATAGTCAAATATTTGTAAAAATATTTCTATATGTTGACGGTAGTATACTACTCAGCTATACATATAGACAACATTGATCAGAGATACGCTGGCTTCGACAGCGTGAAAGAACACTTGAGAAATTTCATTGTGTCACGTGACGTCCTCGGTAGCTTAGTTGGTAAAGCACTCGCCCGGCATGCGATGGGACGTGGGTTCGAGTCCCACCAGGGCCCTAACCACTAACTGTTGAAACAATCACAAATCTGTCAAACATTATCATTTCTGTCAAATTTTGTATGAAATGACGTACCAAAATTGACAGATTTGACAACTTTGAGATTGTTTTAAGAGTTCGTGGTTGCCGCCCTGAGGTCGATGATTTTTTTCAAGTGTTATCTATCTTCAATTAGAGGCTAGATTGCTAGAAGTCAATTTGTTTAAGTATCTAACAGTAATAGTCAATTGCGTAACAACACTTCGGCTTGTTCTAAACCATCTAAGTTGATGTAAGGCTCAAACCTTGTAGTGAGTGTCACAAGTAATTATACGCTTGTTTTTCTTTAATAAATGATGGTAATAACGTTTAAACAATTAAAAACGTGAGCAACAAAATATAACTGCTAGTTCCATTTGTTTTAATGGAAACAAGTCGTTCAAAATAAATGGAATATGGACCATTAAAAGCTAATCAATTAAGTGAGCGAAAAGCGGCCTAGAAAAAGCAATTAACACAAACACCCCTGCGTACTTTACGGCCTCGTTAATAAAATGAAATCTAAACAAATTGATCAATTAAAAATATTGCTTTTGTTCATTTCCTTATGGTTAAGGTTATACAAAGGTGTGCGTTGGTAGAGTCTATTCCGATATGTCATCACAAGTAATGGGATGTCTTCAGCCCTCCTCGATTTGACTTCTAATTCAGCCTTCGCAGCTTCGGACAGCCATTTGCTGAATCTTTTTCCCGTGCGTTACATTTTAGCATTCGCATTTATCCGTAATATCTTTGTTTCAACTAGTAAAAATTCATGGTCGGGCTTTTATGTAATAGCGAAAATGTATTGTTTTTGTCGGACTTAATGCCAAAAACATTCTCTACCATAGGGCTAGACAGAGATAATATGGGCAGAAAGTTGTTGCATATTATGACTAGTGAAGTTGATGATAAAAAGTGGTCGATGGTTATGTACAATAGAATAGGACACTCCTTAAAACCACGCGATCAGCTGGTCATATGCAACAACTTTCTGCCCATACCATCTCTGTCTGGCCCTATGGTTAACTGGTAGAGAATGTTTATGGCATTAAGTCCGCTATTTGTACCACATGTTTTTTGTCTGTGCAATAAAGTTTAAATAATAAAATAATAATACGGTACTGTACTGTCTACGGTACTGTCAAGACTACACTTGCATGCACTCGTTAATTAAACCCGGTGAAGTTACACCGGGTAGTTAAAACCTTTTTGAAACGCCGACGTCATACAAAGCGGCTTTTAAAAGACGATTGCTTTGCACCTTAGTGTTAATTATAGAAAAAGGTAAAGAGTAGTTTTTTAAATGGGTTTTCATAAAAACACAAAGCTAGAGATACAATGGGAACACAAATCATGTTTAAAGAAGTTTAGTGCTGTACCACATTTGATTTATATATAAAAAAATATATAACAATTATTTTAAATCTTAAGGATCTCGCAATTTCGGTATTCCTTCGCAATGTTGAATGTTAAATTAATAAAAATAAATAGACTTTCAAACCTTTTAAGAAACAGTGGTCGGCATGCAATCAGGACTACGATAGCAAAGTAAAGCCAAAAATATTGCAGGATAATCAATAAAAACGCAGAAAAACTACAACCATTTTATGTCAAACGAAAAAGATATTTCTTAAAAGTTTTCTATAAACTAATACACTATATAACAGTACTTCCACTTCATTCTTAAATCTTTATTGCAAGAGTTGAGTTATTTTTTTTACCTACAAGCGTCTCTATTACGAGCTTGAACGCTAAACTGTCGGCGATGTTGGTGTTAGGTCAAACACTTTTCCGAAAAGACAAATATACTGTTGTTACTCCTGCTGTCTTGTTCAGAGTGCATTTGCTAGTACGGTACTAAGGTTAAACCACTGATTTATTTACGTTAGTACAGTGGTTTAACCTTAGTCCCGGACTAACAAATGCAATCTGAATAAGACAGCTAGATTATTAGTACCTAACATCTTCAGAAACACAGAAAGGTCGCCCCATTAGTCCGGGGGGTCTAAATTAATATTGCAGTCGGCAATAAAGTTATTTACCTTCGTTTTACTGCTCAGGTTTTATATTTCATTTGTTGGCTCTCCGTTAGCTTTATGTGGGTATTAAAACGTTATTGTTTGTTTCCAAGACTACCCTTCGTTACGTCGGAATGATTCAATTTGAAACTGTTACGCGCTGTTAACATTTTAAGGATAAGTTTGACACACTTAGCTACACGAGAACAATGACTTCGGCTGTGATTTTAGATGCATTGTGATAGGAAATATGATTCAAAGAACTTCTTCTTAAAGGGATCCATTTTGAAATGCATAGAAAATGTATTCAACCACTTTTTGAGGAAAAGACGATATCAAAATGTTATGGTTGCCTGGCGTATAGTAATAATATTGGAGGAGGTCTCTGCAACAAGTACCTAAGTAGTATTTAATAGTCATATATCTAAACAGTATAGTACTATGTACATTGCTATCCTTACTAATACGAGTATTATAAACGCGCAAGTCTGTAATTCTGTAGGTATGTATTGATTTTTGGATGTGTGTTACTCTTTCACGCAAAAACTACTTAACGGATTTGGATGAAATTTGCACTCAAAGAATATGATGTATTTCCCGGTTAAATGCCCGTGTAGGATGTTTTTTTATTTTAAAGTTTTGTGTTACATAACATACCAAACATCCTGTAGTCCACGCAAACAGAGTAGCGAGCACAGCTGTAAGTAATAATTCGAATAGACTTAAAAGACAAAAATAATCTCTCAGTTTCTTTAGCATACAATGTTTTAACATTTTCAGTGAAATCACTGACTTACGACGTAGGTGTCCATTCAACGGCTATAATGTTTGTCGGCAATGAATTTGATGGCGTCGCGATTCGGGCGTTAGCTCGAGAACTGCCTGAGGGTCTCAGTTTCGATTTGACTGTAATTACTTGTTGTAATATAAAGTAATACGTGTCTGTATCAATAATTATAGTTTAAATGGCAAGTAAATAATTCAAATCATTATCATTTATTTAGAGAGATTATTAAAGTTGTTTAAAGTGAGTGGAAAATGTAAAAAAGAAAATATGCCGTCTTCGTCATTTATTTTTTATTTTATTTAAAACTTTATTGCACAAACGTAAAAAGAAATGTACAATAGGTGGACTTGATGCTAGAAGCATTCTCTGCCAGTCAACCTATAGGTCATGCAGAAAGCTTTTGAAGTGGTGCGGTAAACATACAAGATGAAGAAAAATAAACAAAAAGCAATAAATAAGTAATGCAAGAAATAAATTAATATTAACATTAAAATACATATTGCATACATATATACAAATGTATAAATATATATATATATATATAGACATATAAGATACATAAAATACCTACATACATACATACATCATATTTTTTTCTACCATGATTTTCATTTGCCTGTCTTGCCCCTTAGTTCGGTCACTCGTCATCAAAGTTTTCTACTGTACCAATCCAAACCTAGCAGCAATAAATAATAATGACATATCAACGTATGTCTCTTCTTATTTTAATCTTATGTAGAGGATTTGCAACACAAAGACGATTGCCAAATATTTGTGAAACTTGAACTATACAATAATAATAGTAGCGAAACTGGTTCAGCCCTATTTCTTATTACAATGCTTGCTGTAGACTCAACTTTCAAATAATCAGCTCGCAACAAAATACAAGGTAAACTTCTGTAACCGTGGTTTCCAAAATCTATAATACAAGCAAACATACGTAATTATGTCCAGCGGTAAACAATTCTTAATTATTTATTCCCCTACGTACTTTAGGCTTGTTACGTAGTTTAATCGTTCGCTATCAGTAATCAAAGTGACAGTAATTCAGGTTAATTCCTTGTAATTTGTGTCCCCTCTTTATAACTCTAATGACTAGGGATGAAAGATGTTAGTTCACATAGTATAAACAAAAGTAGAAGGCTCGCTTTTTATACACTAACATAAACGACAAAAATAAGGTCAGATAAGTTTATTATATTGTTTATTTATGTCTTGATAAACCACGCAGTGTTTTCAAGAAATTTTAACAAATGCATTACACTGTCCAATGGCAAAAGTTTTAAGTGGCAATCCTGCGTACATATTTTCAAACGTTAATTTAAATGATAAGTCTCTAAATTGTGTGTCTTACTGTCAAAATTATGTGTCTCTACTCTATATTAGATACCAAATACATACTTAAGTAAATATTATTCATTTCAAACTCTTGTACGAACTCTATTTAAGTAAGCTTATTGTAACGATTTAGCACGATTTAATGACAATATTGAGTTTTTGAACAAGCGGACCTTCTGTTATATTTTATTCTGTAGTCCCAAACGTCAGGTGGGTCGGTTCCCAGAATCTCTTTTCAACTGTCGTTCAAAGGGAATATTCATTTCGACATTATGCTGTTATCTTTGAAACGTTTCAGGGGGCGAACGTGTATGAAACTGATTTGTATGACAGACACACATCTGTGCGCGATGTGAAAAAAAAAAATCTTTGTGGCGCCGAATGTTTGCCTGTTTGGGACCCGCAAAGAATTGTCCTAGCTAGCGTATCTTTTGTAATGGTTAGAGGTAGAATACCTACGTGCCACTTAATGGAAAGTTGCCACCAGCGCTTAGGGACAGAATGTACGCTCAATATTTTATGCCTATCTTATTTATGTCTTGTGTTAAAATAATGATACATTGATATTCATTGATAAGGTATTTTATATATCATCCTGTTGTTCATCCTTTTGGAGTTCTCATAACATACCTATTATGTAAAATAAACATAATTATAATCGCAAGTTTTACATTAGCAGTATTTATTTTATGATTTCCTTTTTCTTTCCTTGATGTCCTTTTAAATCAATCAAAATTAAAAACTAATTAAAATCAAAATAAATCAATTACATTAAAAAAGTTTGTTACGAGATTGCTACCATGTACCTTATTTTTGAGTTCCCGATATGATATTTCGGCACTGTTGCAAGCGTAGTAATGAAGTTGCGGAGTAACTGAATGTTTTTATGGTACATGGTAGCAATCTCGTAACAAACTATTCTAATGTTAGTGACCATGAAAGTTTAAAACTATAATTCGATTACATTACATACACGGCATAACATGTCACATTTCATCCCTTTTGATCGTAATGATTTTCAGGCTCTTCAATTTTTAAAACCATAATTCTCTAACATCAATAATTTCAGGTACACCGCCACAAATTCCTTATCCTTTTTATTATACGCAGAAACGAAACCTGTAATGTTAGAACATGGATATAATTTACTTCACATAATTTTGTACAGTTTTTGTAACTATAATACCTACATCGTTGGCTAGTTCCTTTTTTCCTAATCAACGCGCATAGCGTGTCCACGACAATGGATTTTTTGATTGAAGACGCCACACTGTGTGATGTCTAATTTCGCCTGACATTGGATGGAGTCTCTGCCTTTGTAAATACCTTATACATTCGTGTTTCGGGATTACTTTACGTGAGGATTATGAAAGAAACTTGTTTTAGGAGGGTTTGTGACTCGAATGCGAATGACGTGAGGGGAGCGAAGTTATAAGAAAAACATTGAAGAAGTTTGCGCTTATTGATCCGATGGGAATGGAAATTCCTGTCTACGTTTGTATGAGACATGTAAAGATATATTCTTCAAATAAAGTGAGCTTCAAAAGACTTGTACTCCGAATCAAAAATCAAGGTCCGGATTAAAACAGGAATGATAATATTTTTATGTACTTGTTCGTTTATTTATTGTTTCGGCTCATATTATTAAATGAGAATCTAACAAAAACAGATGCCAGTGCCACTCAATACACATATACATAAATAGGTATTAAAAACAGCTATTGTCATGATATATGGATGCTACTTCAAAAACACCTTTGTCAAAAAACTTTAGTACCTAACCTACAGTATCATGTGAAGTACCATGACGTTTTGATCCACACGGGTTGAGCTAGACATAATTTAACGGATGATAATAAAACGTGTTTTTATGGGCAGTACGTTTTATCATAATCAAGCGAACATTATTCCGTTGCGGAGAGTATCAGAGTACCCTATTTGCTCCCCTTTTTTAATGTCGAAAAAAGTCATACAGAAATTGCACATGTCCAATATTACTCATTCTTCGGGTTTGTGTGAATCGCAAACGGAATATTTCGATGCAAGTGAAATAATAACACAATGCGAACAATCGGGAACGAATGCCTCTGTCGCGGTTGCGAAGAATCAATTGTTCGATTGTTATTTTGGGGTTTTGTTTCGGCTGTAAGCTGATAAGATGCAATATGGGCAATCCGATTTTTGTATTACGTTAATATTTTTTTATAAATGGTCGGTTTCAGAATAGATTTGGGTTTTTATATTAGTAATTGTTATGCATGAAAGTTTTTATTTATATTTTCGCGCTGTTTTAATTATATCCTCTTCTCTCATCCTTCATTAAGTGCAATTGTAATATTTTGCAGTTTTAAAAATGATTCTGCTTTTATTATTTTATATTTGTCTACTAAAAATAATAATTAAGTATATAGGTACAGTTGTTAGATTCATTTTACGAGTATACAAATACCTACCATACGTTTTAAAGATTCTTTTACATAAGACTAAGGAATTCTTAAATACAAAAGGCTGTAACTGAAGAATATTTTATGTATAGAAATAATGACTTCAGGTGTGTAGTAGGTATTGAGTTTTATGGTATTCTACAAAAAGATAGCTATCTTTTTGTAGAATACAATAAAACTCTACATCCTTCTGCAGGTAGTTAGTAAGATATTTGGTTTTAACGATAACACCGATAATATTGTTAAACTCTTGATTTGTACTGTTTTTATTTTACCCACAATGAATATAAGACCGCCTAAATTGTACATCTTTCTGTAGGTAAATATCAACTGTAACTTGGTGTGCAATAAAGAGTATCTATCTATCTATCTATTTAAGCAAAATTTGTTTATTCCGTTGAACATAGAGCCCTTGCCTTTATTTATCTATTGTTAATACCACACTAGATTTTCCGCAGAAATTATTAATTATGAACTTTGAATTTAGATATAGCATTTTGAAAACATATTAAAATTTTAACAACTAAACTGTTTAGTTGTAATCTATACCATAATATACCATGACATGCACATATATCTAGCCACGGTAACATATAGATAATATTACCGAGCTATAGCGTTCCAACTAACAAACATAATATTTTGAAGCAAATAAATACTTACTTAGTACGGATAAAAATCGATCGTGTTTTGATTTTGACATACCTTCCTACAGATGCTATAAATAATGGTTCAAATTTCAAATTACAGAGTTTCGTTGGCAGAGATAGTTCCCTCAAAATGTAATGTAATAGTAGCCCGTAAAGAACGATACTCTTATACAAACTTAAGTGCTCTAAAGGTATGGACTGCCTACAACAAACACAGCTTTCCAATTTGCTCTACCGAAACTATTAACCCCTTACAACAATGGTTCCGTGAGAAATTGCGATAAGTCCTCAAGCAATGGTCCCCGATGGCACTTAAAGCAAATAGATCCTTTAGTAAGGACAATGGCTGCGCGCGAGTGTAAAATCGAACGTAATTAAGTGCGGCGATTGCTGGGGCGCGTTTGATGGCTGTACCCCAGTGATTCTCAATCATTTTGGGGATTTGTTATTTTTGTGTAGTTTCGAAATAAAATAATACGCAGTAAGAATCAACGAATTATCCAGCCAATAAAAATATGGGTATACCAACGGACACTAAATCATCGATAAGATAAAGATACTAAACATCTTTACGACATCCCAGCATAGATGACAGAACAATTTCATGCGGGTTCAAATCCCGCGAGGGGCAAATGTTAGTGTGATGAGCACATTTGCACTTAAGTCATGGATGTTTATAAACGTATTTAAGTATGTTTATCCGTTATCTAGTCGCCTTAGCACAAGCTTTGCTTAGTTTGGGGCTAGATAATTAGTGTGATTGTGAAAATTATTTATTTATTTAATTGACATGTAGCCTATGGAAAGTAGGGCGTAAATTTTATCACTTACTTTACTTGGCTTACTTGATTATATTTTGGGATGTATTATGGAATACATCATCATTACAATTATGTTCCTTGCTTGTCTCGGCTTACTTTACTTCACTAAAGTTGAGAACCAGCGGCGTAACCGAAGGATAACAAAGGGAGGTCGATTGTTCAGGGCTGAACGGGTTTATGGCGGCGCATTTAAATGTATTTTTATTTCATTGTGATTCAACACGGTTTCCGACCTCTCAGGTAACATGGGTTATGGTCTTGCCTGTAATGTAATGATGTTATACTCGTAGGTAATTCAGACGAGAATAAAAATAAAACCGGCACGAAGGGTTCCGTACCATTATCTATAAAAACGGCAAAATTAGTTTGTTGTATGGGAGCCCCCTTTAATATTTATTTTATTCTGTTTTTTAGTATTCGTTGTTATAGCGGCAACAGAAATACATCATCTGTGAAAATTTCAACTATCTATCACGGTTCATGCGATACAGCCTGGTGACAGACAGACAGACAAACGGACAGCGGGGCCTTAGTAATAGGGACCCGTTTTACCCTTTGGGTACTACGCAACCCTATAAACTAAATTATTAATTGCTTTTTAAATTACTAACACAGAGGTAAATCATAATCATTACTATTATCCTGCTTACAGATCATCTGGGATCGTCGAAGAGTTATTATTTTTTATATTCTATTTATCTCGGTCAGTCGATTTGAGACATCCACTTGGTCATATTATCCTCCACCTATGAACACTTACACCCATCACTCTTCGCGTATGTGCTTTTCATCCCTTTCGATCACTTGTCGTTCATGGTGTTTTCCTTGTATAATTTCATATTTCCATAGAATTTCTTTTCTTATCTTGTCCATTCATGCTCAACGAATAGGATATTTTTTTATTACAATTTACATGACTCGAGTTCACAATACATTACATTACGCGAGATTTATGTTCTAAATGTAATATAAACCTAAATCCACTTCGAAACGTGTTTAAAGCAATAAATACAACCCTTTACATATTTTATAGGTTTTGGTTTTGGTATAGAATAATAACCATAAAGATAGAAGATAGGTTTGCTTTATTTCACACTACGGAAACTGTCTACCTACATTTAGAGCCGTATTATACCTACGAGTACCTAAATACCTCTAGGATCCCCATATAAAAGCGCGAAGCTGGGATAGGTGAATAAAAGAATAAAATAAACACACACACACACACACACACACACACACACACACACACACACACACACACACACACACTAAGTATATTTAAACATAATTGTATCGCCGTTGATTTCCTAAATAAATAAAAAAAAAACAGACATTTCACAGCGCAAATGTTTAGCCAAAAAGATAGTTCTGCGCAACAAAAAAACTTTTTAACCTCCGCGAAACCAGCAGTCTTTATAATAAATTACATTTTGCCAAAAGCGAGTTCACATTTCCTTTTCAACTCCACACAATGGATGTTTGATTTAAAGATTAACCATAACGTATCTGTTATTTTGTTCGACTGCATTATTGGAGAGATCCAAAGGTTTTATAAAGAGCCGTCAGTGAGAGGGATCTGATACGTGCTTTTGGACACTGATCTAAACTTAGCATTCAATGCGTTTGCTGAGGCGTTATTTATTTGGGAGTGTTATCTTGGGTGCTAGTTAATAAACAAAATATATCTTTTATAAGTGAAAAGGATCTTAATAATAATTTTAGCCACAGGATATCCACTGCTGAACATAGGCCTCCCCCAGTGTCTTCCAGATTGGCCGATTGCATCCAGCGGCTTAAATTTCTGCAATCTTTACCAGCCCCTCTAGCACGAGCAATCAAACACGATATGATATGATATAGCGATTTATTGCCTCTTTACTTTCAAAATATGATAACATAGTCGCCATCTTAAACTTTTATTGAAACAGTGAGCATGTCCGTGCTGGCGACGCGGACGTCACAGTTATGCTCGTTTTTTTGATAAAAGTTCATATTTTGACAAAAAATATGCGATAAATCGCTATATCATATCGTGTTTTGTTGCTCGTGCTAAAGGGGCAGGTCGTCTGTCCACCTTGTGGGTGGATTAAGATAAATAAAGTAACAGATCTAAATATTATTAAGTAAATAATTCTACCTTATTTTACGACTATCTTGGTCTATTAGTTTAAGCTCCTAATAAAAAAAAACCTACCAAAATAGGAATGTATTTATTAATACTTAAGTCATGGATGCCATGTATAGAATATGTATATAGTTGTCTATTCGCCATAGTATAGAAACATGCTATGTTCAATTATATTATGGTGAATAAGTAATTAGTGTGATAGAACATTTTTTCACTCGTAAATATTTATATAGATTATTCATTTTGTTGGTCTGTGTAAATGTGGTGATTAATTGTTAGTTACATACATGACAACATACATTCTGTCTCAAAAGTTTCGGGAATTGATGATTTGTTTATGGTTCCAAATTCAAAATTATATTTTTTTTGTTGTTGTTAGATTGGCACAACTGTTTTCCATTTTGGCGCGGAGATTGAGTTACATCTGATAATTAGATTAAATACAATATTGTTTTTAGTTATACCATATCTAGTGTGTTTTATCATATCATAGTAGTTGCAAATTTCATAATGGACAAAAACATCGAACAAAGAGTTTGTCTTAAATTTTGCATCGCCAATGGGATTTCGTGTTCGGAGTCTCTGAAAATGATACAGAAAGCTTACGGTGAATCGGCTTTATCAAAAACACGTGTTTATGAGTGGTAGGTACAAAGCGTTCAAAAGCGGTCGAGATGTGATAGAAGACCTAAACTCAAATTACCACTTCGTGGCACCCGGTTTCATTCGGTAGAAGACATGAAGGAGAATTCGCGACGAGAACTGAACTCGATTCCGGAAAAAGCGTTTATAAAATGTTTTGATGATTGGATTATTCATTGGCGTAAGTGTATCGCTTCTGAAGGAGCATACTTTGAAGGTGATAAAATAAGTTTGGATGAATACATAACATTTTGTGTATTATTAATCTTTTCCCGGTACTTTCTTGACAGAGTAGTATATACTGCATACAGTTTCAAAGCAATTAAAGATTATTATAACAGGGCTAACATTTATTAACAGAGAAAGCATGAAATTTTAATTAAAGCAAGAATCTTAACTACAGGCTTAATAAATGTAATTACTGGTTAATTTTTTGTATAACTAGTATAATTAGCAGATATAAACTCAATTAGCGGTTTGGAGAATAATATGGAATACCTATAAGTGTATAGCACGTATTTACAGGGTGTCCCGTACAGACTACGCCACGTATTAAACAACATTTCGATCTACATTTGTTCTACGACTTTTTGGTTTTTTAGGGTTCCGTACCCAGAGGGTAAAACGGGACCCAATTACTAAGGCTCCGCTGTCCGTCTGTCTGCGAGTCCGACTCGCAATTAGCGGGTTTTTTTAAAATAAAATGTGTTGATTCCCAAACAACCTTGATCAGCTAGGAAGTTTGGGAATCACCAGTATGATAAGAATTAGTGAACTCATGTAATGGCAATCTAATTAACCCGTCGATTATCAACTGGCTGAAAGCCGGCAATAACAATATTATACTTCTCATCGACAGGTGAAATATATACTAAGTAACTATGCCATTGTCCCACTCCCATGTATGGACAGCACCTAACACTAACGGTCTTACTTATAAACGTTGATTAAATTTAAGACAGAAGTTTATTAAAAAAAATCTTTACTCATAAACGCTAATTAAAGTTAATCATCGTCTTAGTAACCTCGTAACTACCTGTCAAGATAAGCAGCATCGTACCCTTGTTTAAAATTTAATTACCGAAATGGCGTCGCAGAAACAACTGTTTTCTGTCTAGCTAGCTGTCATCTAGGGGGTCCCGCATACAGTGATGTGTTAAACACTCCTAAATGACATAAAAGATTTCTTAATAATGGCTGTATGGCTCTAGCCATCACCTTTCCCTTCGTGGAAAAATACAAGAACTACTCTTTGGTCTTAAGATTGATTGACAAGTGACATTGCTTTGAACATTGTTTTTTTGAATTTTTGCATCAATGACAGTATTTTGGGTCTTTAATAATGACTAGAGTCCGGTGTTCGCAGAGTAAAATAAAAATTGTGGTAATTAACTAACTAACGCCTAAGTAGCGTTTATGAGTGAAAAATAGTTACGCACTACTTAATAAGTTAAGCAGTGAATAGTTAATCTATTACTGAGATGTTGATTAGTCGATTTTTATAAGTAAGGCCGTATATAAAAAAAAAAAATTGGACAACATCACATACATTGATCTGATCCTAAGGTAAGTAGCTAAAGCACTTGTGTTATAGAAATCAGAAACAACGACGGTACCACAACACCCGGACCCGAGACAATATAGAAAAGTTCGTTTTCTATATTGACCCGACCGGGGATCGAAACCGGAACCTCAGAGATGGCGGCGCCTTTAAATTCCGGCTCGGCTTTCGGCTACAGAGGTCGTCAAATTGACACTATTGAAGTAATTTAAAAATAACTATATATAAACAATTTTAAAGTCCATCTGTGTGTGTGCTCATGAGCTGCATGAGCTCATATCACCGTCACCTTTCTTCAATCGGACATCCAGACGCACGGCCGGCTACCATCCGTTCTTAGTTGATATACCCATAATCCGCACTAAGCGCTTCTCATCATCTTTTATAATGCGCACAGCTAAAGATTGGAATTCCCTGCCTGCGTCTGTATTTCCGAGTGCATATATCCTGACTCTCTTTAAGTCCAGAGTGAATAGGCATCTTCTGGGCAAGCTCGCTCCATCGTAGATCCCATCTATGCTCTAGAGCAAGATTGGGGTCAAGAGTAAGCCCATCTCAAGTAAAAAAAAAAAAAAACTGTTCGCCTGTCACCTAAGCCTATCAAATCTTTTTCATAATTTATAACCTATATAACAACGTAACGATTTAAGCTCATCGATTTATCATGATACCTTTTAAACTGAAATGAAAAATGTAGCGCGCCAATGGTTGCCATTGAGGCAAAACTAATTAATGTCGAGCAATTTTTACAGAGGGCAGACAGCCCTGGGCTGTTATGAAAACGCTGGGAGGCGGAGCGGCCAAACATTAATAGAGCCCGTCGCGTATTGATTGTAGGTTTTTCTATTTCGCCGTCGGGAGCAGATGACGCTCGGTACCACACTGTGCATGGGTACAGATTGTCACTCGTGTGTGTGTACACAGCTTTACTGCCAGATTGTGCCTAAAGCATCGTGCACATGCAATGAGAGCAGCTATATGGACGGTGGACCATCTTTCTTCGAAACTACTTAGTGATTTTTCACATACCCGACTACAAAATCCATCAGTTGTAGGTACTATTACCTTCCTGTCAAACTACTTTACTACGAGACCTTTCTAGTGGTTAGCGTCCCGGATTACAATCGCAGGCATTTCCGGGTTTGAATCCCACAAGGGCACAAGTTTCTATTATTTATACATATAGAACGATTATTTATACATAGGTTGTGAATGTTTATAAAAGAAATGTTTGTTATCTATTCACCATATAGTGCAAGCATGACTGTTTTCTTTCTGTTTGCCTGTATCCACCCTCAAGATCAATATAAAGAATTATTGATCTTCAAACAATTTAAAAAAAGAATAATACACCATTATGAATAAAAAATAGCAAGGAAAAATTGGAAAATAAAATTTTGACAGTCTTAGTACTGTCTATGATATGTCTCTTTCAACTCTATAAGGAAAGAGAGAGAAACGCGAACCTAAATTAAGATAGTGGCAGCAGAGACAGACCCTAATTAAGTCAAAGAGATTAAAGGTAACTCATTCACGAACCCCACAGAGGGCGTGCTCGCGCTTAGCCAGCACTTATAAAGCCTCGCGTCACTCGCAGATGACGGCGCCGCGGCGTGTGGCTGGCAACTATACAGCTTTAAGCCCCCATTAGCGCACTATTATCACCCTTATACAGCTTGAATTAAGGCTTCAAGTATATTCAACTTTGAGTATGGTCGGAACTCGACACAGACGGATTTGCTTCCAAATTAATTTTAGGGCGGCGAATTAATGTTATTACACCCTTGTATTTTTTGTAGAAAATAATTGTGTAGATAAAATTGGATGTACCAGTGACTGTACGTTTTGAAAGGGAAATGTATTCTCTTTCACAATAAGTTAATGCGCCAGTAGTCTAGTAGGTAATAACATTTTATTTCACATTGGCTTCAAATGATTACGATTTCATAAAAATTAATGGTCGTGGAACGGTTTAATGAAAGATTTTTAAAATAAAAACGTTCTTAGTAAAATATGCCGTGGAATTAAGTTTCTTATTTCTGAAGTCAGTTAAAAATTGTTCTGTATAGGTACATTAGCTAACAAAGTTCTGGCTGCAACACAAAAAGTAAATACCCCGAATGAAAAAAAACTGGTAGAAATAATAATAATTTGTTATTCTGTTTTATTATTTTACCTATCAACACTTTTCTCATTTTCCTAGATTTAGTTCAGTAAAACGACATATCACAATAAACTTTTAGTAAGAAGACTTAATATACAACAATATTCTACATCAATACCTACCGTGATTCCGTGAAATCCCTGCTCATTTTCCTGCGACATATACCTACATATTTTTGTTCTGTCCATGTTTTCGCTTAAATATACAGGGTGTACAAGAGAATAGGACACTCCTTAAAACCACGTGATCAGCTGGTCATATACAACAACTTTTTCTATGGGAGCAACATCGAAATCGTGATTATATTTTCAGATGCTCCATAGATCATCGAGGTATGCGAGTAAGTTTGAATGGGGAAGCTGAAATTTTTTTTCGATTTCGATGTTGCTCCCATAGGAAAACCCAGGCCAGCTGATCACGTGGTTTAAAGGAGTGTCCTATTCTCTTGTACACTCTGTATTTAGCTCCTTCAAGCATGTTAACTATGACGCAAAGTTGAATAAATCTATTCAAATCGCTCCCAGTGAGAAATAGGGGTTGATCTCGGTGGGGTTCTAAGCGTAATTTAATATTATGGCTGAACCCGTGAATAAAGTCCGCGAAGACATTGTTTTACTTTTGTTCTGTTGCCAAATAGGGGTGAAGTTCTGCCGGCTCAGAAGTTTGGCTCCGTGATCTTATTTCCTTTGCCTTTCAAGTATTATCACGTTTAATTAATACTGCTGGTGTACTACGAAAAGTATTTTAGCTAGTTTGACTAAACATGTCAAACTATTTAGTGAAACATTTGCAATAAATTGGGTGTTGTAATTTAAAAGATTTTATTTATTTATTTTATTTTACAAATGAGCTATTTTTGTCTCCTGTAACTAACATTTGTGATGTTGACGTAGACAATAGTAAATTTTTCCAAACAATTGTGTAGACCTGACAGTCGACGCTAAATACTCTCGACGCCTCTGAGGCCAGTAAATAAGTTCCCAGCAAAAGTTATTTTATCTTCTGACGTTACTTTTGATGGCTGTTATTACGGCGTACTTGGGAACTGCTCGTTTTATTCGTTTTTAGGGTTCCGCTGTGGGAAGGGACAATACCGTACATGATCGATTACTTGGCCAATTACTTTTTGGTTAGATCAGAGGACAAGTTTTCAAGCGTTAGTTAAGTGTACTATGTACCTATGTTAGAAGGAGGTACACGTCTACTACCAAAGATTGCACTAAACGTAGGTTTATGTTTTTATTATTACTTCGGTTTCTCTAAGTAATTTTGGTATCATGTAAATTGTGTTAATAATAAATGATAAGTGTATCGTTTAGTTCTAAATACGAGTAATATAAATTTTATTTGAAATGTAAAAAAAAACGTTAAAACATTATTTATGGTTTGAGTTGAGAAGCTGCATGAAATTGCCATTCTATTACAATAACAATTTCTTTTGTTTTCTGCATACATAATATAAATCATGTCTAGATATTATTTTGGCTTAGTTCATTGCCGTCTATGAATATTATGAGGTAGCAAACTTTATTCGAAAAAACCCAAGTTGCTTTGAAATAAATACCGTCGGCAGTCGTCGTGAAGGCACACTGAAAGTCACTCATCGCTACAAAACCCTTCTCAGAAGAATGAGCGTAAATTATATGGCACCTAATTTATATAATAAAAACCCATTAAAATCAGATGAATTAATGATATAAAAAGTTTTAAAACTGAGCTCAGTGGCTTTCTTACTGAAAAAGTATATTATGATATAAAATCATATTTAGATGACATGATGTAGTAGCATAATGTTCATGTCATATTAACTCACTTTAATTTTGATCTGTAAATATTTTTCCACTAAGATGTTATTCATATACCTTTTAAGGTGAATCGTGGCAGCACCTAGGAATATTTTATATACAACACCTTGTAAAACCCATGTTTATGAATAAATAAATGATTTGATTTGATTTCTCATACTGATTTAATGTGAGTATAACTGGTTCTGTGTAAAAGTTTGTAAAGTAAAACTGGTGGACAAAAGCGAAATGAGACATGATAATAATATCAGGCTATCAATCGTGCTTTGCCCATTCTACTTTTTGGTGTGATTTTCAAAGAAACCCTCGGGCAATGGAGCCCATTCGAGCTTGACTGGTTCTGATTCATAACTTTTTAGCGGTTTTTAAGAGATACAATGAGTAAGCGTATCTGATCCCTTTATAATAACGACTCTTATTAGTTATAATAACTGTGGGACTACTTAGTTAAAAAAGCCTTATAAAAAGATTCACCGATTACCAGTTGTCCAAAATGACGCAGCTGGTCCAATTTAGCTTACTGGTGGCTACCTTTACTACTCGTATTATATTTCTTATTGTAGCAAAGTTAATGATTCGACAATTTAATGTGGGCATAGAACCCAAAATAAGTTTTTTAGGGTTGTTAATTTCGGTATTCATTTGTAATTCCCCAATAAAATAAATTAAAAAGAAAAACAGTTATGCACGCTCGCGTTTCCAAACTGGACAAGCATAATGGTTGAATAGAGAAAAGAACCCAAAAAAGTCGCAACATAAAGATGTGTGTTTTAAAAGTTAGTTAAAAGTACTTAGAAGCGAATATGTTTGTTTTTATGTTAAAACAAACATATTCGCTTCTAAGTACTTTTTACTAGAATAAAACTCTCATATGCGGAAGTAAGCTACCTACTTTAATAATTAATATGTAGGATTGTAGGTACAGTTAAAAGATGCCACAATACCGCATGTAAAAAAGCCGCAGTAAGCCGCTTTACTGTAATGAAAAGGCATATAATTCATTTGAGAGCGCACCGACACTCCACGAGCTATTATAAGTTATGTTACTCACGTTTCGGAGGGAATATGGTAAAAACGTCGAATGAATGTTCCTTTTATTAGTTATGGCTGGATTCGTTCTAAGACATAATGATGTGTATTTATTGTCGTGCGCGTGGTCTCATCTTCGATCATTATATTTGATTGATAACGTTTTTTTTAACTCTGTTTAGGTGTGCAAATTAGTAGATTTATATTAAAATAACGATAAAATATCGCTTGTAATCTTGGCTGGACTGAGTGTTTTGCAGATTCTGACAGATTCATCTCATAAGCCGTCTTTATTGTACGGTTGGATGCTGTCAATGGTTGACACATCATTTCAGGTAAAACCTAGTCGCCCGGATAGCGAAAGAACGTGGGCTCGCTTTACACATGATTCAGTCAAGCAAGGCCGGTCAAAAAATAAATCTAGTCATAATATAACACTGCAATCGCTCATCCACGTAGTAAGTATTATGAAATAAGAAAAATCTTATTGTACCAATCATCTAGCCCCAAACTAAGCCAAGGTTATGGCGACTAGATAACGGATAAATATATTTTAAGTAATTCCAAAATCCTGAAGAACATGCTGGGATTCGAATTCACGACACATACTGATATGATGAGAGACTATCACCGCTCCCTTTCTAACCTCTTAAAAATAACGAAGCCACCACACTCCAACCTCAATAAAACTTTTGTATACAGGGTGTTCAAGAGAATAGGACACTCCTTAGAACAACGTGATCAGCTGATGCTATACAAAAACTTTTTCTATGGGAGCAAAATCGAGAATATTTTTAGCTGATCCATACAAAACTTACTCGCATCCCTCGATGATAATCTATGGAGCATCTGAAATAAAATAACCATTTCGATGATGTTCCTATACTAAGTTGTTGTCACCAGCTGACCACGTGGTTTTAAGGAGTGTCCAATTCTTTTTTCACCCGGTATAAACCCGAGAACAGCGAAATCGTTTCAGCAGGCAACTTTGTGCGGAACACTAAGTACGTATAACGTCTTACAGAGGTATTCAAGCGCGGGCCGCTTCAGGGAACTATTGTACATTTTTCAAAGCCTCGTCTTCATGAAGTTTTCAAAGTGGACTATCGACCGCCCCAGTTCTTTGGGCACACGACATAACCTTTTAGACGGTTGATATGTGGCTGGAATGAATATATTATAGCAAGGGTAGTGTGTTATACAATTTGTGTCGCAGAAAAACGTCTAAGGAAATATTGGACAACATTACACTGCTCTGGTACACGGTACATTGCTTTGATACTAAGGTAAGTTAGCTAAAGCACTTGTGTCATAGATACAACAACTATTTATTAGGTGATGAACATCAGAATAAAATTTGAAGAAATAGATTCTCCGTACGTAAAGCGATCAAGAAGGACTTAGTTTTTTTGAAATGAGAACGAGAGAGCTTCCTCCACACTAAATTTTATGAAAATCAGTCCAGTAGTTTTACCATGAAAGCGTAACAAATAGACGCCTATCAAAGTAATTAGTATGGATTATTTATAAGTTAGATCTAACCAAACAAGTAATGCCTTATCCAGCTCTCAATATCCAAATTCCTTACACAATCCGCTCGACCCGAGAACCAAATCCAGGAATTTAACCATATCCATCACAGCGTACCGACAACAGCTGCACACAACTTCAATTCTTTTATACACTAACATGGCGCAAGTTATTTATTACATTATTACGAGATCAGCTCTTTCGCGTGTTTGTCCAAAAAAGTAATTTTAATGACCTCCCGAATCGGCAGTAAATGGGAACGGGAACAAAGAACACCCCAATTTCGAGCGCACTCTGGGACTAAAATGGTTTTTGGGGACCAGTAGGAATGAATAGGTTTCGGGCTTAAGTGCTTCTTCGCTTTCAATAGCATAATATTAGTGTAGAAGCTTTGAACGGGAAAAAATATCCAGTTTGACAAGGGGTTTGACACTGCGAAAATAAGCTAGCGCTTAATAAATAAATACACTTTTAGCTGAGATATGATTGGTTTTAGAAAATATATATTTAAAGAAAACATTTGGAATTTAAGAACAAGTTGAAAAATTTTCAATCTGATATTCATTTTAGATACCAATTTTATTATCTTAGTCATGAACTCTTTAGTAAGTATACATAATGTGCATAATGGATTCCTCAAATCCGAGTATGATAAATTGTTTTTTTTTAATAGTAAATGATTACTATTATATATAATAATTTATATATTATGTATTATTAATATTATAATAATAATTAAATTATTACTTTGTAAAACTCTTCACCGCTTCCCCCTCTCAACTTTTACCTCACTGTCCTCTACCTGAAGGTTGTCTGGAAGAGATCGCTTCGAGCGATAAGACCGCCTAAATTGTACCATTCAAAATGTACTTTTCTCTGTGTACTGTTTGTTTTATGTGGTGTGCAATAAAGAGCATCTATCTATTACACATTCTCTAGATTTACTTATGTATTTGCCTTTCGTAAAAAAGGATTAACAATTTTGTCTGGCTTGCAAGACTATTAACGCATTTAGATAACGAAACATTTTATAGTATTTGGCGCGGAACCCGTAGAACAGTGCCACACACACAAACTTAGCCCCTTTTTGTCAGTGACGGTTGTAAACTAATTACGCAAGTGCAGTTAGTTGTATTTTTTTACACAACATGGCTTATTGATGGTGCCGAAATGCCGACCATTGAAAAGAGAACAGACTGAATAAAAAAAACTAAGCGGATTAGACAAATTGATCTTCGTTTCAAATTACTTTTGGTACAAATTAAAATATTTCAAATATGCTTCCATTTATTTAAATAGTGAATGATCTGACTACGTACCGGAGTAGTCCATATTTCTTTTATTTACATTTTTTACAATTATTCTGTACTTAGTACAGTTTTTTACTCTATGATAATAATATTGAAGTAATCACGTAAGTACTTTTTAAACACTTGTACAATAAATTTGACAATCTAGTCTTAATAAAATTAAAACCACAAAAACTTTACAAAAAACCGACTTCAAAAAGTTTACCTTAAAGTATAAGTCCTTCACAAGGCGTATTATTTGAGTTCAAACAAAGCATATTTGCTCCTTATTTTTTCACTTCTAGGGGTGATTTTCTTAACCTTTTATAGGACCTCTGATGTGAACTCTAATTGGCAAAGATATCGGCAAATTACACACAGAGAAATAAAAATATACATTCGAACTGTGAACTTCCTCCATTTTGAAGTCAGTTGAAAAATAGCACAACTATTAAACTTTTCAATTCACAAGCTTACGGCTTAGTTAAGCCATTCAGCGAGGAAACGCTGCTAGTATCCTTGCTTCCTTGCCTCACGGACTCGGTTTTATTGTTTTACGTATTTATTTTTAAGATAAGTAAGTTTATTTTGATGTTTTATTTTATATTTATGTATTATTTTTATCACAATAAAAAAATAGTTTTCATTCACAAACAAAAATGAGTTCAGGGCGGTAACCACGAACTCTTAAAACAATCTCAATTTTTTCAAATTCAAATTCAAATCTTTATTTTGCCAACTAAGTGTTACAAGAGTTCTTAAAATAATAACATGTAGGTACTTAAGACTTAGTAACCGCTAAGGTATTGCAAACAGTAGGTATATATTACATACTATGTAACAACAGAACTTTATAAAAAATAAACTTTATTATATTATTAATGTGGATGAATTAAATCTGTTAAACATTATCAAATCTGTCAAATTTTGTATGTAATGACGTACCAAAATTGACAGATTTGACAGCTTTGAGATTGTTTTTAGAGTTCATGGTTACCCCGCAGTAATGATAATAATGAAAATGTTTATTTGTTTAGATAGGTAAGTTAACAATATTAGTAGCTGACTTCTCCTTTTAAGTGTGAGAACACTTGTGCCAGGAGAGGTCACTCTCCCATATCATAAGTGAAGCTCAAGTGGTCCTGGCACCACTTATTTTATTCCCACAATTTCCGACGCCACATGAAAACGCGTATGTTCCTCCAAGTGGTCACAAGAGATCCGAATTCGAGTCACATCAGCGCGAAAGCGCAGTGATCAGCATAAATTGAACCGCCATTTTCGACCTTATGCCCATATCCGAAGAATAAATGGGAACCATAAACTTTTTACGAGCAATTTTAGTGCACAATTAAAATGTTGAGACACGATCGAGGATGTTTTGTAGGCATATTTGTCATGGGCTATTTTATGGCTGTAAAAATACATGTAATGAGAAACATATTTGGCGGAGATATGGGTCGACACAGACATGAAAGGGTTAACGAAAGTTGAAGTAACTACATGGTACCTCAATGCCAGGGCAATTTTAATGACAGGGTTTTAAAATGTATCAATAAGTAAGTAGCTCAAGAAATTACGGTTACGGAGGTCTGTGTGCGAGTGCCAAAAAATATCGCGTCACTTACTTCGATCGAAAAGTCAATGTACTTATATTTTTATTACTTTTCGATCGATTTAAGTGACTTGGATGTTTCATGATACTCTAATAGGCACCCTGATGGCAATTGTTTCAAATGTAATAATCCGACTTGCCATAGTTTCGGTTATAGGCAAGGCGTAAACCGACTAGAAATGTAGATAAGGTCTAGGAAAAATGATATTTAATTAATAGTCTTCTTTTGTTTCGTTTTATTTAAATCAAGCTACATACCATCAGTCCTACACACAGAATAACCGAAACCAGTCCAATAATAGAATTACACCTACCTATTCAGTTATTGAAATCGAATCGGGTACATTTTATTGCAGTAAATAAAGGTATTTTATTTTCTAAAGAGATGACGAGACGTCTCTCAAAATACACTGGAAAATGGAATAAATAAGAGGGTGGAAGAATCGCTAGAACCAATTCATATTTATGAATAACTTTGGACGATATAAGAGATATCACTCGCCTCCCTAAGGACGACAAAAAATATTTTAAGCAAATAAAAATAACTATAAAGACAGATTTTTTTATTCATACACACTTATTTGAGTTAAGTTTTTATCAAGGGGAAACTATAGGTCGGACTGGTAACCTATACGATATGCAAAATAGCGTTTTGATAATGAAAGGAAATGTCAATTGATGTTTAAACGATACCTTTTTAGCCTTAAGTTGGTTATTAAACTTTTCGATTTTGTTTTCTACATGTCAAGGACATCGTACATAAGATGGATCAAGAATTAATTGTACCACTTTGTCATATATTATTTACACTAGGTACGTATGTATAATACCCATGCGATATTACAGCTTTCTAGTACGAGTAGCAGAGTCTCTGAGATAAGTCACAGACAGACAAAAGAATGGAAGAAATGGCAAAACTATTAGGGTTTCGTGTTGACAAAGGAATCCTAAAAAAATTGAATATCAACTCAAATACAACACTGTTACGGGAACAATGTCGAAATCTTAAATTAAAAAAATCCCTTCATCACACAAAAGTTAACATGTAAAAACGTTTGTTCCATTGAAATTGTGGTTGCAGCATCAGAATCGATCAAACATTTTAATAAGGTACTTCAATAAGATCGTGACGTGAGATTACGATTAGGTAAATCTGAGATGAAGAGAAGTACCTATTTTTAAAAGTGAAAATTATTAAAAAGTCAGAATTACTCAGGATAGAATTAATTCAAGTACTAACATGGAAATGTCCTACTAAAATCTTATGAGACAGCTGTTTCCTTAATTACGACTTTTGTGTATTTTGTTTTCAAAGTACAGTCAACAGCACGTCGACCTACCCCAAAAGTCAAATATTCTCCAATAGATTTTCAACTTTAAGCCTGACACATAGAGATCATTTTCAAATAAGAAAATTTGACATTTTGTGGTAGGTCGACGAGCTGTTGTCCGTACCATGTTCTCATTAATTAGTCAAAGTCACAAACTTTATTTGCAGAATAAAATGTAGGTAATACAGGTATTTAATATTAGAGCCCGTCTCACTGATATTCTACCGGGAATTGTACCGGTGTGCAAAATCTTATAATAATCAAATCAAATTAAATTACATTTTATGGAAACCTATAAATTATAATAATATTACGAGTATTAGTCACTTAACATTAAGTCTTGCCAAATTTCAGGCCGATGAGCTCACTATGACGTCATTGCCGGCTCAGCCTGGCATTGAGTGACGTCACGCAGAAGCTGTAGCAAAGATTAGCCCACATTAGTAGTGTACTTAGCCTCAAATAGACTAAGATGGTCTTGTAGCACGGCCTTTACGAGCAATGCGAGCTTGATGCCATAAATATCATTGTAATGCTATGTTTCGCCTAAATCTAATTATGATTGTGACATTCACGAGCTAGTTCTGACGTCATAGTCTGTCTGCAGACTCGTGAATAGTGATGTCATATTGCTCTGATTCCAATTCCAGACTGCTCACGTCTGAGTTTATATATAGGTACTTAAAATTATAAATTGACCAAATTATTAAGTTTTTGTAACTTCTTGATCGTAAATCTTGTCTTAATATATGATCATTGACATAATATCTTAGCTGAAAAGTTTGATAACATTGGAAATCGTAACGTATTTTCCTTACACGGATATTTTTTATGATTTAAAGGCTGATGCTACGGCACTGCTATTACCCAAACTACGCAAACCTTTTACTATGGCACCGAGATAAGAGATAAACTAACTAATCTACGTTTATAGACATATGACTCAGGTACAAATGCTCGCAAGACGCACAAACATTTTCCCCTGCGGGAACAAGGAACCGCCTTACCTTGTTGTCTGAATCGCGAACCACTACAGACTGTCGTCAAACCGTAAATTACAGCCTTGTATTTCTTCTACATCAGTCAGCCACAAATAATTATCATTATCATCATCATCATCTTAGCCTATTGCAGTCCACTGCTGGACGTAGGTCTCCCCCAAAGAGCGCCAAAGCGCACGATCTCCCGCTTTGTTCATCGATCTACTGCCAGCCATCTTCATAAGGTCGTCGGTCCATCGAGCTGGGCCTGGGGGGCGTCCTACACCACGTTTGCCTAGGCGTAGTCTCCACTCGAGAACCCGTTTACTCCACCTTTCATCGGTTCTGCGACAGATGTGGCCAGCCCACTGGGCACTTAGGCTTGCTACATTTTTGGACTATGTCCGTTACTTTAGTTCTTTGCCTGATGATCTCGTTTCGGATTTTATCCTTTAACGAAATCCCAAGCATCGGCCTTTCCATAGCTCGCTGAATGACATGTAGTCGGTGGGCCAGCTTTACTGTCTTATTACACGTTTCGACTCCGTAGCCGTAGGTCATCATCGGTAGGACAAATAATAATACTATCGGTTATTTGTCATAGAACTATGTCGATGTTAGTCTTGTTTTTCCTTTGCAAAAGGTCGTGAAAATATTCAAGTACGTAAAACATGTTACCTCTTAATACATTAGTCCTCCTTCACGGAGGCTGTTTGACTCAATTTAAGTACCACTTTCGTCTGCAAACAGCTTTGGTGCCACTTCCATTTCGCGAAATGCTCTTTGCGAATAAATTCATATATTTGATGCTATCCTAAAGGGTTCCCGGAGGAACTGTGAAGTCGTAAAAAGAGGCAATAATTTTAGTGAAAACATCTACCTTTACACATATCCATAATAATATGTTATGAAGTATACATGTACGATTTCTAAAAGTATCTAAGGAGAGAACATAAAACACAGTTGACAAAAATATTATGATACTATAATAAAGCATTATTGTTATTCGCTCAGTAGGTGAGGCCTAGTACCATAGGGCCAACTACCGAAGTGTTTCATTCGTTCGGACGTATTCCCCTATTAAATTAAAAAAAACATTCGCTTGTAACAAACCTTTGACAATTTATGAACTATAATTGAAAAACGGTCGGGTTTTTACACGGCTAGTTTTATGTTGGTCATATTTTGTCAAAGGATTGACATAAAGGCATGGTAATTTTAATCGTGCTGACTGCAACTCATATAGAGGTATTTCCCTGCTTTTGGTTCCTGGAAAAACCTTTGCTCGGGTCCTTCTCAATCGCCTACTAGAACTTTCCGAGAACGTTCTCCCTGAAGCTCAGTTTGGCTTCCGACCCAAAAAAAGGGAACCTGTGAGGCAATCTTTTCAATACGTCAGATACAAGAAAAAAGCAGAGAACAGTCTCAACCATTGTTTTTCTGCTTTGTAGACCTAGAGAAGGCTTTTGACAGTGTGCCTCGTGAAGCAGTGTGGACTGTGTTGTACAAGCTTAGGTGCACAGAAAAGTTTACGCGGATGCTTAAACTGCTGCATGACAACATGACCTGCTGTGTAACAGCAAAGGGTGAGCAGTCTGATTTCTTTCCCGTAAGTTGTGGGGTAAAGCAAGGCTGTGTTCTAGCACCAACCCTATTTGCCATGTACTTCTCCATGGTTATCAAAGATGCCTTAAGGGATAACGAGAAAGGTATTTGCATCCGGTTCCATACTGATGGGAAACTTTTTAACCTAGCCCGGCTTAAAGCACGTAAGAAAGTCTGCTATGACATCATTACCGAAATTATGTATGCTAATGATCTGTGTTTTGTTGCGGAAAGTCCAGAAGACCTGCAAGTACTGATGAGCAATCTTGATGTGGCGTGTCGTAGATTTGGTTTGAAAATAAGTATCGCCAAAACTGAGGTTATGGCCATGGATACATCACAACATGTCCCACTGAATCTGCGACTTGACGGTGCCATCCTTAAGCAGGTCGATAAATTTAAATATCTGGGAGGCACCATTACTTCTAAGGATGACCTAGACTTGGAGATTAATAACCGAATTGGTGCTGCTTTAGCAGCATTTGGTAAACTCCGGAAAAAGGTATTCCGCTCTCATGATCTTCAGCTTAACACTAAGATCAAGGAGTACATGGCGATAGTCTTGCCGAACTTTCTGTACTCCTCAGAAACATGGACCCTATACCGGAAACATATACGCGCATCGGATAGATTCCACCTTAAGTGCCTCCGAGATATTATGAATATCCATTGGTCTGATAGAGTCAGAAACACAGACGTTTTGCGTCGGGCCAATGTTTGCGGTATGGAGGCCTATCTAATGCGGCGTCAGTTGGTGTGGTCATGTTGCGAGGATGTCCGACGAGAGAATGGCAAAACGTATCTCCTTTTCAGAACTCAAGGACGGCAAGCGGAAACAAGGCGACCAGTTCCTTAGATACAAAGACGTTCTGAAAAGACACATGAAAAGGTGCAATATGGATCTCTCTAGTTGGGAAGGTTTGGCTGAGCAGCGGTCACAATGGCGACATCTGGTGCAGCAGCAGATCCAACTATTTGAAAAACAGAGGAGGCTTGAACTTGATGGGAAAAGTGACGCAATCAAAAACAGACCACCCTCCTCAATCCATTATAATTACGTCAACGGTACCTTAACATGTCCGCATTGCACCAGAACATTTAGTGCCAAAATTGGTTATGTTAGCCATGTTAGGGCACACCGTTGACACCCTTTGTAGCGGAGTTTCATTGTCACCGTAGCCGAAATCGGCCAAGGATTATTATTATTATTACATCCGAACGAACGATACATTTATATGTAGCTGTAGGATTTCAGAAGTGGGATGTGGATTGATTATAACGATGATGATCCTGATTAAACCGTAGCTACGTTTAACTGTACCATTCCTACTGTATTAGTTTATTAACTTTCTGTACTGTTTGTTTTCTGTGGTGTGCAATGAAGAGTAAACATAAATTGGAATGGTCGCATTTCAGCCAAATGACAATAAACATTTCTATTGTGACTCGTCATTTTGGATTGAGTAGTTAAAATGTAATTGTTGCAATCTTATAACGGTAGGTAACAACATCGATTTTTCTGACTTAACATCCACCCATTATTCGTCATAGCGATTGCAACAGTGTCATTTGATCAAACTAATTTCATAAAAACAAGGTATTAAGTAACTTAACAATATCTAAGTTATTTGAATTGCAGTAATAGATGTCAAAAGATTGTATTGTGAGGGCCCTATTGAAATATTATGTACACGAAACAACAGGAACACGTAATCAGTGAACATAATTGTTTTAAGTACACTCCTATCTCGTCTATCACAAACACCCACAACACCACAATAAATTCATAACTGCTAACTTTTATAAGTGTATTCACCATGTTGATATGATATTTATAACAAGCGGGCATTGTAGAAGCTTAACTACTGTCATTTTCTATCTACCCACATAAAATGTTTATTGCCAAAAATGTTTATCGCCGAAGTGTCATTTTATATTAGCTCTTAAAATACGTTTATATCAATACCGTGGTCCGTGGCAAAACATAAGGGGTATTATTTATTCGACTGTGGATTTTTAAAATACTATAAATATTGCTCTGATCCTATGCTAAGTAGCATAAGCACTTGTAAAACGAATAAGTTGGCAACATGACACAATATGAACATTTTAAACTCCCTTCACTGTCATTTGTCAAAAATTAACTACCTATACAGTAATTAAATATTGGACAACATCACATACACTGCTCTGATCCTAAAGTAATTAACTAAGGCACGGCACATCAAAGCCCTTGTGGCAGGCAAGGCAAAGCACTTTTGTTATAAAAAACAGAAACAACGACGGTACCATAACACCCAGACCCGAGTCAATATATAAAAGTTCGTTTTCTACATTGACCCGACCGGGAATCGAACCCGGAACCTCTGGGATGGCGACGCCTTAAATAGTCCGGCGTGCTCGCCTCTCGGCTACGGAGGTCGTCAAATTGTTGTTGTTGTACTGACAAACTTTTTGGTTTAACGAAAATATGTTTTTTTTCAAGGTTTCCAGTAGCAGAAAGGCTAGACGGCAATTTTATGCTTCTTTCGATTTTGTTCTTCCTTTCTTTACTTTTAGTAGGAAACGCTTTCTTTACCGGCCTGAAAATAAACTATATCGTTTCCTGCACAGGAAATAATCTGATGACAAAGGATACTAAGTGCAAACAATGGTAACAAAAATACATCCCTAAATCAGACTTAAGCTTTTCAAATCGTGAGTATTAAACTCCCAACGTACGTTAAATGTACGCATGGGATCGACAACCTTTCCTACGAAATAAATCTGTTTACAGACATTTGACACTGGTTCGTACAATGGGTGGTAATACCAGACTGACATGTCACCTTTATCATCCATTGAGAGAAGTGCGATCGATTTTTACCCTTATTGCCTTAGTAATAGTGCTGTCACAAAATCTATCGATATTATTTGTTACTTGAGTCAGCGATTACACTATAAACAAATAAACTATCTCTTAAAACCAAATTATCTTTCTAACCTTACTCTATTTTGTTACATAAAAAGTAATAGCAAACATCTATAAAAATAAGCATAATATATCAAGCCTAGCACCTCCCTATCTACTATTCAAGACAGATTTTACATCCAGCATCCATACGTTTGTGGCTGACACCATCAATATTAATAGTTTCAAAGTTTTTATTCTCTTATCTATCTCATATAAGTCATTAAAAAAAATAGATGTGAATCCAATTCAAAAGAATTATGGTATCAAATCCGTTGACCAGTCAGTGTAAGCAACTGATAACAGAAGTAGATGGTTCGCTGTTCAGTCTTGTATTACCGGTTGTGTTTTTTAAGTAATAAAAACATACTTTTGTCAATTTTTATTTGACGTAGCTACATTCAAACTGATCTTTACAGTACACGTGAATAAGATCATTGAACCATCATAAATTCATAACCATTACTTATAATATTGTTAGTATAGTAGTCATTGTTTCTGATTTCTATAACACAAGTGCCCATGCTACTTACCTTAGGATCAGAGCAATTTATGTGATGTTGTCCAATATTTATAAATATATATATATATATATATATATATATATATATATTAATTCCTAACAAAGTGCAGTAACCCAATATAACAATTGTTTTACATTAAGTGTGTTATAACAAGTTTAAACCATCGTTACAAAAACTATCGATACTTCCACATCACTAAGTACAATAGTGCACTTTTCGTGCAGATTTACAAAGGATTAGTGACGGGCGGGGATTCGAACCTGCATTATCCATACCTGTCATATCACGCGGAGCGGTATAGAAATCAGAGGCAATGTTCAGTCGAGTCGCCGAAGGAAGGCATAGAAATCAGATGCGCAGGCGCCTTGTGAAAGGTGCTCAGTGAATAAATACTGGAATAGCGCTTGCGTTTGTTCTCTGAATCGATATTTCAATTCTTTTGTGGTACCGCAGGTTGCACAGAGACGTATCCAGGTAATCGATAACTGGTATTATTACGAATTATAAACATAATGTATTAATTGGATCGTAGTTTCATTTGTTTAGTGAAACATTTTTCTGTAGTTTCGAAATTTTGTGTGCAATTTTCATTACAAATATTTTAAATAAATATCCTATTACAATAAGGGCGTAGTACGTGTACGCTAAATAAAAACCTTAACATCCTTAAACCTCACCCACCTTAGGATTATACAGACTAGACTAGATTACAACAACAGAACTTATAATCTTAAAAACGACATTGTTAACAATGTTTTTGTGGGTTGTGACCTAAACTATTTCCAAAATGAGAATTGACGCGAACTTTCAGAGAATCCTTGTATTTTTGGGGGTCGTATATTTTCGAATTGAAGTTCCAAAGCCATCCCTGTCGGGTGGACGGAAAATGAATCACTCTGTGAAATATTACCCGAGCACAATGGCGCGTAGTTTTAGAAATATAGACAATCTGAATTCACAGGACCCGCCTGTTTTAAGTATGTAGTACGCAGACTACAAAAGTTTACGTTATCAAGACATAAACACGTTCGCAGACAGAGTTCCAGAAACAATAGACGTTTTATTGTTTTTAAGGCAACGGCCGTGCATCCTTCATTGAAGACTGAAGTTAAGGGGAGGATAGACACGGCCACGGCAAAAGCAAACTTAAAAAGAGACTTTTCAAGATTTTAGAAAGGATATAATAATACATTTTCGTTCTCGGGGTTGTATTGAAATAACGTTGACAATAAATGTTACTGTAATAATAACCAGATAAAACCCGGGTTGTTTCAATTTGGACTAACATTAGGAGTTTTGAGTCTGGCTTTTGAACCGAACTCAAAAAAGGAGGAGGGTCTCAATCATTATTTTTGATGTTTTATTTGTCTTGTTGTTTATGTTTAATTATCTTATGTTTTGACGGTCAAGCAAGATTTAAATATAATCTAAATAGCATAGTATTAAAATTAACTAAATGTCACTAATTACAAACTGTGTGTACAGCGAAGCGACAAGATTTAGTAGACATTCTGATTACATGAAAATTCGTAATTATTTTTTTTTAATCAAGAGGTCGCCGGACGACCTACCAAATGCTAATTTGCTTAATGCGTTGTAAATTAATATCAAAGAACTGGCGAAGTGGCATTAATCATTATGCAATTAAGGCCCAAAAGAAAGTAATAAACCTCGCATATTTAAGTAGACGCATGTATGTACAGTCGCGCTCGTATTCGTAATCTTTCAACACTAAATCAATTACCATAAAAAAGGAATACTATAAAAAATGCGAAAATTTGTGAGCATGGATGAATAGATAGATTGATGGAATGGATGTTTGTTAATATTTCACGCAAAAACTACTTCACGGATTTTGATGAAATTTAACAGTAATCTAGCTTATACATCCTTTGTACTATAATTATGGATGTATGTTTAAAATGTATTTTCCGTATAAACTTATTTATACGGTAAACGCACACGCATTTGTATTACCTCGAAGCTTAGCAGACTACCTTTTACTTCGGTATTAAGGCTGTAGGTATGCGCTTCTAAATGAGGGCAGTCTTCTTCAGAGTCTCAGAGGGCGGGCACAATCTTGCCTGAATGCAGCCTACGCGCTGCTAGCTCCGATGAAAGCTAGCATTTCAATTATTTTCTATTGAATTAACTTTTGACGTCTATCCACCGCTAACTCGAAGTCTGCACTCGTAAGAACTCTTTTCTTAAGGCAACTGGTTCTTCTACAAACATAATTGTCCTGATAAGATAAGAGTAGTTCTACTTCTGTTAGCATACTTGAATTTAAGAAGGAACTAGATTATTAAACAACCAAGAGATGGCGTTGCTGGTACATTAGATCGCGGTGGCAGTTCGGGTCATCACAGCATAGCCTCCTCTGGCTCAGGCTCAGGCTCATCTTCATAACGTGCATCATAGGTATTAATTTAGCGGCAGGTGTTGACACAAGCTCGTAACATTTTTAAGAGGTAAACTGTATTATCTCATTTACAAGAGAAACCGGCTTATTTCTGACAAAAACAACATCGATATCGAAAGTAAACGTGTTTCTGAATTCTGTAATTAAACGGATAACATAATTTCACCTTTGATTATGTTGCACATTGAATATTAATGCCAGTGATTGGTATTTTAAAAGGTTTTGAGAGCGTAACGATTTGGCTGGCGGTAAACAATTTAAAAATATCCTTAATTTTGTAAGATAAAAATTAAAAAACAGGAATAAACAGAGGCAATTATAATACTCCATACCAAGCTTACGAAACTTTACTTTCCAAAAATATCGCATTTAATCAATGTCAGATTAAAATGACATGACACTAATTAAAAGAGATATTCAATTTAGAATTGCTATTATACCTAGTAAACATTATAATAAAATATGCTTTATGCCAATCGCAGCAATGCAGACGACCTGGCAAAGGTTGCAGGAAGCCGCTGGATGCAGGCCGCTTCCAACAGGACAATCTGGTCAATGGGGGAGACCTATGTTTAGAAGTGGACGTTTTATGCCTGTGATGATGACATCAATTCAAAGCCCTAGGTGACGGATAGACATTTAAATAAATTATGTCATCGCGGTATATCATTAAATGAATGCTGCCACACTCATCTGGCTACAAAACCTCAAATTAACACACTTAAAAAGTTGAAAATCGATCTAGAAATGGTAGGTTGATATGCAGTTATCTATAACTACTAACTTAACTACTTACTACGAGCGAGCATTCCATTTACGAGTAAAAAGCTTTCTGTTGAATTGTTTAATAGGAAGTATAAGGATAAATGAAAAAATGTGTACAATAATGAGATAAAAAGAACTGCAATTTCACCTCAATAGTTTTTAAGCCGGATTAAATGCATTTAGCTTAATGCAGCTCGAGAAAGATCAAAGCCAAAACTTAATATAAAACCATGAAAGGGAATCAAACGGCGTTCCTAACTATTGAAACGCAACAAAGCACATAGGTACTTATCAATCGCGGGGTTCCAAAAGTCGGGCCCGAAAATAAATAAAAATACGGCCCCGGAAATAAAGGGTCAACTTTATCGGGCACCAGAGAGCGTGACTGGAGATATGAAAAGGTGAAGCGGAGAGTTTTTTATAGCTTGTGTTCCGTACAAGAGGATTATTATTAGTATGTTAGAAAAAACGTTCATTTAGCCTTAAATGTGATTCACATCATTATAATACTAGAAATAAAAATAAACTTGCCGTTCCGAGCTTCAGATTAAAGAAAGTGGGTAATTCATTTTTGGGGAAATGTATAAAAATCTTCGATAAAGTACCACAAACTCTTGTTGTCTTACCTGTTTATAAGTTAAAAAACCACATTAAAAAAATCCTTATGGAAAAAGGATACTACAAAGTTGAAGATTACTTGAACGACAAGAGTGCATGGACTTAATAGCCTGCCTAGCTCGCACTTACACTATCTTGTAATTGTATTTCCTGTAATAAAATCAGGCTGATAAAGGTGACTGAGTTTCTTGCGCCGTTTCTTCTCATCACCAGCCGATATGTTGTCCCGAAGCGGTGGTAGGGATAAGTTATATGTTGGGACGTGTATAAGTGCCCGAAAGAGGGCCTATATACAGAATAAAGAATTTCATTTCATTTCAATGATCTTTTCGTTTAAAATTCGTATTGATTAAGGACTGTGCGTGCCTAGCTCGAAATTACTTAAATAGTAATTTCGAGTAGTAATAGTTTTGTAATTGTTTTTCCTGTAATTAAAAGTGACAACGGTTACTGCGCTGGCGCCGCATCTTCACGTTTATTAATTACATTAATAGCTAAATGTATATTTTGATGCGCAAATAAGAGATATATACTGAATAAATGAATATTATTAAGAAATACTTACCATCTACTTAAACTGAATATGTACCTACTTTTAAAGACATAATTATTTTGACATATTACCCTTATGTATTACTCTGTATTGGCATGTTTACTGTTGTGTTGCTGGTAAATCTTTTCCAATAAACAAATAGCAGAATATCAAGTTCCATTAAGAATTGAGTCTTTCTTTTCTTAATTATGACGTCGCGATTTAATTGTAAAATGCATAAAAAAACTTCATTAGCTGTCACAGTCTTTTTGTAGTCAGAATTTATTATCATTACGTAGGTATGGCATTCATTCTGCGTGGATCAAACGTCGACGTCCAGGTTTTTCTGTCAGAAATAAAAAAACATTTTACTACATGCGGCGTCGCCATCTCTGAGGTTCCGGGTTCGATCCCCGGTCGGATCAATGTAGAAAACGAACTATTCTATATTGTCTCGGATCTGGGTGTTGTGGTACCGTCGTTGTTTATGGTTTTCTATAAGGCAAGTGCTTTAGCTACTTACCTTAGGATCAGAGCATGTATGTGATGTTGTCCAATATTTATTTATTTATCATAGCATACCATGTTCTCAAGTAAGGTTTTTGTCTCTCCCCACGGATCTCTAAGAACCAACAAAGTTGCCACTTTTATTGTCGCCGACAACGGCTCCCCGGGGCTACTAGCCTGACACAATATCGACGTGCTCTCGCAACGACGGAGCCTGAATATCCTAGTGCAAGCACATTTATCAGTTCGGCTTTTTATCCTGGTGACCATATCTAGCCTAGTGGTTTAAGCCCCTGCAAGAATGCAAAGCCGGAGGTCGCGGGTTCGTATCCCATAAGAGGCAAGTACTTGTGTGATGAGTACCAACGTTTGTAACTGACAGCATCAAATGTCAACCATTAGGTAATTCCAGGGCGGTAACCACGAACTCTTAAAACAATCTCAAATCTGTCAAACATTATCATTTCTGTCAGATTTTGTATGAATTGACGTACCAAAATTGACAGATTTGACAACTTTGAGATTGTTTTAAGAGTTCATGGTTATGGCCCAGTTAGTTTAATAACTGACAGCATCAAATTTCAACCAATAATTCCAGGTAATATTTATCAGATCTAACGTTACACCTATGATCTAGAAATATTGTAATATAGGTTTGCACCACAAAATGTAAAGTAGGTAATTATTTATATGGAGTATACAAATACATTTGACACTCATTAACAAAACCACGTATTGCTTATCTTCAACATTTAGTACGGGACCTGCATCTAAACCGTACTTTTTAGATGCTACATGCATACTGACTTACTTTCCCTATATTTACATTAAAACGGTAAGTAGGTATAGAGCATTTTTTACGAGTTCGATGTTAGTCCTGTGTAAAAAGTCGTTGTATGTACGAAAGAATAAGACACTTCTTAAAACCACGTGATCAGCTGGTGATATGTACAATAACTTTTCCTATGGGAGCAACATCGAAATCGTAAATCTTTTTTTTTTTTAGATGTTCCATACATTTTCATCGAGTATATTGCCTGGTCAGTGATCGAGGTATGCGAGTAAGTTTGGACCCGCTAAAAAAACGATTTCGGCGTTGCTTCCATAGAAAAAGTTGTTGTATATGATCAGCTGATCACATGGCTTTAAGGAGTATCCTATTCATATGTACACCCTGTATGAATCGCTTATACGTGGTTTGGGAGTATCTTATTCTTTGTATACACTATTGTATTGCTGACTGTGGTGTGTCAAATCAGCATTTTAAAAATTATTGCGTGCTGCAACAGAGTCCGTTTAAACGTAAATGTTCGAAGCCATGGATTTCTCTTACATTATTGCGTGGTTTTTATTATTGTTATGCTTTTTCTATCAGAATGTTTTACGAGTTGCGGTTAAGGTTATTTCAGAAAGGCATGACTGGATCAGAGTATTTTTTCAATATTGTTTGTAAATTTTTGAAGCCTCTCTTATTATATTCCACAAACTCAATTAAAAATGTGGAAGTGGTTCCATTTCAACATTTTGTCCCTTGTTTCATAACATATGGCGTCATCATCATTAAAACCTATACGGTCGCCTGGGTAAACGATCTACTTACTTATAACGAGCATTAATAGCCCTCTGCGACTTTTATCAGACATTTTATAGGTACAATCAGTGGCAATGCATACCTGGCATTCCTAGTTATGAGCTAACCGGTTATTTGTATCAAACTTAGGTATATGTAACACGAGGTAAACTTATGTTAGAAGCCATATTTTAATTCTAAACTGAACCTACTTAGAATGCTTAAAGTAAGTGCACTGTGTGCAGGGCACAAGCCTCACCTCTACTATGAGATAGTTTTGGGCCATGCTCTACCAAGCGGGCCCAGTGCGGATTGGTGGAGGGGTGTTGTAAGGCCAGTGACTAAATTTATTGTCAGATGTAATCAAGCTGCCATAAGGCCTCTGACTAGGCTTTACGACTAATATCAAGCGATATCAGCCGGGACCAACTTTTACGTGCCTTCCGAAGCACGGAGATGCTCGTGATAAATGTCACTAAATATGGTCGGAATGGTCACCCATCCACTCACAACCGCGGCGTTGGTTGCTTAACTTTAGTAATCGATTCCAAAGCGCTGCCGCCACTGAGCTACGAGCATAAACGATGATGGAAACTGTCCTTCGGCGTATCAAAATGGCGTCTTCAATCTTAGAAAGCGATACTGTGCTGCATAGTCATAGAGACAAGTATAGCAATGTATGCGTCGCTGTTCCGATTAATAGTCGCATGTAGCGGAACGCTGCGCGCGCGCACGCATGCTGACGACTTAATCGCTCTGAGAAGTACGCCACACGGCGATTAGGGCTGGCAATCATGCTTTATTTCAATTTCAAGAAACACATCAACAATTTGATACATATTAGGTTCGAGTACCTACCGTTAACAAAAAAAAACTACTATAAAATGTGTCAAAAAGGTAGCATTTATAGTTACAGCCAGAGACAGCTGATTTTTAGCGCCTTGAACACAAATTTTAATCACAATTAACACCATCCTTATAATCAGATTATAGGATAGACTTCTATACAGGGGCGTGCGGTGCAAATAGTAATTAGGCAGTCCCTACCTGGTAAACGAAATTAGGTATAATAGGTACACACTAACATTTTAATATAACAACATTTAAATAAGTATCTACTGCCTACCTCAAAATTAAAATATTGGCCGCCACTGCTTCTATCCGTCCTTAAACCAGAGTCACGCCAGAGTCAAGTATTTGTACTTCTTGACGGTTATGTAATAACATACAAAAATGTTTTTAAATTTTTCACGACTTTCTGTGAAGAACCCTTTAATATTTTAGCCAAGAAAGATGAAATAAGTTAAATAAATATTAGCTATGCAAAATTTTAGGTTCCAAGAAATGAAACAAAACGTACAAGTCTGACCATGACCGCATTTCCGAAATATGTATCCACATTCGAAGAACAATCGGTAATTTGCTTTAGCGACGTATCACTCGACCAAGATTATTTCTTTTAATGACTATAAATCCTTCGTCACTCTTGGCTTCACTCAGACTCCCTGTCCTAGCTGCCTTTTATCACTGACGATATTATTTTAAAGTCGGCAACCCTGCGGTTAGGGCTGCACCACGGAGCGTGTATAATTCGGTCCGCTAACGACCCCGAGCGGCGCCATTGGGTACCAATCGCTTTTAATCAGTTGCCAGCCGTTAAATAATTTCCGCATCAATAATTAAGTAGGTTTCATTTTTGCATTCGGAATGAGGACAGACGGTTTAAAAACTTGATTTGTGCACAATAGTTGGTAAAAACCAAAACGTATGAACTTAGACCCAAGTGAACGTCATTCGTGTAGTGCTATGACGTTTTACAGGGTTAAAATAGAATGGCATTTTAGGGTTCCGGTACGCAAAAAGTTAAAAAACAACACTAACAGAATCACTTCGTTGTCCATTTGTCTGTCTGTCTTTCTTTTAAGACTGTTTTCATCAGAAACTCGTGAAGCTATCAAATTGACATTAATACCAAAAACTCAGGTCTGCAATCTCTTGTAGCTATATAAAATAAGACTTCTAATAAAAGGCTCGAAGAAATGTCTTATAGCACAAGTAAAGGAAAAAGTCCATAAACCGAATATCTTCGAGACTAGATCTACATATTTACATACCTATAAGTTTGAACGGAACTCTTTGTGCGCGGGTCCGACTCGTTCTTGGTCGGTTTATTTTTATACAAAAAATAGAGTTCTGACTTAAAGAGCAAAAAATCGAATACGCGTAGGTACTAAATTATTAAAAACAAGCTAAAATTAGAATAGTTTGTTATGGGATTGCTACCATGTACCTTATTTTTGAGTTCCCGATATTTCGGCACTGTTGCAAGAGCCATGATCACGAAGTATTCTAATGTTAGGGACCATGAAAGTTTAAAACAATATAAAGCTAAAATTAGATAAAAACTGTAGTCATTAACAGAAATGTAATATACAACGAATGCGAAATCGTTAAAAAAACTCGATTGTTTCTCTTGCAATACTAAAAAACTAATAAATTACTAAACAAGGCCAAACGTGTAGTTATCTCGAGCAGAGATTGACACACGGATAAGCTGAACGCTAATTATTATTTAATTAAACAAATAAACTAAGTGTAGCGCGACTCAAGACAAGCAAGGACACCATACCACAAGAAGAATTCATCGATTGGAAAAGAAATACCCATTCGAACAGGATTAAGCTGTCAAGTTAAGCCTGTTGATGTTGGTGACCATTGCCTGCAAATATGCCTACGACCAAAAATAAGCCATCGGTCAAGTGTGTTTCGGTGAAGCACTGGTGGTTTCGTATCTGAAAGTTCTTACATTCAATTTGGGAGTCTTACCTATACCGGCACGTTACCTGTTTTGTAACAAGTTTAGACTTTGCATAACTAATGTACGAGCTAACACCGTACATTTGTATATGTGCATGTGTGTGTACGGCCCAATTAACGCAATTTGTTTATGTAGCATTTTACACAATTCACTTACATTTTAAAAACAATAAATTAGTGTCTTACAAACATTCATACGGGTCGGTTTTATTTAGCACTCCTCGGAGTAACCTAGCCCTAGCATAGCATAGCAAGCATCAGTAAATGTTAGGAGTCCCTTATTCACTTTAGGAACCCCTACAACTAACATTGACGCTTATTTGTGTTTCTGTATTGCTGTAAAAAATGGCTTATTACGGCAGAACAAATAATTATCTAAGAGAGTGAATTTAAAAAAAATCTGTGTTTTGGTAAATATTTTCCATAAAATATCCAGAATACAGACATACAGGCAAACAATTGACTAACAGCAATAAGGTCCTTTTTCCCGTTTGAGTACGTTACCCTAAAATGTGTTGCCTATTCGATTTGAGCTAATGTAGTTCGAAAGTTTTTAACCGAATAAAAAAGGAGGATGTCCAAATCACGTTTTTTTTTTGCTTTTTACCGTTTTAACTACATCCTACAGAAATCCATCAGACCTAATAAGCGTCGATTGCTTCCTGGCAACTTTCTTTAAGCCGTTAAGTATACCATAACGTGCAGGCTCCGAGTAGGCTTGACTATTAATATTTCCCGGTACGGCTCGCATACGTTAGTGGTACTACATCACCGGTAACAGCCGGGAATGAGGTTAAGTGCTTGTATCGGAGGTTTTCGGAATATTGATTGGTGTCGAAGATCGAAGTCATAATATGTCGATTTCAAACCCGTCCCTGTATCTTGTTGAGTCTGCTCAATGCTTGCTAACTCAACAGTCTTTTTAAATAAAAATAAATAGTATTATTGTTCCAATAATCGCGTCATTTATTTTGATGAACCGATTAGTGTATTAGCGTGGCTATTCGCTGTGAAATCGAAAGGGTCCCTTGGGACTCTTTGATTCTCAAGAGAATATTTTCTACATTGGGTCGAGTTTGGGTGTACTGGAAGACGCTGACATGTTTTATTGTCCAGCACCTCGTAACACAAGAATGTTCATTCCTTACTTCGATACTGTAGTGTTTTGTCTGGCGCAAATAATACATTTATTTTTATTTACTCATCAAACATTCACTTCGACGTATGGGACGTCCACTCACTAGGTGGTAAGACGACCTGGTAAAGGTTGCAGTAAGCCGCTGGATGCAGGCCGCGCGCAACCGGGAAACCTGGAAGTCACTGGGGGAGGCCTATGTTCAGCAGTGTTCGTCCGCCGGCTGAAATGATGATGATGATCTAACATACTAAGCTCCCAAAACTTGTATAAATTATAGAGACTAGCTGATAAGGGTAATCATACTCAAATATTAACGACGCACGTTCAAATTTACGAAAATTTGAACCTGAGTCGTGGATATTTGAGTGCACTAATACTAGCCACTTTCGGGATTCGAACCCGCAATCGCATAGTTTATCGGCATGGCAAATCGCAATTTACTGGACCAAGGCGATCATAATGATAATTATTGCATCAAATTATACATATCGTAATGTTATTTAGGACAGCGTGACTCGGCGTGATGTATCATTTTTATAGCGCCATTACTATGTAGGTGCCGAGCCTAACAGAGATAAATAGTGATGGTAGAATTCCTAGACCAAGCCCCGTGTAACATCTACCACACCTTCACAAGAACACATTTAATTCTACTCTGGACATTCTACAAGTATTCTCATTACTAACTAGTTACATTTCCCCACCAGTTAAAGAAACTACTGCAATCCAACTTTGGTAAAAACAAATTAATCTAACTTCCTTAGTTTAAACGAGTAAACTCTCGTTTGCCTTTAAGAGATTGCTTATCTAAAATTTGTTGCAATTATTCTATATTCTCCTGACCAAGTGACTTATTTATCTATAGGCATTCTTTTAAAGAAATGCCACGTCTAAATCCTTATTAATTTTAAGAACGCGTCTAGCTTACCCTCGGGGGTTCCCATAAATTATTTCGCGTAAATAACAAAATATCTTGCGTCATTTAGAATTCAAAGCACACAATTTGCGAACTTTCAAAATTGTAATTTAAGATTTGTAGCGTTTTTTATTAAAATTTAAGACCCATAAAGATAAATCGGTATTAGAGACCCGCTTAGTTATAAAAAAGGGCACAATTCACAAAAGACCGCCCCGGGCGAATTTACCCTCGTCCGACTAACTGCAGATCTCCAATAGATAGCAACACAAATTATAATGCAAATAATTGCTGTGCAACAAAGGAAACCACTATTTCTTCTCCCTTACATTTTCCCATAACTTTAGATTGCATTTAACAATGAGAGCCGAGTGTATATCCTTGAGGTACGCTTACATACATTAGTCAAATGAATTTCTAGTGACTTTGTATTTTGCAAACGTCATATTCAAATTGTATAGAAAATAATTCTTTGTTAATCCTCAATAAGCTGGGTTTCGTTATAGGTTTTTATCGGTATTGTACTCATCATTTATTTCATGTTTATAATAATAATAATTTTCATTTAAGTACATTTGTGATTTTTCATTTATAATGATTCGGTTTATTTGGTCTAACAAAAATACTTATGTGAATGCTTTGACAGAAAATAAAAATGTTAATGTAAAAAGTTCGATAATGTATTTTGAATACTGTAAAGTGTAAATGAATAATATCGCTTCTCACGAAGGTATACCTACTTAAGAGGCCTTTTACAAAAGTTTGTCAGTTTTGCGGTTGTTTCGTGATTACTAGTCATTTAAAAGATAAATCGGAAATCGGAGGCCGCTACGTACTATAAAAAATGGAAACCAAAAAAGGAAAACTTACAAGTATCAATAAGTATTTTATATTAAATCATCATAGCCTATTGATTTGGGACATAGCAAAAAAGTCATTTCCCTAATTTTTGCACGTTTCTATAAATTTATACCGCTTTTGCAGTTATGACTTATTAATGTTTGACTTTCGTTATTTTGTAGTTCGTAGCGGCCTCCGATTTTCGATTTATCTTTTGAATGACCAGGGCCATAACCATGAACTCCTAAAACAATCTCAAAGTTGTCAAATCTGTCATCGTCATTTCATACAAAATTTGACAGAAATGATAATGTTTGACAGATTTGTGATTGTTTTAACAGTTCATCGTTAGGGCCCAGGGCCCTAACCATAAACTGTTAAAACAATCATGTTCATGGTTAGGGCCCAGTAATCATCAAAAAACCGCAAAACGTAAAAAAAATTGTAATAGGCCTCTTAACGCATCAGTTGTTTTTGACCTATATCAATTTACTTTTGACATTATTTTAACAAGATGCTTTGTGTGTGATATTGATATTTGATACGTAAATCTTCTTTTGTTTATGAAGCCCACCGATACACAATCAAACCTATGTTATCATTCTTCAGAAAGTATAATTTGTTATTTATTATATTAAATGTCGTTGCATGTTCTTGCTTCATTATTTACCAAGATCTGCATCTTCATTACGACTTCTACGTATTAAAATATATTACGAGTAGTAGTTTACAATCTCCGTAGCCGAGACTTCTCCGAGGTGTTGGATACGATTCCCAGTCGGGTCAATGGATAAAACAAACTTTTCTAAATTACTCGGGTCTGGGTGTTGGTGTAACGTCGTTGCTTCTATAGCACAAGTGCTTTAGCTTCTTACATACAAGGCGATCAGATCAATGTATGGGATGTTGTTCAATATTTATTTATTTTATGACTAACAGCGCTTAACTGTAGAACTTATAACTTAACCATACCTATTTATTCTTCATAATTTTATGCATTCTTCTCGTTCTTGATATTTTAGTCTCCATATTGATGTGTCGTTTATGGTATGAGGACTTAATTAAGTGATTGGTTAATTATAAACATAGTATTTATTAGAAAGCTTTTATATATTAAAGCAACTATGAGTCATCTGAACACCTAGATGAAAAAAATACCTAACAGAAATATTTTTTACGTTCGTCATTCTCACAAAGTCACAATAAATGTTTTCCAGTAAAAAATTCCAAAGATCTAAATAAATTGGCCTAAACAACTGCACTGCACTTACCGAAACTTCATAAATACGCCGATAGGCGGCGCCGGAGTCGGCACTTATCTAATTTATAGTCATCGCGCCGCAAACGCTCCTCGGGCCTTTATACGGGCTGAGGGACTTCTAGTGGTAACTAGTGATGAGATTGACTGTTTATCGATATCATGGCGAAATTGAAGACTATGTATGCTTTTATTTTAATGTGACAATATGACTGAAAACTATGTCTTGTCCTTCTAGCATGAAACATTGCCTTAACCAATAAATCAATGATGAAACTATGAGTCTTATGTGAATCTTCACGTGGTTCGTGCTTATCGAATACTACATAGAATCAAAACAATAGTCTACGTACTGTACATTAGGATTTCAATGATAATAAGTGCCCGGAAGACAGCCTATTGAATAAATGACTTCGACTTTGATGATATCGATTTTGGGACCGACAGTAGGTATATCCAATTTTTTCTCTATGGTATATATATCGACATTTCGACAGGACTACCGCTAATAATGCCAAACGCCTCCTGAGCTGTATGGCCAACTTTTTTATTGAAGCACTTTATAGCTGCCATCTGCAAGGCATTAAACATTCTATGATGGCGCGAGACCAAACTAAGATTTATTTTGGAAAATAGCCACAGTTAAATAAAATAATGTAAAGTTAACATTTTATTGAATTTGGACGACCGTCTGGTGAAGTGGTTCGCGCTCCGGACTACAATGCCTGGCGGTTGCGGGTTCGAATCCCGCGAGGGGCAAATGGTAGTGTGATGAGCACGAGCATTTGCACCTAAGTCATGGATGTTTATAAACGTATTAAGGTATGTTTATCCGTTATCTAGTCGCCATAAGTCGTCACAAGCTTTGCTTAGTTTGGGGCTAGATAATTGGTGTGATTGTGGAAACAATTTATTTATTTATTATTTATTTTCTATTACACTGAGACGTTCCCAGGATATTTTCACATGAACAAGAACAAAGAGTTCTGTTAGAACATCGAAATTGCAAAAAAAATTCTTAGCCTTCATTCATAATATTATGATCAATGAGTTAACAAAGTCACGTACTCTAAGCCCTATCGCTTCCCTACAGAGACATTATATCGAAATCTGTTTGTCACTAGACTTGACTTCAAAACATACCATATGAGTACCCATTTGTTTGTTGTCAGTTTATTTAGTAAAATATAAGGGAAGTAGCGAGTTATTCCCACAACAAGTGTCTCCTGACTACTTACTGGGAAAACTCAGCAAAATATTGTAAACAAACTTTATGAAATAAATGAATTTATTATATATTATTATTATTATTATGAGGTAGATAATAATTTTGTATAAAAAGACGTAAATTATTCGAGTTTTTTTCATTGTTATTTAAATTTATGACTAGAATTATAGGCCTATTAGGCATAGACTTGTTTTTGAGGACTTAAATTTAACCTAAAGTGGAAAAAAAAATCGTTCCACGAAAACACAAAAATGTTATATAAATTTAAATGGTAATGGTAATTGTAAAGGCAAAAAAACAGCTTTTTCTTTTTAGCTGTAAAAACTACATTGACAACTAAGTATTTTTTAACGTTTGCATAACTTGATAATATATATAATATTAAGAAAAACGAAATCATTAGAGATGTAACTTACTACGTACAGTAAACAACAATTAAGCTTTATGTCTGAATATTCCAATAAAATCGGACTGCAAAACATATCCAACTGATCCAACAATTTATATCACAACGGAAAAGTGTAATAAAGAACTCAGGTTATAGACCTTAAAAAAAAACAATTGTGTCATTCAGAATATTTAGTATGTACTTTTGCTGACTGTACAATAGGTAATAATAAAAATTAAAAGATGAAGCTATGATTATGTGACAAATGTTTGTCCTACGCTACATAAGACCACATTATAACGATAAACCTTTTAACGCTTACATATTTATACGTTCAAGGAGAGCGTACTTATTCATAGTATAAGTCATCTATCAATGTCACCGTTCTCAGCGAAGAAATTGATTTAAAAGTCCAACATCGTACGTCCTGCTTTTAATAAAGCGTGACTCCCCACTGTAGGGATCTGAGATTCATCCAGATTCGTATACAAATCGTTCTTTGATTAGGTACCGGTTACGTGAGTTTCGTGGTCCGTATTTCTTTTCACGATATTCGAGGAACGTTTGTAATCAGCTAGTGCTTGGAAATCGTGGCAGTTAAGTCGACTTAACCCTTCGTGGCCTTGTCAGTTAAAGTCTACTGAATATAAAGTGAAACGTCCTAAAGGATCTTTTTCTCAAGGTGGCGTCTCAAAATATCAGCTGTTTAAGAACTTACTAGTCCACTAGAACGCATTGGGTAACATTAAAAACATTATTACTTAATACAAAAGTCAATCCAATTTGGAAGATATTGGGGAAAACCTCTGTTCAGCAGTTGACGTCCTATGGTTGAAATGATGAAGAAATATATTGATCTATAACACAGCATATTTTTTGAGTTTTTTTTTTGGACGTCCCACTCCTCCTACTCATTTCTATGTGGCTTGATTCAGAAGTAAATAAGCCTACTACTTAATGTTTTTAGTCGTTTCAGTATTTCCACGTACCGAGTGAATCACCGAGCTATCGCGGTTTATTATCTGCTCATATTTACGACGCCCCGTACATTTAAATTCATTGAATTTACGCTTTTTCGACCGCCAAATTACGGCGCGACGTAAACTTTATGATCGGCGAAATATTGACAGGAAGCTGACGGTTTTATATAGTTTTTTTTTATAGTGTTCTTGCTTTGTGAGCCTGATTTTCACAAACTAATAAAATTTGCTATAGTATAAGAAAGGAATACAAGTCCGTGTTATAAAATAAATCATGCATGTCTCTGACTCCCTTTCCGCGCGGTTTGACCCTTTTAATGTAGGAATTACCCTGACTCAAATAAAAATATTGATGCTGCATTGTTTCTTTATTTATTTACGACAATGCACATTGACAATGACATTTGACAAAGGAGCTTCATCAAATGTATAGGTGGCGAACAATTTCGATCAACATCACAATTAACAAAAGCCTTACGCAATCATTGTTAACTTCCGATTAACTGCAAATGGACGCGCTTCATGAAATCCATGCAAAAAGTAATGAGACTAAAAAGTTGAGCCTTCGAGCGCAAGAACTGACAAACTTTCCGTTTTTCTGCCGTAATAAAATTACATTTCTGTTTGAACCCAAGGTTGAGTGGCAAAAAATGTTATGGCATTGAGATTAGCAATTTTTTCGCGCATAAAAAAGTTGATAACAATCTTGAGAAAATCTAATTAAACTTCTGTCAAATTACATTGTTTTGTACGTGTTGGAAAGTCGGTTCAATTAAGCAACATTAAAGTTGGTAGACACTGTACCCTAACTCGAGGAAGTTTTTGATAACTGACTGGTGGTTTTCTGCAGAGAAAATAGACAGCCTTGGTACTAATCATTTCATCTTGTGTAAAACACAATATATAATTTACCCTCTAGGTTGGCTCTTCTGTAACAAATAGCCTACCACCTATACAACAAGTTTACATTCCTACATTGTATTTATAGGTACTCTTCGATTCAGACAAATACTAAACTAACTAACGAAAAAAACTCGTTATGAGGTAAAAATATGTTTTTAACTACTTTAAAACCACTCGTATTATTGTAGTAAATTGCAAGATCATGAAACATAGAAAACGCATAGGTTTTCTTTGTTGTGTGATAAATATAAATACCTATATTAATGACTGTTGTCTGTTTTGTAAATTTGAATGCCGTAACATTAGCTTAATTTTTCCGACCGAAATCATGACGAGGCAAAATTCTTCTTTTTTTAATGAACGGTCCAAATAGGTATAATTCCTAGCAGGCCAGCGGCCGCCATTACAATTTGCGTACATGTATTGTGCGCAGCCAATTAACAATGATCGCATTAATTTCGGAGCTGATAGGCTTCGTGTTTCGGTAACATAAGCTATTGGAGCCCAAGTTGTTATAAAGTTCAGGTTTATTGGAAAGTCGGGTAATACTTACAAGGTTCTTTAAAAACTTTACGTAACATCTAAAGTCCACAATAATAATTAACAACATTAAGATCATTTAACTAGAAAGTTTACAAAACAAAATAGAGTCAGCAATTTTAGTTTAAAGCATCACTGGTATTGTAAATATACAGTTTACTAATGATAAAAATCTTAGGTAATCTTATTAGTCTATTATTTAGTCAAGTAACATTTAATAAACTTTTAATGAGGCAGAAGTTCTACAAGCCTCGTCGACAAGAAAGTGGTAGCAGATTTTTATGTTAATCTTTCATCACTGCGGTCTCCAGCACACCACGCAAGAGTAGAGATTACGGCTAACTCCTCCCTTGGGAGAGACATATGCAGCACTGGGCTATTAAAAACCAACGATTAAAATTATCGAAAACATATGTAAAACGATTGAATTTTACAGGGTAGGTATTGTTTTGATATACGAGTAAGATAACCGCATGCTTTCACATTAGCGTCAATTGTAACTAATTACGTAATAAAATCTTTAAAGTCGATTAAGACCTACTTATACTACTTAATACTTACTTCAAAAAAATGACGAATCATATTGAAACTTTGTAAGTAGGTTTGTAAGTGTATACCTAATCTGAAAGACAATACAATTAATTGATACCATTGACAATCTGATGATAGAGCTAGGTGGTGCATAGTGGGACTCTTTCATGGATATTAATAAATCTGCGAGTTTGAACTCATTTGATACGTTTTAATGAGTCCTAGTAAGTACGATATATTGCTTTGATCCTGAGTTAAGAAGCTAGAGCATTTTCGTTAAAGAAATAAAAAACACTGTACTAAATTTCGTGAACCATTTACATTGACCGACCGGGATTCGAACCTGAGAAGTGAGAACTCAGATGGCGACGCAATGTCACACCACGCTCGGTACTCGGCTACGGTATATCGTCCTCTATATAAATGAAAACGTATTTTATTGTATTTAAACTGTATCATTTTTGGTGTTTAATTAATTACCCAGCCGAGATTGCTTGTAACTCGTCCGTGTGTAAGGTGGGTGTGGTGTCTGTCCCATCGAATTAATTACGAGTTACTGATAGGGTTAGTTAGAATAGGGCATAACCAGCCGATTAATTGAGCGCTGAACCCTTTAGATCGATGCCGGAGTTAAGCGAGGGTCGAATTGTGGTCCTGTTTTGATATCTTTTTATCTTTAAATAGATAAAAGTAAAAGGTTTAACGAAAATATAAATTTTTTTTTTTTGTCTGATAACTGATTACATTAATGCCTTTAATGCCGATTAAAAAATGGGAATAATTAGTTAGGACATTAATTGAACTTAGTTAAACAATAAACAAGCAAAAATGGCTAGTATAATGTAAAACTATTTGTTAATTCGTAAAGATTTGTCTTATTTTCTCATTGTCAAATACACACAAAAATAAGTTTTATTGAAGTCTCGGGTACCCCTTCTCTTCCTATGGGTGTCGTAAAAGGCGACTACAGGAGAACCGCCACAAGAAGACGGGCAGCAGCGTCTCCTCTCCATTGGCCAAACTGCGATCGCCAACCCGCCTGCCAAGCGTGGCGATTATGGCAAAATCCTCCTTCTGGAGAGGCCTGTGTCCAGCAGTGGACTGATATAGGCTGGTGATAATGATGATGAAGTCTCGGGACGTCTAGGACATTTTTGAATGCATAGCAACGAAAGTTATTGCCTTTTCTGCAACTTTAATATGTATGATAAATCTATCCATAGAATATAGCCAAAAACGCAATACACCGTACCTATTAATCCTAACTCGTAGTCGACAGCTATCAATTTTAATATGAAATTTAAAACTTCCCCTAAATTCTCACCCTCCTGAATTCCGGGGTGGATCAAAAACAAAGATTTAGCTTTTAAAAGGTCGTCGACTTGCCGCATCGTCATTAGCGATTTATTTTTCAATACAAAAGGCTGTTTGTGACGTTACGAGGGGCTACTGGGAACCAAACGGGATCATTTTTTCTTTGAAAATAAATTGCATCTCCACACAATTGTTGTAAAATCAATGAAAAAGCGTACCTTTTGTTACATGTAAAAAAACTTGTCAACCAATGTCATTCGTTTTTACAGTTAGGCAACTGTTTTCTATTGTATCAATCTGTTTTGTTGCAATTTGTACTAAATCACAATTTAATATTATTTCAATTAAAGTACCGACAGTGTAATAATAATACATGTTTTTAAACTAAACTTCAAACACTGCGTATAGTTGTATTAATATTAAAGTAAAAACAGGGTAAATGTAATAAGATCCGGATTAATTAGTTAAATCCCGTTTCGGGGCGATTCTACCGCTCAAATACCTATAACAAGTTTAAAATTGGGAAAGATATTAAGTAAATTACAGAAAAAAAACTCAAACAAAATCCGATCAGCTACTTACCAAAGTTAAGAGCGATCATAGTCAAAGAGTTTGTTAAATTATTAGAGATTGAATAGTTTTATGTTCAATTCTGTAGATTTCATGAACGTAAGAAACGGACGTTACTTTCAGTAGTTAAGAAAAAGGAAACTTACGCTAACTACCTAACTACGCACTTTTACTCGGTACCGTCGCAACAACAAACAATCAAGTCACTTAAATCGATCGAAAAGTAATATAAAATAACATTGTCTTTTCGAAAAAAGTTAACGACGCGGATATTTTGTTGCGCCCGGAGTAGGCCCTCTGGTTTCTATAACAAAAGTGCTTTAAGTACTCAGGTATCAAAACAGTGTATGTGATGTTGTCTTATATTTATTATTCAAATACAATCGGTGGAATTTCCATTCCTGGAGGAAAGCGACCTGTTAGCACGATAAAATAATAAGTAAATTGGATGCGTTAGCGAGCGTGTTATTCATTACAAGTCTGTCACCACGGTTTGTACAGCCTAGCCGAGAGGCAAGCACGCCGGACTAATATGGTGTCGCCATCTCCGATGTTCCGGGTTCGATCCCCGGTCGGGTCAATGTATAAAACGAACTTTTCTATACCTATTGTCTCGGTTCTGGGTGTTGTGGTACCGTCGTTATTTCTGATTTCTATTACACAAGTGTTTTAGCTACTTACCTTAGGATGAGAAGCAATGTATGTGATGTTGTCCAATATTTATTTATTTGTTTACGGTAGGGTGTGCTACACTTTTGTACCTACATTCATAGTGGCATATAGAGTCCATCTTATCCTATCCGTCTATGGCGTTTTACTTCGGTCGGTTTTTATTTATATTTGCCGGACTCAACTATTTCGTAGTTACAAGTAAAACCAACACTTGCACTTAGGTTTCAAGTAAGTCTGCAATTAATTCAGACGACCTAACATGGGTTGCAGTTATTTAAGGCAGCAGGCTGTCGGCCAGAATCCGAGACATGTGGCCACTACTTATGCATGCTACGATGCGCACGCGGTGGATCTAGTTACAAAGCATGCACCTACCTCTATTTAGAGAGGTACACAAATCTATCGATATCGATAAGACTATTTTTTAGCCGTCCACCTCAGCCAGGCATAGACTATAGTTTTCGATTAGAGCCACAGTACACCATACAAAATAAAAGGACACTCCTTACAAGCTCGGCTGCTCATATGCATAAACTTTTACTATGTTCGCAACATCGTAATCGTGATTTTCTTCAGATCCTTCATACATTATCATCGAAGTAGCGCGTATGTTTGTATGGAGTAAGTATATCTTTAATGTTTCTGACGATGCCGATGTTGCTTCTATCGAAAAAGTTGATAATTATATTGAGCAGCTGATCACGTGGTTTTAAGGAGTGTCCTATTCTTTTGTAAATCATCATCATTTCATCCATAGCTGATTCCTAACAGCTGATTCATATGAGCTATGGCTGAAATGATGAATGATGTATGTGTCCACAGCTGAGCATAGGTTACCCCTCCCTTTTTTACATACTGTATACACAAACCTCTCCTTGTGAAACAAAGATCTTAAAAAATATTATGTATTCACAATATTGTTTAAACCAATCTATTAGTGACAGTGGCGGGCATTCGTTTCATTTCGAGGTAGGCAGTAGATACTTGCTAATGTGTTTTACTGCTGAAAATAACTAGTTTTCACATTTGTAAGTACCATCTGCCTACTTCTTTTACATAGGCACTGCCTAATTGCTTAAGTGCACCGCACGCCCCTGTAGTGAAAACCAAATCAAAATATTTATGTGGTAGACAACATTGTTTTAGACAATAGTGACATAAACCAGTATGAACGAAAAAGATGATTAATAAACGCAGTGAAAGACTTTTAAATTAAATGAGGTAGTGAGTAATACCCACGTAATTTATTGCATGACAAACAAAGTGCATTAATACATATCTATATTTACATTTATAAATAATTTCTCTTCACTAATCACTTCGATAACTGACGACCAAACAACATTAATTATATTTAACAGCCATTATTTATTAGTAATCGCGCGAATTGATCGTAAAATCAACTTTTATCTTTGTTAAATTTTATGGCGGAACGGATGTAGTAATAGACATAAAGTTTTCTAATTCTATTGAAACTGGTATTGACACTTTATAGCGTCGTGTCGGGGAATATCAATTTTATCGACAACTCGAGAACGGTTGGGGGGACACTCTAAGACAGCTCTACCACCCCCTCGTCCTATAGATATACCTAGGGTTGATATGTGACGTGGTGAGAAAAATTGGTGCTTAGGATAGAGATTTATTGAACTCTAACAAGATCAAAACTCGAAAAGATGTTAGCGGAGGGATTCATAAAACCGTTTTCTAACGTTGTTTGAGAGAGTGTGGACAGAAAACGAATGGAACGATGGAGAATACTTAGAATACAAAAAGGGAGAAGTGGATACAATTGACCTGACGCCCAAGTTTTACCATTATTTTTAAAACACTAGTGGGATTTAGCTTCATTTAGGGGCAAATTGAATGATCTAAATTATTTTTCAATGCATGTGATCGTATTCAAAATCGCTATAACGTCAACCTAAAATCAATCAATAATATTTTATCAATCGATCCAGTGTTTGGCAGTTTCTAAAATTATCAGAATGCCGATTTGTTCAACTTTCGAGCTCATTTTGTCATAATCATAGGTGGATTATTTATTGACGTTGAAATTTTGTCCACCTGAAAATAAACTGTAAATCATAAAGTGATGCGGTTGAAACATTATTTAAACCGTGCTTATAACGGAAATAGGGCATTTGATGCTAATAATGAATGAGCTATAGTCTTCGTTATTATTCGATTATTATAAGAAAATACAATACAACTGCTAGCTTTTTAAGTGATCAGATCATCAATACACTAGAACTAACTTTGTGTTATTTTGTTTTAATGTCCTGTACCGTTTTAAGTCGGGGTACGCTTTTTCTAGCAAGTTGCATTTGGGGTGACTACCCTTAAACAGGGGTAGGTACTAGGCCTTTTGAATTATGGGTAAACACATCAAATGATATTTTTTAGAATGTGTACTTTCGTCACATGCACGTTTCATGACGTTTCCATAGATTCCAAAAAATCTTATGTCACGTTCTAAGATCTGAACTCACGCACGGAATCATAAATGCTAGTTGAGACTTCGGCTATAAAACTATTTTTGTCCTCTAAACTATAAAAACTAATTTTGTACGTGAAACTTGCAGAAACCGGTATTATAATATCGACAACCCTGGATACAGCTCTTATTACGAAAACTTAATACGTAGAACATAATATAAGATTGCTCCGGGCAATCACGGACTCTCATGTTACTCGTATTCAATTAGCTTTTTGTGTGTACAGGAAGACTCTTAATAATCCGCTGGAGTGATTGGGGAAAGCTGGTCGTGAGACTTACGATAACTTTGTCATCTATCACCGTCTTATTAGAATCACAAATTGAATCAGTTTTTTATAAAATTATCGGCTCTACAACAAAAAAGACAAAGCTGCAGATTATGTAAAAAATACAGTCACTGTCGGCTCGAGTTCAACACAAGAAGTTAATCTGATTCGGATGATGGAGACATTCAAAGAGCACAATATGCAACAGATTGATCGCAGACACTTTCTATTGTTTGGGAAGCAACGCGCGATTACATTATGCCGGTGAGATCAACATTGTCTCAGGGTTTTATTACAATACAAGGCACTATAAACTCCGTTTCCTTTACATTTTGATAACCATTGTTGCGATTGTATTTAAATTCCCGTTTCTTCGTAATATAACCTGCTAGAACAAGGAGGCTATCTACATAACCTCTCAGTTTGTTTAATGTCTTTGTAGTCAGCTGTTTGACATTCGCCCCGCGCCCCGCGCGTACTCCGTGCGTAGTGCGGCTCTGCGCAGCGAGCGCGCTGTACGGCCGTCGCCGGAGCTATCGATCTGTGGACGCGACCGCCGCCGCCGCCGCCGCCGGTCGCCCGTCGCGCCACGCCGGCCTCCGCCGAGTTCGATCGCGGCTTCCCCGGCGCGCGGTGCGGGGCGTGCGGGGCGGGGGGCGGGGCCGGGATGAACGGCGCCGGCGGGGCGCGGGGTGCGCAGGCGCGCGCCGGCCCGCGCCAGTCTCGCGGCCGCCGCCAAACTGCGCGCACGTCCGCGCGCCCGAAGCCCGCACAATCAGCTGATCGGCGCGCGCCCCGCGGCGCACATGCCGTGAGGCCGCGCCCGCCATGACGGGCTACGCCCGCGGCGAGGCCGACTTCGCCGCCGCCGACCGCTTCCGCAGGGACGCGCGGCCCGCCTCGATCGCCCCCAAGGACTACTCGGTGCCTTTACACGTAGACTGCAGTATCGAATACGAGCTTCCCGACTGTGCCAAGCCGCCGCAGGGCGTCAAGATCGAGCCGCTGCTCATGATCCACCCGTCGCACTTCCGGAGGCTCGAGAGCCTGCGGCGCGTGCCGTTCGTGAACAACCTGCCACGCGGCGACGCGGCGGCGGCGGCGGCGGTGACGCCAGGCCGAGGCGCGCGAGCCGCCCGGCCGGCCCGGCGCTGCTGCCGCGCGGCGCCCGCGCCGGCCGCGCCGCCGCCGCAGCCCGCGCAGGCCCAGCGGCAGCGCCTGGCCGAGGAGGCGCCGCGCGCGCTGGCCTGCTACCGCTTCGAGTCGTTCCCCGAGGCGGCGGGCGGCGGCAAGCTGGCGGCGCGGGCGAGGCTCAAGCCGCACCCGTACCTGCCGCCCGAGGCGCTGGACTGTGATATCGCGCGGCTGCCGCCCGCCGCGCCCTACGACCGCTTCGACAAGCGCGCCCTGCAGCAGCTGCCCATCTACATGTAGCCGAGCGGCGCCGGGGCGGGACCGGTCTCTGTGATGTTTCGTTGTAATTAGTTAGAGTGATAAGTGACCGCACGCGCGGACGAACCTAATACCAAATAGTACCTATGTACGTTGATATTGTTTAAACGTTGATTTATGTGTTGTTGTACCGGACGATTATGATGTGTTGTTCGCCGAGGACCGAGTGGCGACCGTGTCGACACTAGTGCATACCCACCAACGAAAATATTTATTCGCAAACGCAGTAACCGACGCTTCACGATTAAATTATTGTACCGTCGCCGATTCGTTGCGTATTTCTGTATAAGATATCATATCGATAAATATATGTTCAAAAATTGTATTATAATATGTACCTATAGAGTAAAAAAAAATGAAAGTGAGAAAAATATTACGAATAAAACTAGAAATAGTTATGTTTTCGAATAGGTGATGAGTTCTAGAGCAGTCCCGAGCGGTAAACTAGAAACGTATCTCTACTCTCATTTTGTAAGCGGTTATGTTTGTTAAAATTATATATATAAAGAGTCCTCTGATGAATAGTCTGATTAACGAATATTCGGCATGTAAAAGTCTTTATAAAACGCTTACTTAGCATATCATAGTATTATATTGTGTCATAGTCCAATGCCAAAAATATAACTATCTTTTTACAAAAATCCCTAATGCATCGTTTTATTTATCTCCATTCCGGACTCCAGGCGCGTGTGTAGTGTGAATGTGAGTGTTCTGTCGGTAGTGCTCCCAGTGTCACGCAGTGGAATACCGTGGATGTCCTGCGAGGAGCGCCAATGTCTCACTCTTGGATGTTGAGCCGTAAGTATAACGATTGGCCGACACTCGCCTAACGGTTCCACTCAGAACGCATTAAACGTACAAATAATATCGTTAAAAAGCATTTACTCTAAATTCTAGAGTCATTACTGTTCCGCCCATTGCATGACCGAATTATAAATTACCTAATGACCCATTTAAAAGACAAAACGATGACATGGCTCGTATAATTGCAGTTGCAACGGATACGTACAAGGGTTACGGATTGACTATGTAGGAAACAAGTAATCTGATTCAAGAAAACAGGAAATCTGCGATGTTTCAATTTTCCATCCATTGCAGCTGATACTGTTGGATGTTATGTCTTTATTAATAGAATACACGTGTTCAAACAATGTAATACATTCCATACTTGTTACTATACTGATTCGTTGATATATAGATGCATTAGCGAATAAAAGTATTGCTAATAACATTACTAACATATGAAACGATCAGACGCCAGAAACTATAAAATGATCATTAGCTACCAATGAATGGAAGATATTTCGTTTTAAATTTTTTAATAAAATTATCTAAATTGGGCCTGTTTGAAATATAAATTGAAATGAGCATGGCGCTAATAAATATGCTTGCAGCAAATTTATGGCTGTCATTCAAATGTGTCAGAACTAGAACTACTAAAGTATAAACATGTACATTTATTACTGATATATTGCCTCATGATGATTGTAATCAACGATTGTAATGATAGAGTCCATAAATAATTGGTTTTAATAAGTTTTTAAACCGCCACCCTATGAGCGTGAACAATTCACTTGAATTTGAAGTAGAAGATTATTAAGACTGCGAAGTAATTAAACTCTGTCATAATAATTGTCCTATTTATTCAGCAGCGATAAAAGTTGCCAGAAAATATCTTGGAAAGGTTGACATCGAGACTAATTAAGATTCTGGAGGCGACGTTCTAGTTAAAAAAAAATAAACAGAGATAAGAGAGTAATGAAGGCTTGCAATACTTTTTACAAAACTATATCGGTTTTCTAATCGCTATATTAATGTACAGATATAATGTAAATTTTGGCCACTTCAATTGGCTGGCATGTATTTTGATTTGAAGTCGTTTTGCATAGCGAAATCAAGACTATATTAAAGTTAACCAAAATCTATGTCACAAAATAATACATTATTTGCTAATAATGTAAAACAGATTCTAAATATTATTATGTTCTATTATATCAAAGTGAATTTTAGTTGCCTAGCCTAAAGTTTAAGAATTATACTCCAAATAGGTACTTCAACAATAACAAGATTTCTTGTTCAATAAACATTTTGTTTTTAAGTAAAATATCTTGTATTATATCGTTTAAGTGTTATGTTACTCGAAATATGTTTTGAGAAATCAGCATCTATAAAATATATTTGAAGAATATGACCCACATTTCCTAACATGACGTCTACATTCGTTCGAGGTTCGTTTAACCTGACACCGAATAAGTGATATGTCGATTAAATTGGTTTGCGTAAACAATATTTCACAGAATTATAGAAAAAGATTTTAAAAAACCCAGAAAATATTACTGGTTTTGATTGCAACCTAGTGGATATTGTAGAAAATGTTAAATCTCCTCGACATTTATATATTCTTGTTACTGGCCATGATAATAATGAACAAAACATTTTCCAAGATTTAAGGCGAAAGATGAAATCTTGAGCAATAAAGATTATTTTGTAAGTAATTAAGATCTGTATTCATTGCAATCTCAAAATGTTTTGTTTAACAATTTCGCAGCTATTTTGAATATCTGCTTTGGAAGACTTTAATGAATAGTCAATTGAGAAGCCGCATTCATTTATAATTCATAAAATAGGTATGCACGACCGAACGAGACTTTTGGTATTTAGCTACATTATGTAGCCAAGTTGTTTGAGTTTACTGCCATGCACTTCAAGTCTTTTAATTGCAAAAATTGTACAAACCTTTCTGTAACACAAAGACAATACGATACCTATCTGTACAATGGAATAAGCGAGCATTATGTTTTTTCTAAATTATTTATATTGTTACTCAGCCTCGATAGCGTTTCAAAACTATTCGGTAGACAAAAGCCCAGCAACTCATTCATTCGATGTTTTATTTTCTCTTTGAAAGATACACAATGAGTCGTGAATAATCCACAATGACTGTTGGGAATTATTCATACACTATTCAGGGAAATAAGACTTCAGACGGAGCCATTACAATAAAACGCTCATTATAATGATTCGTTACATTCGAGCATCTGCAATTAGCCGTGGCGAGCCTAATTAAGATGCAGTTAGATAGATTTAAGTCGCACGCAGAGGTTTTGTGGCAAGTAAAATCGGTCGTTACCTACTAGCTTGTGAGAATGTACTCCATTACCGCCAGCGAGCGACGGCGTTAAATTAGCATCCACGTAATAAACACGAAATAAACATCGAGACTAATGGATGATTGCCGCCGCCTTCCAGAGACGCGCTTTACTGCAGCTATTACTTCTTCAACCATCTTTCCATCTTCATAAGAGAAACGATTACGCCCCTCTATAGCGGCGCGGAGCTGTATTTATTTTATGTCCGCTGCGACACTAAAAAGTTTATTGTTACTTTTTAGGACTTCAATACCGAGCTCAGATTCTTGCTGTGCAACTCGGTGAACGACGGACATTCACTACAACGGCTGTATTTGTAATGTAATCAAAAGCGACACACCATTCATTTTCTAATTTTGTTAGTTTACAGCGCAATTGTAATTAAACTGCTTAGACGCGAGGAGCAATTTGCACGAGAAATTGAATGGAATGAGAGGTTTTTTAGTCTGCAAATTACCTTCCCACCGCAGGTAATGTTTGCGGTAACTGTAATCGCGAAAGTTGAAATTGCAGACGGCATAAGATAACTCAAAAAGTACTCGATGTATTAAAAATAAACGCTCGAATATAATGAACTCCTTCGTCACAGTCTGATAACTGCTCATCAGCGATCAGAGTAGCAATTCTGTAATTGGTCGTTTCCTCGGTGCCCGCTAGTTACAGCGAGCATGGCCGCGGTAATTTGTATGAAAGTGGAAAAACACTCCCGAGTGGAATTCGATTCCCGAAATGCGAGTATAATTTATCGTCAGTATTATCTCTCGTAAAACGAAAACCCAATTTATGTACGCCCGCCACCCGTAGTCATAAAACATAATATTATCGACATCGGCCCCCTCCCTAGGCGATCACGAAACTAAGCAAGCATCGGCCATTTTAAGTACCGAACTTGACAGCTCGGCTCGCTCTCCTACATCGGTCCTTTTCTAGCGCGGCTGTCCGTGGGGGTGGCGAAAAGGACAGCACTAGGGATCGGAACGCTTTCATGTCTCGCCTCCGGAAGGAACGTTCAGCTACATTTTAGATTATTATTATAAATAGGTTCGCGTTTCCTTTGAGCCGTCAGCGCTCAGGTTTTAAAAAGAGTCGTGGTCGTGACGGTGGAGAATGTGAAACGCGTTTTCGTTTTGGGATCGTGCGGCGACTACGGACGGCTAATGCGTTTTTGGCGGTCGGTGCCGGAATGGCGGCGTGCTGTCAGCGTGGCGCCGCGACCTACTGCGATCAGCTGATTGGCGGCGTGGCCGCGCCGCTGTGTGCCGCCGGGGGGCGGGGGAGGTCACGCACACTCGCGCGCACAGCTGATACGGCGAGATAACTCCGCGTAATTAAAGGGACAGCTTCAAAGCCAGGACCGCGCCATTACCGTCTGGGAATACTCGCGTCTCGAGCTCGTGAAATAATTTTCTACGCAATTAAATTCCGAAGCGGTAAAAGACGGATTCGTGGCGGAGCATAAAGCGTGGGCCTGCACTATTATGGTAATATTCTACGTGACGACCGTTCAGGAGGCAGCCTGGTATGAATGCGTCAGTCGGAGTGTGGTAAAACGAGACAAATGTTAGCGAATTTCACCGGTGTGGGAACAATGGTAGTTGACCTAACTCCGGCATAATCACCATATCCGTTACGGCACGGTCGTTTGTTGCGAGACCATTACACTAACTGCTTTATTATGCGAGTTATGGGAGTGAATAAATCAATTAAAATTAGCGCAGGATATTTAGGTTGGAATGCCTGGCTGTTTGCGGAGTGACGCTTCAAAGAGATCGACGAGTGAAATAAAACCAACCGGGAGTGCCTCGAGTGCTGGCACTCTGCGGTGAGCTTGCTCCATCATCGTGCACTTACATCGGTTTATCTGTGGTTTTATTATGCGATCGGAGTAAATAATCTAAGTACCCCCATTGATTTTCTTCTTAATGTAGCTGCAGATATCTATTTCTATTTCGAGTGAATGAAAATAGTTATCTACTTTATGAAACTGTAGATAAAATCGACACTGTTAACTTAAATCTCGTTTTCGGTTTTTCGTATGGGAGTTGGAATACCTACCTAATGTGATGTTACGCTGGCTATAAATGTTAAGAGATGTTTCGACTTACGAATGTATTAAGTATTCTTTTATTTACAAATAAGAGAAAAATTTAGAGAAGTAGCTTTTTGTTTATAAGCATCAATGATGGGATCAAAGACTGCCATAACACAGACCAAGTGTTTGTTGGTACTTAACAATAAAAATATAAGCATCAAAATCATAATTCTGTATGAATGATGAATATAAAATTAACTTTAACAATGTAATAGTTGCAACTATGTCGGTTAAGTTATTCATGGTAGCGGAACATATTGGCAGTTGAATATTTATGATTAGCAGTACTTATTGGAAATGGATGATGGGCAATTTATCGTTTGTAGCCATTGATTGGGTTTACAATGCCCCAACTAAACTAACTGATTAGTTTATTCGCTATTCTTTTTAAATGCAAAAAAGTCTTCGGGTTCGATGCCCGTTTCGATTCAATTTACAAGAGTAACATTTTTCAAAATTGGCTTAAGGTTGCCGGGATGCCTCTACCGAAAAAATACGCTCCTAGCAAAACTATAACACGTGGTTGTTAATTCCTTAGTTCAAGACAACACCATTGATGTGTTGCCTGGGCTCTGACGCATACTTATTTACTATATACTTACGTACTATATTTAATTATTTAGAATTATGTGAGTACCGGCTCAGGGCAAAAAAAACCCTATTTTGAAACATGAAGTCAAGTCAGACTTAAAACTAATCAATGAAAGAGTTCTGACATTCTGATATTAGTTCATTGGGAGTACGGTTGGCTGCAGCCACTCTCTAGACAAACATTTTATTGTTACTTAAACCTTTCTTTAAAAAAATGGTAACTTTAAATTACTTAAAAGTATTCCTAACCTTTATCTATCATACTAGCGATTTACGAGCGAGTTTAAAGAGAGGCGAAAGCGTAGCGAGGTTGCAAATAGCTGGTGTGATAACTCTAACAACAACATAATGTTCCCTTAAAGTGAAACAACACAACGACGGAATGCGTTTGCAAACATAAAGGTATTGTTTCGTTCTTTTCACAAACCGTGGCGACCGCACTGGAAGTTGACGTTTCGGTTAAAAACACGGCGTGTTTACAAAACCGACGGAAACCCGACCAGTATGAGTTTTTGGAAACCCGATAAATGTCACGCGGGAAACGCATAAATGTACGGTTAGAGTCTTGATTGCTCACGATAGCGATAAAAGGAAAAAGGCTGGGTTTTTTTTAGTTGCGGAGATTTTTTTCCATTCGAGCGAAGGAGCTAGGTAATGACTGTTAGGGATTATTCAGGGAATGTGAATTGTTAATTAAATATACAGATATATACAGTCAGCAATACAAAATGTATACACTTATGGTGTTTCTGCAACTTTATATTTGCATTGTGTAGCGTTATACTGAGGAGACAGTCGGCAGTGGAAATCCAAAGGTTGGCGCAATGACTAACGTCAAAGTTTGACAAAAGTTAAAAACCCGGCCAAGTGCGAATCAGACTCGCGCACGAAGGATTCCGTATTAGCTATAAAAAACGGCAATAAAATCAGTTTTGACAACATAACGGCTCCCATACAAATGGGAGCCCCCTTAAATATTTATTTTATTCTGTTTTTTAGTATTTGTTGTTATAGCGGCAACAGAAATACATCATCAGTAAAAATTTTAACTGTCTAACTATCACGGTTTATGAGATACAGCCTGGTAACAGACGGACAGACAGACAGAAGGACGGTGGAGCCTTAGTAATAGGGTCCCGTTTTACCCTTCGGGTACGGAACCAAACCACATCCATTTAATAATCATCACCAGCCTGTATCAGTCCACTGCTGGCACTAGCCTCTCCAAAAGGAGGATTTTGCCATAATCGCCACGCTTGGCAGGCGGGTTGGCGATCGCAGTTTGGCCAATGGTGGAGAGGAGACGCTGCTGCCCCCCTTCTTATGGCGGTTCTCCTTTAGTCGCCTCTTACGACACCCATAGGAAAAGAAGGGGTGGTTCAATTATTTTAACGTGCCGGCACCACACGGCACCATATAATAAACAAACATTATTTTTTATTAGTTACTAATGAGGAAGTGGATTTAGATGACGATGTAGTTCCCATAGTAAAAGTTGTTGTATTGAGTTCAGCAACAGCAAAGTTCCTGAATTATTTTCATTTTTTTTTCGAATCATGTACAGTCAATTTCCTTTTTTTTATACACCCAGTGGTTGCTTACTTCCTTTTAATTACTGACTCAAAGATTCGAATCCGTATCTTTTCACATTTATCAAGTCCTTTAATACATAAACGCTCCGACTTCTCTTTTAAAAGCCTTAACAAAGTGGCTGCGCTCTACATAAAACCGAATGGCATTTTAATAGGCGCAATCAAGATACATACAATTTACGAGTCGTAGACGATAAAAAATTAAATTAATGGCAGAAATGGCGAATTGGAACGATCTCTTTAAAGTATTATGTACACACTTAATGGTTAACTTGAATTAATACATATTGTCCCCAATAATCACACTAATGTCTTATCTTCAAACAATTAATTTTAATATGACGACTAGACAATGGATAGACATATTTAAATCATAAACAAGAGACTTTGGTACAAATACTGGTGCTTTCAAATGCCAATTGCGGGATTCAAACACATAACCGTTTGGCTTTGAGTCCGGAGCGCCAGCCACTAGACCAAATGGTCGTCGCATTAGAAGGTTAGCTATGCTCTGATTCATATTCTAATTGGAACCCATGCCTCGTAATTAATGGGGCCTTAGAATTCTTGGATGATGTGTGAAGATCTCAGTTCTTGAACGATGTAGCTATATATTGGTAGGAATGACTAACATATTCCCCGAAAGGTGGGTTACTGTTTAGAACCCGTGACTCTACAGGAGTCCGGAAATGACTAATTTTATTTTTCTTTATAACAAATATTTAATTTGTTTAATTGACAAACCAAAAATTGTTCTAGTTAAAAATACTGAAATGATTTTGTGTAAAACTGAAATAAAAAATCCCGAAAACCTATAATTTATAACTAGTTTTAAAAACTGAAAGGATTTTGTGTTAAACTGAAATAAAAAATGACAATTACCTACTCGAACAAACTCTCTCGTAACGCGCTACTAGGCCCATAATTTTAATTGCTTTTTTAATACTTTGTTGCACTAAAGAAAAGTACAAATGACTTTATGCCAAAAGTATTATCTACCGGAGTCTAAAAGTATTATCACAGACGGAGAATATCGTGATTTAAGCTTCAAAAATCCTATGTATGCCGCGAATGCAGGATTTACAGGTAAATTTTTCTGACACATTCATTACAATGGAATCACCGAGTTGATATTTATACTACTAAAAATGGAATGAAAATTACGAAGACTATTTTTATTATAACAATAATCGAACCAATAAGCAACGAGAACACAAACAAAGAAAATATTTTTGTCATCGTTTGTTCGTTGTTTATTTGTTGTCTTTCAGATTAAATTACTTATAATTTTTATGACAAAAACGCTCGCGCGTGATAACTTTGACGTCATATTGTTCTGATACGAGTATCTTTTAAGGATAGTTTCGGTAATTCTGGTTATCTTTTGACAGGCGTTTTTTTTATTATTTCTAACGTTACTACTTCTACTGGCGAGTGTGAGCGCCAGACATAACAAAATACTTTGTTCTCGAAATAGGAAATTCTTTTATGTAACAAACAAAACTACTGAGGGCGTCCACCGTTTGTATGCTCAACATTTACACGCCCTATAAAAACTAAATAAAAATAAAGAAATAAATACAGGATGTTAGGTAAACGGCATATCAAGCCGAAACTAGCATATGTTAACATATTCATATAAATACTAAGGTGTCCACTTACATACCATATTCATGTAAATATAAATAATCTAAAAAAAAATGTTTTTAATGTAAAAAAAAATAAATGGTATGATATATCAAATTTCAGACTTCACCATTTATTATTTTTATTTTTATGCAAATGTTAATAAATGCTAGTTACGGCTTGATCATTTACCTAACATCCTGTATAATTTGTATTTTAAAAAACATTAACCATCGTCTGGCAGTCGGGTAAAAAGGTACCAATCAAAAACAGAACTTTTTTTTTTCTTTTGTTTATAGTCTGTTAACATGACTATAAAGTAAATTCGGGTTCGATTAATTCAAATAACGAACGATTGGCTTTTGTCTAAACTTGATAAGAAATGCCCTATTCAACATTAATTGTCTAGTATCTCTTATGCTGGGGCTTCACCTACGTGACGCCTAGCGTTTAACTAACGGCATGATTAACGTTCACTAAATAAAAGCACTAAACTACGAGCTAAGTGAGTGGCCACACTTATTTGACGTTTGATTTTTATTGTGATCTGTGGATACAAGTCTTTAAAATAAAAGAAACGCTTCCGAGAACTCAATACTTTTCTCATTTTGTCCACGTCGTCCTTACTTAAATAACTATGCACTTTAACATTTATTTCATAAAGAGTTTTTGTATGTAACCGTTTTTTAAAATGTTTAGTGTAGTAGGTGTGGCCAACACAACGCACTAGACGCCCGCTAGATGCCTTTGATGCGTCAAAAGTTACCGTCTTCCGAGCTATCGCCTAATGTCTAGTGTCATTAAAGCAAATTAGCGCACTAAAACCGGCCACACCTGCGTACTATATCAAATAGCGCACTAATTTTTGACATTAGATGCAGGTGAAGCCCGAGTGTTAACGAAAGAACTTTAATTGTGTGACCATGATATGGTCTGGCGTTTATTTATTTTACCTCTTCCACCTCTGAAAAGTCTAATTACAATGACACATAAATTCTCTTATCAGGGCTATACATCTGGTCAACGGACAATTATGTTTTTGTAATTACTCGCGGGACGGAACCAGTAATTATAATTGTCGACCACCTACATACAAACCGGCCGGGCCGATTTAATTCGGCACTTTTACCACTGAACAGTGGGCTTTGGGCTTTTAGCAATTTATTTATTTATATGGTCGTAATTAGCTGCGATTCGAACTGGGAATCGTCCGACATTTGCCGGGGATTCTAAACAAGTTTTTAAATGCCACGCCAAATGCGAGTTGGTTCGGTACTTTACTTTTTTAGGGTTCAGTTACTAAATGGTACCGTAACTGTCCATCCATTTATCACTGGCCAGTATTTTTCTAACCGTATCTATCTACACTTAATTTATACATACACTTAGGTAGACACTTAATTTTCATTAGAGTTCTTTTTCGCTTAATCTAATAAGAAAAACCAACTAAGTGTAAGTGCAAAGAGCTCTAGAATAATTGTTTCTGTGTAAACGAGGTGTCAAACGTTGGTACGGAGTACGGACCCCTTTGCGTGAGTGTCTGATCACACTTGGCCGGTTTTCTATGTTGCATTATGTGGGTGGTACTTGCTTAGGTTTATCGATAAATCTATGTAGATAGCGACGCAAACTAGCACATTAATTGTGTACTGTCTGTTTAGTTCTAGAATAAAAAGCATTCTAGATTAGTTGTATAATTTTATGATTTAACCACCATTTTTTTAATTAAAAAAATGTCTAAAAATACTTAGTTGCTGCACAATGTGCGGAAATATAACTGAGTAAATATTTTTAATTACTAATTTAGTTTGAAAAAAGTATTAAATAAGCGCAGTAATTGAGATCAGGGCCATAACCATGAACTCTTAAAACAATCTCAAAGTTGTCAAATCTGTCAATTTTGGTACGTCATTTCATACAAAATTTGACAGAAATGATAATGGTTGACAGATTTGTGATTGTTTTAATAGTTCATGGTTAGGGCCCAGGGCCATAACCATGAACTCTTAAAACAATCTCAAAGTTGTCAAATCTGTCAATTTTGGTACGTCATTTCATACAAAATTTGACAGAAATGATAATGTTTGACAGATTTGAGGTTGTTTTATGAGTTCGTGGTTACCGCCCAGGGCCATAACCATGAACTCATAAAACAATCTCAAAGTTGTCAAATCTGTCAATTTTGGTACGTCATTACATACAAAATTTGACAGAAATGATAATGTTTGACAGATTTGTGATTGTTTTAACAGTTCATGGTTAGGGCCCAGTAATTAAGAATTCTAATTACTTCTACATTGAAAAGTTACCCGTCTAGAAACTGTACCTAGTCTTAGATTCGGAATTTCCATTTGAGGCAGAAATTTTGCGTTGATTATTACTTAGAATAGATGTAACATGAACATCTTTAATTACGTTATGATTATCATAATTTTTGCTTTAAATTTTAGCTCTAATTTAAATTAATCGAGTCAAATTTATTCCGAATGCAGTTAAATAATCGTTAGCTAGGCCACAAATTACATATAGTGGCGGCGCGCTAGACAGATAGGCCACTCGGAACTAAGCGTCAAAATCGTTACGCACAAATTGACAATTGCGTTTATATGCAATCTAGGACGATCCGGGGCAGTACTACAGCGGACTGTCACTCACGACAGTTTACGTACTACGCATTGATCATTGTTACGTGCGAAAAATGGATATAAGCGTTTTTATTAGGAACTGCTGCAGTGTGTTTGGATGTTTGAATACAACACAAAATTGTGATTACACGTTCTTTAAATTTCCAAAATAATATTAAAAGGTATATAAAACTAGGTCTAGGTTTTCTCTTGTAAGTAAAGTAAAGTAAGTAAGTAGTAAAGGTAAAGATAAGTTTTTATAGCGATTAATCATTCATTTCATTACATTACACTACACATTTAGCAGAAATGAGCTTTTAAATTTTACTGAAATCGTCATTGGTTTAACACCAGTGTTTTAGGTAAGCGTTGAATAAAAGATTATAAACATATTAAAGTATTCATTGATTTTTTTTACATTGTCGTTGCTAGGATAAATACGCCACCTAGAAATGTCAGTGTCATAACAGTACCTAAGTAATGTAGTTAGTACGTATAATTTCAAACAACGCGCAGCTGCCGCCGCTGTTAAAAACGACAGTAATTGAAGAAGCCAAGTTGGGGAGAGTAATTATTGCTCTGTCTTCCCATTTAGGCCTGGACGTATGATAAGATGAATAAATAAACTAATCATTGTATCGGTGTAAGAGGGCACACTTATTTTTTTCAAAAATCAGAATAGCAACCCTAGGCAGTCAGCCCAATTTGGGCAGTTGTTTTCGAGAACGGCGGGAGAGGACCTTCTGTATTTTTTCTATTTTGTGGCTAGGCTAACAAACGCTTTAGTTCAGTAAATTATTAACTATTTAATAACGGTATTTATATTAAACAGCGTAGATAAACTAATTCAAGTAACGTTATTTTGAAACGCTTTTAGTTTAGAATAAACATATTATGATAATTTTCCGTCTTGTTTTAATTAATTAGTTCTTATCTTGAGGCAAAAATATAAGTAGGTAATATTTAATAAAATAAATATTGTTTGTTCTACTATAATAATAGTGTTTTCCGGCACCTAAATAACATTACAAAACAATACTGATAATTAACATTAATAAATACATTTAACCTGTTTTATGGTTAATATCTAAAATAACTACCTACTGCTAAAACCAATAAAATCAATTTATTTCTGTTTAAAGGCTTAAACTTAGCGCTTTTACACGTCCCAATATTTATTTTCCCTACCACTACTTCGGGACAATTTTGGGCTAGCGCCGAGAAGAAGTAGCGCAAGAAACTTGGTCACTATTGTCAGCCTCGAACGACCTAGGCCTAATACGACCTTTATAAAAAATGAAAATATTGGACATCACATACATTGCTCTGATCCTATGGTAAGTAGCGAAAGCACTTGTGTTACAGAAATCAGAACCATCGACGGTACCACAACACTCACAACATAGAAAAGTTCGTTTTCTACATTGACCCGAACGGGGATCAAACCCGGAACCTCAGAGATGGTGACACCATTTATAATCCGGCGGGCTTGCCTCTCGACCACGGAGGTCGACAAACAAAACAATCATCATCATCTCAGCCACAGGACGTCCACTGCTGAACATAGGCCTCCCCCAGCGACTTCCAGATCGGCCGATTGGAAGCGGCCTGCATCCAGCGTCGTCCTGCAACCTTTACCAGGTCGTCTGCCCACCTTGTGGGTGGGCGTCGTAATACATTTAATCGGTTTTATGGTTAATACCTAAAATAACTACTAGCGCCTGCTAATACGACCTTTATTTTATTTTATTACAAGCTTTTATTTAGTTTCACCTGTCCCGTTGTCTGTAATCAAATCTTGCAAGTTAAATTTGATCCACTTCCCGGTTACCGATTGAGCTGAAATTTTGCATGCATGTGTAAACCGCGTGACAATGGAATAATATGACAAAATGGTGGTGATCTGATGATGGAGCTGGAAGGTGGCCATAGGAACTTCTCAATGAAACGAAACAACCTCATCCAGTGTGGGCTCGTTTGAATCGTCTTGAAGAGTAGTTTGTCTTTCAATGGTAACCAGGGTCTGGTGATGGAGCTGGAAGGTGGTCATAGGAACTCTGTAATGAAACGACGAAACCCCATCGAGTTTCGGCTCGTTTGATTCTTCTTGACGAGTAGATACTTTGTTTTAGATGGTTACCAGGGTCTGATCTGATGATGGAGCTGGAAGGTGGTCATAGGAACTCAGTAAAGAAACGACGCAATCCCATCGAGTATCAGCTTGTTTGATTCGTCTTGACGAGTACTTTGGTGCTAGATGGTAACCAGGGTCTGATGATGGAGCTGGATCATGGCCATAGGAACTCTGAAATTAAACGATGCAACCCCATCGAGTTTGGACTCGTTAAATTCGTCTAGACGAGTACTTTGACAATAGATGGTAACCAGGGTGTGATGATGGAGCTGAAACGTGGCCATAGGAACACCGCAATTAAACGACGCAACCCCATCGAGTTTTGGCTCATTTCATTCGTCTTGACGAGCACTTTGATAATATATGGTCACCAGGGTCTTATTATAGAGCTAGAAGGTGGCCATAGGAACTCCGTAATTAAACGACGCAACCCCATCGAGTTTGAGCTCGTTTGATTCATCTTGACGAGTACTTTTTTTAAGATGGTTACCATGGTCTGAACTGATGATGGAGCTGGAAGGTGGCCATAGGAACTTCGCAATGAAACGAAACAACCATAACGAATCGAGTTTGGGCTCGTTTGAATCGTCTTAACGAGTACTTTGTTTTATGATGGTTACCAGGGTCTAATCTGATGATGGAGATGGAAGGTGGTCATAGGAACTCAGTAAAGAAACGACGCAATCCCATCGAGTCTCAGCTTGACGAGTTAGTACTTTGTTGCTAGATGGTAACCAGGGTCCGATGATGGAGCTGGAAGATGGCCATAGGAACTCAGTTATTAAGCGACATAACCCGATCGAGTTTGGGCTCTTTTGATTCGTCTTGACGAGTACTTTGGTGCAACATGGTAACCAAGGTCTGATGATGGAGCTGAAAGGTGGTCATAGGAACTCCGCAATTAAACGACGCCACCCCATCGAGTTTGGGCTCGTTTAATTCGTCTTGACGAGTACTTTGGTGCAACGTGGTAACCAGAGTCTGATGATGGAGCTAAAGGGTGGCCATACAAGCTTTTTTTTAGTTTTTTCTGCCCCGTTGTCTGTAATAAAATCTTGCAAGTTAAATTTAATCCACTTCCCGGTTACCGATGAGCTAAAATTTTGCATACATGTGTAAACCGCGTGACAATGCAATATTATGATGAAATGGTTCTGATCTGATGATGGGGCTGGAAAGTGGCCAATGCCATAGGAACTTACCAATGAAACGAAACAACCTCATAGAATTTGGGCTCGTTTGAATCGACTTGACGTGTAGTTTGTCTTTCAATGGTAACCAGGGTCTGATGATGGAGCTGGAAGGTGGTCATAGGAACTCGGCAATTAAACGACGCAAACCCATCGAGTTTGGGCTCGTTTAGTTCATCTTAGCGAGTACTTTGATAATATATGGTAACCAGGATCTGATGATCGAGCTGGAACATGGCCATAGAAACTCCGCAATTAAACGACGCAACCCCATCTAGTTTGGAGTCGTTTAATTCGACTTGACAAGTACTTTGATAATATATGGTAACCAGGGTCTGAGGATGGAGCTGGAACGTCGCCACAAGAGCTCCGCAATTAAACGACGCAAACCCATCGAGTTTGGGCTCGTTTAATTCGTCTTGTCGAGTACTTTGATACTATATGGTAACCAAGGTCTGATGATAGAGCTAGAAGGTGGCCATAGGAACTCCGTAATTAAACTACGCAACCCCATCGAGTTTGGGTTCGTTTGATTCATCTTGACGAGTATCTTGTTTGGCGTGAATATGTATCTCCAACAAATTTGGGAAATAAGTTCATTCCGTTTGTTATGAATTTGAATTATGGCTGATTGATTAGATGTATGACCTAATGCGAAGTTGAGCACGTGCCGAGGGCTGAATGGTATGAGGGTGTATAAACACCTACTAAAAAGTTAAAAATAAAATTAAAGAAAAAAATACTTTTTTAAACACAAGCTTTTATTATTTGTTAATAAAATGAACTAAAAAGTTGAAAATAAATTAACCTGATGCAAAAAATATCATAATAATATAAGCAGCATTTTTTTTATAAATAAAAGCGTGTTACATTTTAATGGAACATTAGCTTACTAGGTACTTATTTTTCTTCTTCAATCACAATGTAACACGCTTTTATTTATAAAAAAAATGCTGCTTATATTATTATGATATTTTTTGCATCAGGTTAATTTATTTTCAACTTTTTAGTTCATTTTATTAACAAATAATAAAAGCTTGTGTTTAAAAAAGATTTTTTTTCTTTAATTTTATTTGGTTTTTATCATCACCTGTCTTTATCTACATCAGGGGCGTGCGGTGCATATAGGCAATTAGGCAGTGCCTACCTGATAAATGAAATGAGTTAGGCAGTAGGTACTTACAATGTGTGTTATTGGTGAAAACCACTGATTTTCATTAATAAAACACATTTTTAAGTATCACTGTCTAACTTCGAAATAAAACCAATCCCCGCCACTGATCTACATAGACTAGTGCCTGCATGCATGCTTAGTTAAGTAAAGATTATTAATTGTGTAAACATAGCGCCGTCATTAAACTTTCTCTAAATAGGATGTGATTAAAATGTTGTGTTAAAAGTTCATAGTACAGTTGGTGCTAAGTCGGGATGTTTATTCAATGTGTGTGTAATCCAAAATAAACCAAGTATTTATTTATTTACCACACATCACCAGCCTATATCAGTCCACTGCTGGACACAGGCCTCTCCAAAAGGAGGATTTAGCCATAATCGCCACGCTTGGCAGGCGGGTTGCCGATCGCAGTTTGGCCAATAGTGGAGAGGAGACGCTGCTGCCCGTCTTCTTGTGGCGGTTCTCCTGTAGTCGCCTCTTACTTACGACACCCAAAAGAAGAGAAAGGGTGGTGCAATTCTTTTAACGTGCCGGCACCACACATTTATTTACCGGCTCTTCTTAAATAATTAATTCCCAATCCATGGCACGCGTAATCTATTAAATAATGATGAATGCTTTCACTTATTGCGGCCGCGGCAGATATTTTTGAAATACCTTACATAGGTATTATAATAAAATAAGTCCTAGTAAAGGGCCATATGAATCTAAATAAATAATAAAGTTCTATTGGTTAATATGATGACATACCTTAATCACGTTTGAATGATTTTGTGTGAGTTATGATAAAATAATGATTATACAACTAGACTTATTAAATATCGATTCACGTCCATGCCATTTATTTGTCATTTGATAAACGCCACGTCAATTATGCAGTAATGATGTTCCATTCCAGTACCTTTCATGTTGAAAATGAGAAGACTCGAGTGTCGAGTAGGTACCTACTCACTACTCACTCAAAAATGCTTGTACAGTGCAATTTAAAATCATGTAAGTCTTGGTTTGTACTATAGTGACGTAAACGTTATATACTTTGTGCGATGTTCAATAAAGATGACTACTTATAACTAATTAAATCTGTCAATCTCAACCACACACAAGTGGCTGCGTGTAATAATAACATTTTCACTGTCTCAGTGCAGTGGCCTGAAGGGGTTAAAAAATACCAATAATAATACCTACCTACCTCCTAAAAGTAAACACATTCTATTGTCTATTCTACACTGGTAATAGGTAACGTATATTTGACACAAATTAAGGATCCGGCATCGCAATGCCTGTCCGCATCAGAAGGCTTACTCCTACGAAAATGTACCGTTCGTTCGGACGTGTAAACCTAACAAATTAAATTACCATCTCCTTGTACAATCCTTTGACAAAATATGACCTACTCAAACTAGCCGTGTAAAAACACGACCGTTTTCAATTGTTCAAACGTTGTCAGAGGTTTGATTAAATTGAATGGTAATTTTAATTCGATCGGTTAATACGTCCGAACGAACGAAACGCTTTCGTAGTAGGCCTCCATGCAGTTTCGCCGCGGAACGGCTTATCGGCTTTCATGTCTCGCTTCATTCCAAGCGGACGCAGCTCGAGTTCCATCTCTCGTTACCGAAGCGATGGACAGCGCAATGGATCAATGTCGTCCAGAAACTACACATTCATAATAAATAGTAATATTTTACAACATCACAAACATTGATCTGATCCTAAGGTAAGCAAAAGCACTTGTGTCATAGAAATCAGAAACACCAGTACCACAACACCCACACCGAAACAAATTAGAAAAAATCGTGTTCTACATTGCGCGACTGGGAATCGAATCCGGAACCTTAGAGATGGCGAAAGCCAAGTCCGACGTGCTCGTCTCCCGGCTACGAAGGAATTCACATAAATAATAATATTTAATTCTATGTTGAGCCATACATATTTACTTATTCATATTAATCGGATCGGCGAATCGCCTTAAACGTAAATGGTCTCGAATGAAATCATCAGTTCGGGTCAGTTCTATTCGGAAAACAAACTTTTCTAAATTGGATCGAGTCTAGGTCAGCTTGAAAGCAAGCAACCTTTAGATGTAAATTTTATTTCGAGACTATAATAGTTAGCGTGTCATCTGACACATTTATTTATTAATATTGACTTTACTACCGTAAGATGAAACAGACAAGGAAAGTCATTAGTTATTTACTTAATGATGTGAAATAATATTGATTTTTGTTGTGAATTATGTTTATAATTTATGTATGACAAAATATAATGATTAGAATAGTTTGTTACGGGATTGCTACCATGTACCTTATTTTTGAGTTCCCGATATTTCGGCACTGTTGCAAGCGCCATGATCACGGAATAACTCGAACGGGAACTCAAAAATAAGGTACATGGTAACAATCCCGTAACAAACTATTCTAATGTTAGTGACCATGAAAGTTTAAAACAATATATAATGATTAGTTTTTAATCACATAGATTTAAAATACTTTAAACGTATCGATAAAATTGTTAGCAATTTCACATTATGCTAGTCGCAAAATTTTAAAAGTAAATGCCTAGTTTTGGTACGTTTGCGTGGGAAAGTTCAACCTTCTTTCTTCTTTTCTTCTTGTATTTCTTTGGTTAATTTATCAGTTCACGCAGACAGTTACCTAATGGCTGGTAATCATCAAAACGCTTTTTAAAAAAAATATTTGCGCTTGTTAAAGATTACAGTACCAGGATATATCGGTACTATGTCAACGACTGCGGAACCCCACTTAGCCGGTTTTTGTGCCAGAAACCGGACGCGCCTGAACTCGGCAAATAAAGATTAAATCCTCTTATCTTGGCAATTAAAACACTTGACAACATCCACTTTAGCTTTTACTTAGTAAGAGGTATTTATACCTAGACCGCCCGCGAGCAACCTGGGTTATATTGTGGGTTTATAAAGAAAATTATGTAAGCTAGTGCATGCAAAAATGGCACTCTGAAAACTAAGAAATTGCATTAAAGCTAACCTTTTACAGAGCTTTATTAATATTTGATTATGGAACATTAACAAACTTTTATTGATTCTATGTATGTGAGTTAAGAAGATAAATGTTATTTTTACGGTAGCATTAGTGAAATTGGTTTTCTTTGTCAAATTCATGATAAACCAAACATTTTGACCGGAGTGCATAGTTTATTTTTTTATTCTCTTGCCATAAAATCTGTCTGCACTCATGATTCAGATATATTTTCCTATCAGGCATCTAACTACTAACATTACTGAAGGAATCATTCATAATCCGACCGGGAACCTAAAAAAATATTATGTTTTAAGTTGACTAGGTAAATAGGAGCTTGTTGGAACACCAGTGATCTGTAAGACAGTATGAAATCCAACCCAAATATTACAATTAGAGTACAATGATCTATTGAAGTAATAAAATTACAATATAATTTCTTACTGTCTTATTCAGAGTGCATTTGCTAATTCGGGACTAAGGTTCAACCTGTACTAACGTACAAAAATCAGTGGTTTAACCTTAGTCTGGACTAGAAAATGCACTCTGAATAAGACAGTTTGTGTTTCTTGTACAAAGATATATCACTCCACTCTTGCATCATACTTAATGAGCCGTAAAAATGTAGTCCACCAAATGACACTCGAGTTATGCGGCCTATTTCTGCACACACTTAAGTCGGCCGATAGCGCGGCGCATCGCTACGATAACACTCATAACTTCTACAGCCATTTGGCTACTAACTGGATATACATATTATAAAACGAGTAGGAGGATTTTTTTATTTAGACATTTTGAAAGACTATTTTTAACGCGCGAAAGCCGGACAGGAATCAGGAAAATGTACCTATGACGTCAGGGACCTAGCACGAATTTGTATCTTTCGTCCGGTCATATAAACATAACCAATTAAAATGGCCAGTCTCATGTGTCCTTTTTTGATAAAATCCAACAAAATTTAGCCGTGTAAAAAACCTGAAGGTTTTCAATTGTTTATAAATTGGCAAACCTTTGTTAAGGAGGAACGGATGTTTTAATTCGATCGGATAATACGACCAACCGAACGATGCGCTTTTGTGTTAGGCCTCCTGCATTGGACAAAGGTATGAGAACTACCAACAGCACGCAGTCAACAGACGGGTAAAATCCGTTTCAAAACGTTAAAAACGAAAGGTCTGAAAGGGCCTATTTTTGTTAAAGAAATACTTTTGCTGGTTATTCGACTGCTCAAATAAGAACTTTTACCATTTGTCCATCATCGAAATCGAAAAAAAAAAACTTTCCCATTCTAAATAAATGGTCGATCAGCTATTTAAGTAAGTTGTATAGGATAGGAACCATTGACTTTATAATATATTTTTTTTAAGTTTTTGATGTTGGTCAGTTGATAGCAAAAGTAAGTATTTTGCTATAGGCTATAGCATTGCAATACATTAGGGCTTGGCCTGCGTTTAGGAATTACCTAAGGATGTTTTCCAAACTAAATCGACGAAACTACGATGGAACGGAACCTTTGGTGTGCGAACCCTACTCGCTCTTAACCGGGTTTTTAATTCTAATAAGAAACGATTAAACTTGATGACGTCAAATTTCTTCGTATAATGAATCAAGTTTGCGATGTTCTTGTAAAATGATACGGACATGACTTACTTGTAGGCGAATGCTGCGATTTTACTAAGTTGTTTAGTCAAGCCTGAAAAACAGGAGCCTCTATAGTGAAACAGATGTTCTATGTTCTTCTTTACCATGGACAGGTGTTAAAAGTAAGACCCTTTTGACTATCTGAATGTGTGTCGAGGTGTGGTCTAAGTCAAAAAGGAGCTTCTATCTAATGAGATAAACTTTTTTATTCAAATGGAATCAAGATTTTTTACAGTTTTTTTTAAAGAAAATCAATCCAGCCGTTTGGCAGGATAGCAGAGCAGGTGGTCATAGGAACTCTGCTGTAAAAGGTGATGTTTTATTTGATAACGAGACATAATGGTCATTTTATTGTCACTTAGCCATCGGTTTCAACGTGACAGATACTGCTAAGTTTTAATATAAACAAATAAAAATGAAGGCGTGTGTTCATCAATACGAGATATTTTAATTATGGGGCTCACTTCACAATCGCAAAAAAAAACATCGTACTAAAATCAGCGTCGTGATAAGTCCCCGGCTGTCACGACAAATGCTAAGCGGGGCCTTTTTGGCACAAGACTTAATGTAATTTAACTATTTTCTTCTTGTATATTTCTTGTTGAGTGTTTGTGTCAAAAAAATAAGAACTCATTTTACAACTCACGAACTATACTACTCATTGGGATATAATGTACTAGCGTACTAGAGAACACATCTCGAACTAAATGTTTCAGCCTAGCATTGTAGTCCAGTGGACTACAAAGCTTCAGTCAGTGTCAATAATTGAAGTTGTCAAAACTGTTCACCGTTCAAACTTTGTTGTCCACCGGGCTACAATGCTTGGCTGAAACATTTAGTTCGAGATGTGTTCTCTAATTCGCTAGTACATTATACCTCAATGATACTACTGCACTATATTTTTAGTATGATTATTATTGTTTATCTCGGTAAACTAAAGGCATGGAGCCTTGAAACGAAAACATGTTTTTTTGGCGTTTTTATAGACAATGGTACGGAACCCTTCGTGCGCCAGTCCGATTCGCTCTTGGCCGGGTTTTTAAATATTCTACTCGGTCACATAACAACATAGAACATACTAGAGTTTGATGTTTTTATTTTTATCTTCAGTTGTCATACCGTCACGAGTGCGCCGAGTGACATCCAGAAATGTCAGTCAGTCGTGTCTAAAGATAGGAAGGTAGGTGTAGGTACTCACTACAAGCGTGACCGCTTCAATGACACAGGGCATGTGACAGCCATCGGGTTCAAGTATGAGCACTTGTACCTATTATAGATAGTATCACCACAGAGAAAGGATAATACTGTATCACATTAGATTCATAAAAACCGGCCAAGTGCGAGTCGGACTCGCGCACGAAGGGTTAGCACCATTATCTTTAATTAAACGAGCCAAAAAAATCACGTTTGTTGTATGGGAGCCCACTTAAATATTTATTTTATTCTGGTTTTTAGTATTTGTTATTATAGCGGCAACAGAAATACATCATCTGTGAAAATTTCAACTGTCTATTAGCTAACACGGTTTAGACAGACGGACAGCGTAGCGTCAGTAATAGGGTCCCGTTTTACCCTTTGGGTACGGAATCCAAAAAAAATAAACAACATCTCATACGTGGCGTTGATCTTAGGGTAAGTATTTGAAGCACTTGTGTTATAAAAATCAGTAATAACAATGGTATACTTCAACACAAAGACCCGAGAAAATATAGAAAAGTTCGTTTTCTACATCGACCCGACCGGGAACCGAACCCAGTAAAACCGAATATAATAGTAATCGAACATTACTTCAGTTTGGTTTTTGTTTTTTTGGACATATGTTTGAAGTTTAAACAATACTGCCAGATACCTAAACTATTAATGGCCTTACTACAAAAAGATTAAGAGAAAACTAGTATTAAACACTTGTTTGAAGATAAGTCAACCAATTTGAAATGTTTCTTAATAATATGTCTCGAATGTCTGATGTGTCAACATTACAAATTGGTTGACTAATCTTTAGACAAGTGTTCAACACTAGTCTATCTTTTTGTAATAAGGCCATTTAGAGTTCATGGTTGATCTAGAATTTAGTTTTTCTTAACCTCACTTATAATTTATAGATTTACAAACTCCGGTGTAAAATACCTACACCAAATCTGTATTGTAAAAATCCATACATTGTTATTACTTGTTACTCAGTTGTGTTCTAAATAAGTAAACAAAATAAACTGCGAGTGAATAAACCACCCAACAATTTATAGCGAGGAAAATAACAACAAAATGGAGCGTAAACAGAGACATCTAAGTAACCAACTATTTTAGCGAATTCTACAGCACGATAAAACCGTTAATTAGTGCAAAACGCGAGGAAATATAGACCACAGTCAAATTTATAAGCAGTAGGTTCATTGCAGTAAGTGACGAAGTGCTCAGTCATCTGCTGTGTCAGACTGAAATTATTTTTAAGCAGTAGGTTTATTGCAGTAAGTGACGAAGTGCTCAGTCATCTGCTGTGTCAGACTGAAATTAGTTTATTACTAGGGACTGAATTATTTGACATACCAACCCCTTCTTCTTTTGGAGGTGACTAGGTCAGGCTAACTTACTTTAGTAAAGATGTTATATACCCTTGATATTTTATAGATGAAACGTCACTCAGCTCTAAGTTCTTATTGCATAGCAATATAAAAAAAAAACACCTGCTGTGCTATGATTGATTCTGAATTTATTTTGTATTTAATGAGTTCCGAATTATGTCGTTCTCGTCGCGAGTGCCGGTTTCCTCGCCTATAATAATTTTCCAGTTAGCTTAGACACATATGACATTATTTAAAATACTTTGTATTCAAATTAGACTTCGGATAAAAAAGAAATTTTGGCCTAGCTAACGACAGGTAGGCTTGTCACGACACTCGCGACCATAGATTAATGTGCCGCAACCTTTCGAACAATCTCGAAGGAACTCTATATCAATTATTGAAGCGTCTACTGCACTAACTTCTGTTGTGTTCACCGTTTCCAGCTAAACATTAATAAATTAATCCGATCATGCTCGACGGGCATAAATCTATGTGATGAACACGTAAACATGGCATGGGAATTAATGCAGCTATTTGAGGAAGTTTGTCCGGTTTAATCTTGAGTTGCCTACTATGTGGCGCGCTACATTTTGCTTATAGTTTTAATGCGCATCTTCTATTTTAGGGTTCCGTACTAAAAGGTAAAAGATGACTCTATTACTAAACTCCGCTATTCGTCTGTCACCAGGCTGTATCTCATGAACCGTTAGTTAGACAGGTAAAATTGTCACAGATGACTTATTTATGTTGCCGCTATAACAACAAATACTAAAAACCAGAATAAAGTAAATATTTAAGGGGGCTCCCATACAACAAACGTGATTTTTTTGCTTGTTTTGCTAGATAATGGGGCGGAACCCTACGTGCGCGAGTCTATCTTGCACTTAGCCGGTTTTTAGGTTTGTTTTAAAACTACGGTTACTGTCAGTTTGTTAACAAATCTCATACGAAACATGCTAACTTACAATATTTAAGTCCCAAGAAAAAGCTGCTGTTCCATAGTAAAATGCAACTGCTACTCGACTAAGTGTAGCGCAGTAGTTTTTTTTTATCGGTTTACTTTTTGGTACCATGTTAAATTTTTTTTTTTAATGACCAGAACATCCTATTGAAGTATTTCCCTCGTATAACCTGCCTGTATACTAAAATAATTATTGTGAAATACCATGAAATCGATTATGAAGACGATAGTCAATGGATAGCTAGCTTATCGATAGTACTTGGATAGTATCTATGGCTAGAACGGCAATATTATTGTATTATAGATGTATTATCTGATTTTCAATTTTAAATGGCAACAATAATTAGAAGCGAATCTAATTGATAATAAAAGGCTTATTTGATGTCTCATAACGGCTATAAAGCTGGCCATTAAAGGTAGTCTGTAAGAGACGCTCTTTAGCTATAAGACCGCCTAAATTGTACATCTTTCTGTAAATATCAACTGTAACTTCTTTCTTTGGTGTGCAATAAAGAGTACCTATCTATCTATTATTGTCAAAAAGACGTTTATATGACTTGTTAAATAAAAAAACTGAATACATGTCGGATAACATTAATGCTCTATTTATTAAGGTTTTGGGTTTAAAAACAAGAATGTTTAGTTTGGCGTCACGACTTTTATACCCTGTTGTAATTAAAGTCAATAGACCTAAACAGGTGCAAAAGAAATCTAGTTAACGATCAATCCCTTTTACCATAAACACTGACTCAACCCAAGAACAAATTCAACTACTTGTATTATTCTCAATATAAATTCCCATGGATTTTAAAAATAGAAAATAGGGGTTCTTATCCCCTTGGCTTAAGGTTCAGTTTGGTCTGAACTGTATGAGTATCCCCCTGGGACCTTGTATTTGGTACGAAGTATAGGCGGGGCTGCCCTAAATGGTGATAGATCTATGGGCATGCACGAGTTTTTTTGTTCCATTCTGAGCCTTATTTGGTGTGGGATAAGAGCGTGCATTGCGGACCTTAATAAAGGCCGAGGAGGCACAGATTAACGTCAGTGTTCCGTACGAAAGAAGATAGTTCAACTATCTTAATGATTTAAGCAATAATGTTGGGAAAAGGATTGGATGTTGGATAGAGGATGTCAATATTGCTCATGTTGACAATAAAATCTGTAAATAGAAATCAATCTTCAAAATAGAAAATTGTGTACTGATTTCTGAGATGCAAAATGAAACTTGCAACCACTTTTAGATAATTGCTAAGTTATTATGGCCCCCTGCAAACATTTTAATATTATAGCAATTTAAAATAAACCGTTAAAATCCTTCAATGACACGACAGAAGAAGAAGAAAAGGTACCACAACTTTTTAGAAATAAAAAAATAAATTTTGCCAGGACACAACAACCAAGTCAGTTTTAAAGTTTATTTTCTGAATTACGTATCGGGACGTACGGGAATAGAACCCATTAGCAGAAGGCGATACCTGCATGGGACCCCGCAGTTTACACCCGGCATCGGGTGAGTTTTTGCGCATGATGGATTTGCGCGGTAATGATCACCCTGAGGTTACACCAATTCCTGCATGACGGTGACGACTGACGAGATGCGCGGGCGCAGTTTATTTAAGCTTAATAAAAATTTGCTATGGGTTGTTAAAACACTAGGTAACACTTTCACTCGCAATGTTTATTTATTAAATTGAAATGAAGCACAAATCCACATTCGCGCTTTTTACTATTGTTTTAAAATTAAATGTATGGAGCTTGTAGAACGCGTTTGATCGTCGTACAAAACACATACTCTCGCATATTGAGATATTAATATTTAGAAATGATACTCTTTATTTAATTTCAATAATGAAATTCATTGTTTTATCATCATCATCATCTTGAAAGTCCTCTACTGAATATACCTCCTCTATGGAACGCACAAACAAAAGCGGATCTGAGCCGTTTGCGACCGAGGCAAGATTGCCAGCGGCTGTTCGCAATCTTGCCTACATAGGTCGTCAGTCCATAGTAGTTTCTTAAAATATCTAGTATTATGAACGCCAGTCTTATAAAATACCTAATTTTGTTAACATTATTTTATTTTTAAGTGGACACAATATTTGTACAATTTGCAACAACAGTAATTTCAGCAGATTTAAAGAAGCGTATTTTTGTATCACATTGCTCATACTTTTAGGTATCTCCAATTTATTATACAGTCACATAGATAATTAAATGCAATGAATCGTGAAATTAACTCATATGCTTATTACGGCCGAGCACGAATCAAAAGTTTAATCGAATCGTTTCTGTCGTTTTTGCGCCGGTTATTAATGTAATTGCGAATTAAGATTTCCATGACTTAACTGGTCACTGAGTAATGGAGCTATGGAAAGTATAAAAAAACCAGTCGAGTATGGGTAAATTGCAAATTAATGTTAAGTTTCTCACGTTCACGATTAAATTTTAACAAGCAATAGCGGTTCGGTTGCACTCTATTACCGTAACTCTCTCTTTTTATGTTCAGTAAATGAAATAATATCGATCAATCAATTTTTTTTTTGTTTTTAGCAGTTATCATGCTAGGTTTTAAATCTAAGATTTTTAATACTTAAAAAATTATATTTAATTTGTTTAAGCTTTTCTGATCTTTAACAATAGTTAAATATTTGTAAAAATATTTCTATCGGGTGTTGACGGTAGTAGTATATACCGCAACCACATGAGTAAAGAAACGTTTCTTTACTTATGTGCCGCAACGTTGATTAGAAAATACGCTGGCTTTGACAGCGAGAACCACTTGAAAGATTTCGTCGAGCTGACTAACGTCTTGGTAGCTTAGTGGTCAAAGCACTCGCCCGGTATGCGATGGACATGGGTTCGGATCCCACCTGAGGCGGACGATTATTTTCAAGTATTAAAAATCTTAAACAATCAAAAACTCTAAAGAGTTTTTATCTGTCTCTGTTTTCGTTTTTTTTTTAGTTTTTACTTTTATCTTAATTAAACAGTGAATTTAACACTAACTAACTCTCTAACTTCGACGACCTCCGTAGCCGAGAGGCGAACACGCCGGACTTTAAATGGCGCCGCCATCTCTGAGGTTCCGGGTTCGATTCCCGGTCGGGTCAATGTAGAAAACGAACTTTTCTATATTGGCTCGGGTCTGGGTGTTGTGGTACTGCCGTTGTTTCTGATTTTTATAACACAAGTGCTTTAGCAACTTACCTTAGGATCAAAGCAATGTATGTGATGTTGTCCAAAATTTATTTATTATTTATTTATAACTTTGAATTTAAATTTAAACTGAGTGTGCGGTGAAATTAGATCTTGTCCTGCCCTGCTTTTAGTTGCTTTATAGTTTCTGACGGTTTGAAATACGTTTATTTACGGAAAATTATTTTAATAGTAGCATACAAAATATTATAAAACTAACAAGGTAACCATTTATAACCCATACCAGTCCCAAAACGGTGACAAAAAATCGATAGCATTACCGGGCCGAAACAGATTGAAGGCCGTGGGTTCGCAGCCGGGTGTGCTGACAATGAAATCACTGGGACGCCATGAGAATCGTTAATAACTAGCCACGAGGAAAGAAACCGTGATTATGGTATTCTTCTCATGGGGTTTGATAAAAATCTATAGAAATGTAACATGTGAAAGGCAGCTCGGTGTATCTAGTACAGATGTTTATATACACTCACACACTGATATTAGAAATATAGACTGGGTCAACCATGACTAAAGAAAAGCAAACCAATTTGAAATGCATGTAACTATTGTTAACTAAACTTTAATGGGTTATACGTTTGAAATTGTTGGGTTATTACCGTATTAGTAATGCTTACCACTAGGTAAGGTAAGGTGTTATTCCATTACCTACTCAGTTTCATGGAACCAGACTTTTTATTAGCTGCCTGTTTTAACCTACTAAGGTAGGTATATGATTATTTTTCAGATAGAAGGGCTTAAGTAAGCAGTAACGACACATGTGACCATGTGGTTCATCGCAATATATTAGAAATGCAAAAGGAGACTGTTGTTGAAATATTCTATCTGAAGTTTGCTTCGGTTGCAGTCAGCATACTAAAACAGGCAGCTAATAAAATGTCTGGTTCCATGAAACTGAGTAGGTAATGGATTATCAGGTAAAAAGTGTAGCCCTATGGCATTCGTAGGATATATTAAACGGTTCGATCTTAATATATGGGAGTAGATGATTAAATCCACAACCACAAGACGTATGAAGAAATAACTGGCCAACTGCAAGTCGGATTCACTCTCTATTTTTCCTTAATATCTCATAGAGTTACGCATTTCAGAAACATTAATAGTAGATAGTTATTTTTATTGCACACTACAATCAAACAAAGGACATAGCCAAATCCTTATCTATGTCCTTTGTTTGATCTTTGTTTGTATCTCTAAATATCACCCTGTATACATCGCAAAATGTTTAATTGACCTAAATGTGAAATTACTCCACATATTTTAATAGTTTTCTCCTTTCGTTAATAACGCTTGGCTTAATGGCGCGGCGATTTGCCTTTAAGGCAAAAGGTCCCGGGTTCGATCTCCCGTTCACTAAAGAAACGAGTACGAGTCGCCCATATAGGTAGATACCTATTGATATTACTCAACGACGAGACGACTAGATCGTCGTTAACACAAGGAGGTTAACCCTTTACTGCGTGACCATGACACATAAATATGGCACATTAAATGCTCAATTATTTCTGAACTGAATGTAAAGTACCTTACCATACTGCATTGCACAAAAACTGTATATGTAAATGGTTGTAATTTGAGCCAGTCCATTTAAAATTCACAAATTACCTGTGAATAATCCATGACGCGATAATTAATATCGATTATGTACCTACATTGTTTCAGCTTGATCCGATTATAACGATTAACTCGAAAGGAAACAATAATTTCGTTCAGTCCACTGTAATTAATGTTAAATATCTTATTACTTATTAAGTATACTTATTACAAATATTATTGTGTATGACATGGTAGTGTTGTCAATGACAACGAACGCCTGCGGGGTAACCATGAACCTTAGAGCATTAAATCTGAGCGGTAACCACGAACACTTAAAACAATTTCAAATCTGTCAAACATTATCAAATCTGTCAAATTTTGTATTAATGACGTACCAAAATAGACAGATTTTACAGCTTTGAGATTGTTTTAAGAGTTCATGGTTACCCCGCTGAATGGTCTAATGGTCTTTTGTATATTGTCTCGGGTCTGGGTGCTGTAGTACCGTCGTTGTTTCTGATTTCTATAACACAAGTGCTTTAGCTACTAACCTTAGGATCAGAGCAATATATGTGATGTAGTCCAATATTTAAAAAAAATTTGAAAGCAACTATTGGAAGTGTTAATAAAAACCAGGCGATGACCAATAAATAATCCTCTCTGCGGGCGCCTCCTTGTAGGATCGCTTTGCGCGCTTCAGAGAGTAGCAGTTATTTAGCGACGTTTCTCAAAGTTGTATGTATTCAATTTAAAGGTGGGTTCATAAATAACTACTTTGGCCATCGACCAAAGAAATAAAGGCTGATTTGACGCCTGATTGAGGCCAACAACACTCAAAAGTTTACAAGGCCCGGTTTTTCGTGACATGTGTAAAGTAAAGCTTAATTATTCTATGTCATACCTAATACTATAAGACAGTGTTTCTTAACCTTTTTCAATGGCGGACCCCTTACACCAAATAACTACAATCCGCGGAACCATTAAACCGTTCAGCCGCACTAATAAGCTCTTCTACAATTCCTTTTTCTCTGTTAGCGGACCCCCTGAGATAGGTCCGCGGACCTCTGGGGTCCGGGGACCACAGGTTGGGAAACACTGCTATAAGAGATCATAGTCAGCCCCCAAGATTTATAGCATGTATACTTTCCTTCCAACTGTCTAATCTGGAAGTCACTGGGGGAGGCCATGTGTCTATGCCACAGCACGTCCATCACTCTGAAGTGATGGACTTCTGAAGCTAAAATGATGCTACGTTTTACCTACTGCTTGAAGAACAAAAATCTCAGCCTCTTTCAAACGTCAGTAAGTATTCATGTTGCAACAAAAAATTAATTGGAAATTTTATGTTTAAGCTGGAATTCCATTATAAACTCCGGCCACACGGTATCGCGGCGCCGTGGTACACCACAGGCTGTTGTAAGCTGTGCCTTGAGCGACTTATCTACTTTGTTTGGAAGAGGTATGCACGAGATAAAGCCGTCTACTCGCGGTGAGATTTCATCGGAGAATGCCTTTGATGTTACGATAAAATCGGAGACAGATCCGTATTTCGAAGGAAGTGACGCATTACTGTTGTACAGGCGAGAAGAAATGTGGAGGTGATAAAGGTAAGTGTGCTATTTTGACGATCTGATAAAGTTATTGGTGCGTTGGTTCGCCTTGAATGCAAGGGGGTTCAATTCCTAGTTTTGTTCAATTCAGAAAACGATCTATTTTACATTCGATAATGGTGTCCAGGGCCATAACCATGAACTCTTAAAACAATCTTAAAGTTGTCAAATCTGTCAATTTTGGTACGTCATTTCATACAAAATTTGACAGAAATGATAATGTTTGACAGATTTGTTATTGTTTTAACAGTTCATGCTTAGGGCCCTGGAAGACGCTTCTAGCAAAATTCATTTCAGGGCCATAACCATGAACTCTTAAAACAATCTCAAAGTTGTCAAATCTGTCAATTTTGGTACGTCATTTCATACAAAATTTGACAGAAATGATAATGTTTGACAGATTTGTGATTGTTTAAACAGTTCATGGTTAGGGCCCAGGTACCTTATATTAACAAGGATGTCAATTACTTATTTCGAGACCACCATTAGGAACCTTAGGAATTTCTATATCATGCAATAACCTTAGTTGATTTATTAACATGCATAGGTACTCGCTGAGTTAATATTAAGTTACCACGTTTTTAGGGTTCCGTACCCAAAGGGTAAAACGGGACCCTATTACTAAGGCTCCGCTGTCCGTCTGTCTGTCTGTCCGTCTGTCACTAGGCTGTATCTCATGAACCGTGATAGCTAGAGAGTTGAAATTTTCACAGATGATGTATTTCTGTTGCCGCTATAACAAAAAATACTAAAAAACAGAATACAATAAATATTTAAGGGGGCTCCCATACAACAAACGTGATTTTTTTGCCGTTTTTATAGAAATTGGTACGGAACCCTTCTTGCGCGAGTCCGACTCGCACATGGCCGGTTTTTTGTTAATGAGGTGATTGTAAAAGTATACTTAAACAGACGGATTATAATTTATCAACACTGATACTATGCAATATTTGATTAATCAGTGCCTATTTCTCTTCATAACTTCATGAGAGTATTTTTGTTGCGGTTTTCTAGGTACTTCATGCGTAGGTAAATGTAAAAACACATACCATACATACATAGTAGAATAACATCAGTTATTTTTCCAGCGGGGTAACCATGAACTCTTAAAACAATCTCAAAGCTGTCAAATCTGTCGATTTTGGTACGTCATTACATACATAATTTGACAGATTTGATATTGTTTGACAAATTTGAGATTTTTTTCCAGGTCGTGCTATGCATAAGACTTTATCTATGAATTAAGTTAGCATTTCATCTCACTCGCACGCCTCTCATCCTTTTAGGCGTGACGAAGAGGACCATATGTCTCGAATAAATTACTTATAGTGCAAGAAAGCACGTAGCACCGCGGCGCTTGTTACGTATGCCATCGCGACTGACTGAGCGGTCGCCACTGTCAGGCTTCAAAACTAATGCTCGAATTATAATTAAACACAACTAGAAGTTAATTGAATTAATTATACCTATAGGCAAACGTAGTGTAGGACGCCCCCCGGCTAGATGGACCGATGACCTGAAGTAGGCAGCTGGCAGCGACTGGATGCAAAGGGCGGGAAATCGTGCGCTGTGGCGCTCCTTGGGGGAGGCCTATGTCCAGCAGTGGACTGCAATAGGCTGATATGATGATACCTATAGAATTAGATTATTTCTAACAATGTTTACAATTAACTAATTTTTTGACACATTTTTCCATTTATCCAAATTACTAAACGTTTTCTTTGTACAATGTAATTTAGGTCATGTTTTAATGTTAACACTAAACGCAACATAGTTTGGCGGTTAAAAAAAATAGGCCATGACAATGTGTTATCACCCTCTTACTTTGATCCTCCACTAGACCATACGGGGTCAGTCTGCCCAATTTTGTAATTAATTTCAAATAAAACAGTTGTTCTTCGTCATAATCATATTTTATTTAGAAAATCCTGCTTTACTTCGAACCCAGTCGAAATCAGGAATTTGTACAGTGCTTCAAAACTAATGGTGCCCTTCAATTCAGTTCAATTTTATCTTTATTTTGAATTACTATAGTTCGGTATAATACAGTAGGTAAATAAAACATATCCAGAGACAAAGGCCATGACACTAGCAGTTTTATGGTTTGTGACTTACAAAAATGTAGCTGACTAATATATTTTACATCGCAATGCAACGAAATGAAATGATATGAAATTATTTATTTTGTATGTAGGCCCTCCTCCGGGTACTTATAAACGTCCCAAAATATAACAACGGCAATCAAAGTTGTGTTAAGGGTCTGTTCGGTTGTTTTGGTTGTTAATTGATATCATATTATTGCAACTCAAGGACTGTAACTTGTCTTTTGTCAGTAAAAGTCACAAAAGTTAAGTTACAGTCTATATCCGTACGGTAGCTAGTTGTCGACCGATAGGCTGATTGAGCGAAGTCCCCCACTTGATTGACCTTAAACACAAAGGGTTCTGGTTTCGTTTCCCTGTTCATGTCAAATGAGCTTATTTAAATTGGTTCGGGTGCAGGATGTCTTGTGAGATGCATATGGCAAAACTTTTTTCTTTTAGGTACCTCATTACACAAGGATATTATTTCTTACTTGAATGTTTCGAGACCATTACAATTTGTGGTGTCAATTCCGTTAATTGTGTTTCCACTTCATAAAGATTGTTATTTTTGATAGCGATTCCTTAACGATTAGTTGTTATGACTTCACGTAGCGCACCTGCGGGTCTTCTCACACCGCGGCGCCGCTCCGGGAAGCAAAAAGCGACTCAACAAAAACCGTAATGTATGGAACAAATGGGGTTTTAACCGCGCGGTGACGTCGCGCTGAATATGAAAATTGGACGTGACGGACGAACTGGCATTGACGGATAGCGACTAGAATAGAGTCTAGTCATCGCGCTCAATGCCGAAAGTCTAGATCTTTGTGCTGCATTGCGGTTTACAAGGTCTGGGAGATTAGGTGTGAATCCTTTGTGAACATCTTACGTGTACAATTAGAAATGCTATGCAAGATAAATGTTCAGTTCTTCTCTTCTTCTTAGTCGTACTTCTTAGTCATTTGACAGAGTGGTAGTCGTCATGTCTCGGTCAACTCTTGTGTCACCGCTGTTTTTGTGATGCGTCGCCATGCAGCTCGATGTTTTGTCGAAATTTCAAATGTGATAAATTGATTAGACAATTTATTCATGTTTTCTAGGCTTTATTAAATCATTTATGGGTATTATCTTACTCAAGATTTGACCAAAAGGTGTACATGGAATATAAATTAAAAGTAAAGAGCGAGTTTCAAAGCTCATTTTAATATTCAAGCACTAGCCTTGAGTGATAGCCAGCTTAGTTATGTGCAATTAGGGTTTGGAGACTTAAGACATTTAAAACTAAGCACGTTAAAACTGTCTGGTGAAAATAAAATCTGAATAGGTAAGTTGGTAAAGTTGTTATTTCATAAAATTATTTACTTTCTGCAATCACTGTCAGTATTTAGATAAGAAATGACACAATCAACTCAAACACTCACAAAATGCATATCACTTAACCTATTGGACGTCACGGTATGACTGAGACGACGTATCGAAGGCGGATAGCGATCGTTTGTACGTAAACATCCGTCGGTGTGTACGTAATCTGACTTGAAAGCTTAGCAGCAGACCCACCAGGTAGAGATAATAAAGGTTAGGCCACACGGCACACTAGACGTTTCGCGGTAAAGGTAACTCGATATCGAAACTCAAAGACTAGTTTAGATCCTGGATGAATAACAGTGGGGTAGCCATGAACTCTTAAAACAATCTCAAATCTGACAAATTTCGTACGTAATGACGTGCAGGAATACTTTAAACCCTCTGTCGGTTATTTTTTGTTCGACAGATGGTTTAATCGAAATTATTATTGTTCTTCGTACTTTGGATTGATCTATCTATTGAAATTTTGTTTTTTTAGCAATTAACATGCTAGGTTTATTTAAGATTTTTATGATTCTTGAAAAATAGTTGAAATAGTTGAATAATAAATGGAAAAGCACTATGCTATGGTCGTGGGTTCGGGTCCCACATTATTTATCTAGCGTTAATCAAAATTTTGGAAATACACGCTTCTTAGAATGTAAATAATAACTCTATGCTTATTTTTTTATCAAACAGAGCCAAAAGCAAGACTAGTTTAATTTCAGCTTAAAAGCAATGTCTATCACAAAACACAAACAGAGATTCCTCTATAATCATGTAGTCACGCTTGCGACCACTGCACCGATGCTAATAGATTTAACAATTAGATGTTGTTTCTGTTAAACCTCTGTTAAGTTCACGACATTTCACGGCTGTCTTAATGTCATTGCCGTTAAAGTAATAACACGCTGTGAAATACGGTGAAAGGTTGGCAAATGGCAGAATGGCTGCCTTTCTCTTAACGAAAGAGCTTAAATAAACAGTGACAATTCATAAATTCATCAAGTGCATTTCACAACGTCAGACCCCATTGCACGGTGGCAAGTAGATAATTCTAGTTTCAATTCTACGATAGGTACTTACAATTGTGAAGAAAAGTATGGCTCATTACTTACTTACCCAGTTCCCATATGTTTGGTCGTAATATCAAAAAGCCTATCGGTTAAACCTCTACGCATCTTCCAAAAAAGGATGTCAAATCTTATGAGTGTGGTACTATCTCTAGCTAGACTGTTGCTTTGATGCCTTGGTCAGCACAAACATTTAGATAATTCCTCTGGCTTGTTTGATAATTGGTAATTCTCAATAAATTCATGCTAATGCGAGTGTCTCTAGTTATAAAGAAAACGTTTGTCAGTAGCAGTCTGTATCAGTAGAGATCATCATCATCATTACCAGCCCATATCAGTCCACTGCTGGACACAGGCCTCTCCAAAAGGAGGATTTTGCCATAATCGCCACGCTTGGCAGGCGGGTTGGCGATCGCAGTTTGGCCAATGGTGGAAAGGAGACGCTGCTGCCCGTCTTCTTATGGCGGTTTTCCTGTAGTCGCCTCTTACGACACCCATAGGAAGAGAAGGGGTGGTGCAATTCTTTTAACGTGCCGGCACCACACGGCACATTAGTAGAGATATTACTGATAATTTAAATACAGTTTATAACTACAGAACCTAATCAAGCAAAGTCTTCTCATGCAATCTGTCCTTACACTAACAATCGGTATTTGTAAAGTACATGTTTATTTCATATTGTCAATCCTCTAACAATGCGCCTCTCGGCTCCCGCTCCGCCATTATTCTATTGGGTGAATGAAGACGGCTGTCGTAAACGCAATCGCTCAAATCTCCAGTCATATCAGCCATTATGTCGTTATCTATCGCGGTGAGGTTTCCGTTGTGCCGTTGTCGTTGGTGAGAGATTTTATCTCATCTTCACACTTTTGTATTTGTGTCTATTATTCCTAGAGATGATGAGTACGGTTTTTTCTTTAGAATAAGGAAATTGGATAATGTGTTTCATCACTTTCTATTATTAAATTTTAGTCATCATCTGTTTTGATAACGAAGGCCAAAGGCTTAACTACTCTTAGGCCTAGACACTAGATACAATAGAAAGTCCGTTTGTTTGCCATCGATGATGACATAATGGCATTTAGGGTGTTAAATAAATTTTAAACGAAATAGTTTCTGACTCACGCATCTAGCTCCAGCTCCATTCCCTTTGGTATCCTGAACGCGAAATTATATCTGATTAATATCTGAATTATGTATAGGATTGTAGTTATAGGTTTAGATAATATATTAAAGCTCCCGTTACGAGTGCGGATACAAACAAACACACTCGACGCACCGGAATTGACGCGAACGCATCGCATCCGACCTTACCGGATTTCGACGCAGGGATGTCTGCACATGGTTTATCTATGAATGAATCTATTAATATAATATATTCTTTAAAACTTTCATGGTCACTAACATTAGAATAGTTTGTTACGGGATTGCTACCATGTACCTTATTTTTGAGTTCCCGATATTTCGGCACTGTTGCAAGCGCCATGATCACGGAGTAACTGAACTGTTTGTCGAAGAATTTCTTTGTATACCAGGGTCAATACTATCTCCAAATAGACGGAGTCGCGATGGGCAGCCCCGTAGCTCCAGTTATAGCTAATATTTGGATGGAGTTTTTCGAAGAAAAATCCCTGGCCACCGCCCGCACCGAAATCAAACTATGGAAGAGGTATGTAGACGACGTATTCTGTGTATTGAGAGGAAACAACCAAGATGTAGAAACTCACCTGTCATATTTAAATGGTATCCATCCAAAAATAAATTTTACCTGCGAGATAGAAGAAAACAGAAGCCTAGCATTTTTGGATGTGAAGATTGAAGTGCGGAGTGACGGTTCACTGAGTCACTCTGTCTATAGAAAATCCACTCACACTGACCGCTATCTCAACGCAACCTCGCATCACCACCCTCGACATCTTAATTCTGTAGTAACTGCACTGACAAATCGAGCCTATGACTTGTGTGACCTTGAACACTTAAACCAAGAGTTGGAACATGTTCAGAAAGTCTTACAGAATAATGGATATAGAGGGCAGCTACCATCTAGACACAAATCAAGACACTTTAAAGACACAGTAGACAGGCAACCTGTGTTCTTGCCATACATAAGAGGAGTGACAGACAAGATCTCAAACGTACTTCATAAATACTCACTTAATACTGTCTTCACGCCATTAAGAAAAGTAACACAATGTCTACGATCTCCAAAAGATAGTTTCCCAATGGAGAAACCAGGTGTCTATAAGATTGACTGCAGCTGTGGCAGTTCATATATCGGCCAAACAAAACGTACCATAGCGTGCCGAATGAAGGAACACATAAAAGCGGTCAAAAACAACGACAAACAGAAATCGGCAATCGCGGAACATTTGTTGGAATCAGGTCTCAATCACTGGATTGAGTTTCACAACCCTCAGATCATTTCGACAGAACGCCACTACATACCAAGAATGGTCAGGGAAGCGATTGAAATTACAAAGTACAAAAATTTCAATCGTGAGGATGGGTTTAAATTGTCAAGTGTCTGGAATCCAGTGATTCGTATGTGCAAAAACCGGAAAAAACAACAAACTGCTGTGTCGCGGTCAGATACTGTTAGTGTTGTGTGTCGAGAACAGGTGCGAGAAAATAGTGAGTTTGTAGACAATGGTACCGACGCGTGCAATAAAAGACTGCGAAAGAGGGTAGACCGATATGTTTGCCCGTAACAACTTACCCGCAAGATCTTCAGTTACTCCGTGATCATGGCGCTTGCAACAGTGCCGAAATATCGGGAACTCAAAAATAAGGTACATGGTAGCAATCCCGTAACAAACTATTCTAATATTAATATAATGTTTATAGTATTATGTAATAATAGGATACTCAAAATCATTAGAATGACAGAAAAAAAAGAAATCTTGAAACTAAGTATAATGCTCAGGGCGGTAACCACGAACTCTTAAAACAATCTCAAATCCGTCAAACATTATCAAATCTGTCAAATTTTGTATGTAATGACGTACCAAAATTGACAGATTTGACAGCTTTGAGATTGTTTTAAGAGTTCATGGTTACCCCGCTGATGTTTCAATCATTACCCTATCATCGATGCAGTGTGTTAGTTTGTTTGGAGCCAGGAGCTAGGCCAGGATTTTTATTAATACCATAGTATTATTCTTTCTCTATGTTAATACTCATAGTTTTTTATATATCAGCAGCAGCAGCTGATTATGTACTTACTTTCAAGTCGTGTTCTCATTCTTTTGTGTACTCTGTTTATTTGTGAAAGTAAACAAACAAATAATGCAATACTTACACAATTATTGTCTAATTAATTGTATTTAGTAACATACGAATGTTCGTGTATCGTGTTAAGTTACTTTTAATATTTATTATTCGTGTTTTCAAACACGAACTACATTAATGTTAAAGCGGTTGAAATCGTGATCGATACCACTTAAGCTTCACGAACTACCATTTAATAAGAACCTAACTCGTTAAGTTTTTAAACTAACAGGTAGTTCTTAGCTGTCCGTATAAAAATTTTAATAGTTCAGGAATCATGCCCTCACCCTTAAAATACTCATCCAGGGCTTAATTCGATCATCGTCATTATTTATATCATTATTATGACTTATCTAAACGGCCGTTCTGTGTGGGAATACTGATGCTAATATTAGCGCCACTTGCCATTATGATATCGACCTTATTAACTAGGTGTTTAAGTTATTTTTGGAATAATTAGGACGAGATATCACGTTCTTCTCTTGCTTTTCGATTATGGACCTTATTCTGTTAACAATAAAGCATAAGTGTTGTAAAGTGATATTGTCGGTATTGTTGGTATCAAATAAATGAGCAATAACGCACTAATTGCTGGCCACACGTGAAGTGACATAACTCACGTGCAATTTATACCGATCTCATTCTTTTAGCTGTTTATTTGTATGGCTTTCAGTTTGTAACCCGATTAAATTAGTTACCTAATCAATTACGATGATTTAATAACATTTCATCGAGTCACGAGTTTTAAAACACCATTCTTTCTGACAAATAAACGAGCTCAAGTTTTTAACTTAACTTAATAATTTAAGTCTATGAAAAACTATAAAACTTAACCTTTTAAAACTATGGATCTGTAAAACTAAATTAAGTGATTTACATTTATCGTTATAATTTTTCTTTTACATGACTTTTAAAATGCCTGTTGAAACCTGAAAATTCTGGAATGGATGGATGCTATGTTCCAGATTTAGTTTGGTAGCTATAAGTTGCCTATTTCAATACACTTATGAGATAAAGAGTTATACTGTCGTTTAGTTTAGTTTAGATAGTGGTACCCACTGCAACCAAATTGCCACCAGCGGGGTAACCATGAACTCTTAAAACAATCTCAAAGTTGTCAAATCTGTCAAATTTGGTACGTCATTTCATACAAAATTTGACACAAAATGATAATGTTTGACAGATTTGAGATTGTTTTAAGAGTTCATGGTTATGGCCCAGGTGACAAGAACATACTGAACGGTAAAGCCGAGGTATCTATAGACAATGACAGACGGACAGCGAAATAATGTAATGAGCTCGCACAAAGAGCCGCTCGAATATGCGGTAATTAGCGGTCACCAGGTAATTACTTCAGGTGACCACAATCGATGTATTCTAGATATAAATCAGGACATTACTACGACCGAAATTTAGTGCGGGATGTGTCAAAAATGTTTTTACAGAATTCTCGGTATCAGATTGTACAAAATAGCCGTGATAAATCTTTTTTCCCATAGTTTTTAACAATCTTAAGAAACACTATGTCATACCTACCGTATGACATAACTATATAAGTTCTTGTTTGACTTAAAAAATATTGTATAAGGGATACAATTTGGAAATACTACTAATAATTACTTTAACTGTTTATTGATTGATTGATTGATTAACAGCTTTCTTCAAACAGTCCATGATTTAAAAAAAATGTTTTTTTTATTAAGTTAATTATTTTTAGTAACTACCTATGTCTTACAATAAATAAATAATTATAAATAAATATTGGACAACATCACATACATTGCTCTGATCCTAAGGTAAGTTGCTAAAGCACTTGTGTTATAGAAATCAGAAACAACGACGGTACCACAACACCCAGACCCGAGCCAATATAGGAAAGTTCATTTTCTACATTGACCCCACCGGGGATCGAACCCGGAACCTCAGAGATGGCGGCGCCATTTAAAGTCCGGCGTGCTCTATAGAGGTCGTCATAAATACAATGATCCGATGATACCTGGTGCTACGAAACCGTAATAAAAGGATGGCGTCCCGGGACAAAACCAAAGCATGGTCACCTCAAGCACAGTTTTAACAAAGTGCAACGTTCGTCACAACGAGCAGCAGTTTACGCAACCGAATTAAATATAACCGTCTTAATTATAAATAATGCGCTTTTATGTCGAACGGTCCGGTATTGTTTAACGGGTGCAATGTTTGTGTTGCTATCTCGTGTTACAATTGCACCGTTATAATACATCAGATTTCTTTGTAAATATGTAATTTACTAAGAAAGCTGAAGTGTTAAGACCTTTATCGCTTTTTGAGAAGTTGACGTGGTTTAACAGTTTAACGGAATACCTGAATTATAAGAGTTTGTTGATTTTATATCACAATGGGCGCTCTGAATTGCATGTTGCCGCTGGTTGTATGGAAATATTTTGCCTGATGTCTTAAGTTTACTAAATATTTCCCTCTTTTTCATTTAGCCCCTGCCAGCCATCTTCTTAAGGTATTCAGTCCATCGAGCTGAGAAGCGTCTTGAACTTCCTTAGCCGATACGTGGTCTCCACAAGAGAAATCGTTTACTTTATCTTTCATCGGCTCTGCGACAGATGTGACCAGCCCACAGCCACTCTAGCTTTTCTTGTTGCACAATATTTATTAATATAACTTTCAAGTCATCTCTGCGCTGTTTAAAATTCCATACCTACCGAAAGTAATGTTAAATGTTTACAAATATTTTGTTGACAAGTGCTGTTGAACGCGATCCGCCATTGTGACTACGTCATGCACATACGTGGGAACAAACATGGGTGTTTGATGTTTTAAATATAGGGTGATGCTTGAAAGAGCATATAAATGAATATAGGTAAATATGCGGTAGCCAACACGCTAATAATTGTCATGTTATAATAGAAATGTATTAATAAATTGTGCTACGAGGTACTTTAAAGTGACAAGCTGAGATATGTGTTTGATCTTTACAGAAATTAGCATTTTCGACGAAGTGATTCCGTAACCCTATCGTATTCTTTCCTAACCATTAATTAAGGTTTTTAGGGTTCCGTAGTCCTGACCAGGACCCCTTATTGTTTCGTCATGTCCATCTGTCTGTCTGTCTAGGTTTCTCCCCACCTCTCTAAAAGCTAAACTATTGGCCTAAAAAATCTTGAAAAAATCATACTTATTAACAGTGCTTTTTATGAACTTTTAAGGAAAATCATAACGATTAAGAGTAAGAGTCGTTCAACTTATGTATTAGAAAATTTCTTACCTAAACAAAATCTTAGAGGAAAATATAAAAAGTGACTTAAATGAAGTAGGTAATTGCTGAAATATATTATGGTAACGACGGGCAACTACGGATCCCTACACTGCGCGTGGCACGACACGACACGCACTTGGAAAGTTTTAACCAAAAATATTCGTCTTCAGTCAGTTTACTAGTAATAGCTTAAATGACATAATAGTAATCAGAGCTTGATTTTAGAATCTCTTCTTTAATATAGTTTCAATTAAAACACCACCATGTATATTGTGTCATGTATACGGATATTTGCACATTAGCCGCTTCCACGCGTTCCCAAATTAATTCTTTTGTTCTAATCGGTAGGGCTGGCCACTTCCTGGAGCTCTATGACAAAAGGACTAGATACAGCTATTTCCGAGTTAGTCACACCACTCACACCACACACATGAGCCAGTGCTTTTAATAACCAGCTATAATGTATAAATAAAGTCCTAATTTGTTAGTCAGCTTTTTTCCTGTCCAGGAGCTAATTTTACGACTCAAATACAGCTGCATTTTAAAGGGACAAATATTAAAAACAAAAAAACACTTCTGGTACGTCAGCCTCCTAACCATGAACTCTAAAAACAATCTCAAAGTTGTCAAATCTGTTAATTTTGGTACGTCATTTCATACAAAATTTGACAGAAATGATAATGTTTGACAGATTTGTGATTGTTTTAACAGCTCATGGTTAGGGCCCAGCAGTTTAGTTCTGGAAAGTTTGTTTTTTGCGTTTTCGATGTTGTTTCTGTAGAGTCACCTCCTAGTGAGAAGTTTATTAGACAAAAAATAGGCAAAACTGTCACAGCGATCTAGAATCCATACTTATCTTTGCGAAGCGATTCGAAGAACAACAGTCAGTTGAAGATATAGACTCATCTCTAGCATGGTTCTACGTAAAACATTAACATACGAGTAGATATTTAGACACAAAATGTGTTAAGCATTAACCTGTTAAAGTATCTATTAATTTTATCTGTTAACAAAGACGTGTGTGCCTTAATGCCTAATGCGAAGGTCAGTGACATCACTAGATTCAGAGCGCGCTCTAGGATAGGTCCTAATGACCACTAATTTCGTGACTGTTGCTAAGATCTATTTGGGCATTTATGTATCTACGGATTGCCTTTACGACTAGAAGTTTCACAAACGGCGTGGTAAAATAATTTTGAAACTAGGTACTTTCCTATTTTGCTTTCGCCTAGCTTTAATTATTTTTATTTATTTATCATAAAAAATTACAATATTAATTAAAAATGAAATACCATATTGGAATGAAGCAAACGGTGTCGCGTGGTGGCTTAAAAGAATAGCACCACCCCTTCTCTTCCTATGGGTGTCGTAAGAGGCGACTAGGCAGCGTCTCCTCTCGACCATTGGCCAAACTGCGATCGCCAACCCGCCTGCCAAGCGTGGCGATTAAGGCAAATCCTCCTTTTGGAAAGGCCTGTGTCCAGCAGTGGGCCACAGCACCACTAATATAGGCTGGTGATGATGATGAATGAAGCAAAAATGTTAATCCACATTTAATTGTTCATTGTCTCGTTCGGCAGTAACTATTTAATTACATCTAAACATTGTTATATACCTAATCTAATTTTAAAAGTACCTAGTACATTCTAATGTATCATGAGTGAATGTCAGTTGGCACTGCAACAAAGGAACACGCAAAGTCATTATGTAGTTATAATTAAATTTATATTTTTCTCAGCTCTATAATTGACAGGAATTACCAGAAGTCCAGAAGAGCCTCTTCGAGGGACGGCAATAGCCAACAATGTTCAATATTCACCATAGACATATAATATAGATATACATATAAGTAACATAGATATATAACATAGATAATTTGCCTAGGTTCAAAAGAGTAGTAATGGATATTCTCTCTGGGAATCACTTTCAGGTAGAAAAATAATAATAGTAGGTAAACGTATAGCAATAACAGCTGCAATAGTAAATAAATAATTGATAAAAGAAATGTATGTTTACACACGGGTTCATAGGTTCTATTTCTTTTAGTATTTTATTTTATTTTATTAAGTATTGCCTAACTTTTAACTTATTGTAATTATTACTTAACTAGGTAGCTTAGTACTTGTCTTACATGATGTCTACACATGCTTTAGAATAATGTCTAGTTTTGTAATTTTAACCTTTAAACATTGATGTTTTTCTTCATATTGTTCTGTTTTGTGTTCCTTATACAAAGTGTAACAGAATTAATGTACTTCCTCTTAAGGGCTGATTCTGGTGCTCAAATACAACAACTTTTACTATGGGACCAACATCGAAATCGCATAAAAAAAATCATTTCCCCATACAAAATCGCCGATCGGATGACATCAGTTTGTATGGAAAAATCGATTATTTTTTTTGAGATTTCGATGTTGGTCCCATAGTAAAGGTTGTTGTAGTTGAGCACCAGAATCAGCCCATAAGAGGAAGTACATTAATTCTGTTACACCTTGTATATTTAAAAAAATCAGATCAATTAAACTACTGGTAAGCTTAAGTAGGCCTTCGTTGAGTCAAATAATTCCAAAATGTGCCTTCCAATGCCGGTATTAAGTATTGTTGTTCTTCATCACACAATTTAATTATTTTAATTGAATGTCCGTGTGGTTTAACTTAACGTTGAATATTAAAAGAGCACTTTAAAAACCGGCCAAGTGCGAGGAGGACTTGCGCAAGAAGGGTTCCCTACATTATCTATAACAACCGGCCAATTGCGAATTGGACTCGCGCACGAAGGGTTCCGTACCATTATCTATAAAAACGGCAAAAAAAAAAACGTTTGCTGTATGGGTGCCCCCTTAAATATTTATTGTATTCTGTTTTTCAGTATTTGTTGTTATAGCGGCAACAGAAATACATCATCTGTTAAAATTTCAACTCTCTAACTATCACGGTTCATGAGATACAGCCTAGTGACGGACAGCGAAGTCACAGTACAGTAGGGTACCGTTTTACCCCTTGCGTACGGAACCCTAAAAATTATGTCCGTGTTATTTTATCCCGCCCGCGCTCGTCCAATTTTCTTATCAATCCAATTAGGTGTGTTATTTTGTTTATTATATTTACAGAGCGGTATGTACAAACGTGTTATCGTTCGGAATACTGAAATAACCCGGAACTGCGACCGCTATTTATACGTCGCGGAGTGTCGCGGGCCAAAATAGCCGCACTGGGCCAAGGCCCGCGCTGCAAGGCCCGTTGACCCATCGATGGCATGTCGAAGGACGCACGAATAGTTTGTGTAATATTATTATAAGTATGCTTCTACACTTATTGAAATAATTAAAGCTTATAATCAATGCCAAAACGTACACTTTATTTACACTTGTTTAAGAGTTTACTCGGCTAAAGATATTAAAATATTAACAGTAGCGTCACAATACATTTTTGATAATATTATGTATGTTAGAAAAAAAATTAGTTCGTTTAGCCTTAAATGTGATTTACACCATTATAATACTAGAAATAAAAATAAACTTGCCGTTCAGAGCTTCAGATTAAAGAAAATAGGTAATTAATTTTTGGGGAAATGTATAAAAATCTTTAATAAAGTACCGCAAACTCTTGTTGACTTGCCTGTTTATAAGTTCAAAAACCACATTAAAAAAATCCTTATGGAAAAAGTATATTACAAAGTTGAAGATTACTTGGACGACAAGAGTGCATGGACTTAATTACCTGCCTAGCTCGCACTTACACTATCTTGTAATTGTATTTCCTGTAATAAAACCAGGCTGACAAAGGTGACTGAGTTTGTTGCGCCATTTCTTCTCATCACCAGCCGATATGTAGTCCCGAAGCGGTGGTAGGAAAAAAAAATTGGGACATGTAAAAGTGCCATTGATGGCCAAATTGCAAAAATAAATGACTTTGACTTTGGCTGCGTTGAAAATGTAGGCGTTAAAGAAGGTTAAACTACGGACACAATCATAAATAAATATCAATGTAGGGTTTTAAAGTACCTAATAAATTAAAATACATAAGTATTTCCCCACTAACCTACCCGAAAAGCAATACCTTCTTTCTTGTAGCAGTTAGATTTAATAAGCACAATGTTACGTTGATTTCAATACCAGCAACATTCATTCATAAAAAAACCTGTTAAACAACGTATTTCACTGGTTCACGTATATGTATATATTTTTTGCTTTTTCATGTTGCCATGCCACGTCCTTTTAAACGTGGTTTCGTTACCATTAATTTTAAGCGATAATTTGCAACTAACGTTCCTAATATTGTACAGACTTTGGCTCATAACCTAACCCGGAACAGGCGTGTTATCGCGTGGGCCATATTACCGCAGTGGGCCAAGGCGCAGCCAAGGCTTGTGTTGTGCAACGGCCCATCGATCACCGGCCGCATCCTGCGCATGTGGGTTAATCGCTAATCGTAAGTGGTAAGGAGATGATACGGGCTACGGGTACAAGCTGTCTTTTATGGCGATAGATCCATTTTAGTCGGTTATTTTTTGTAACCCTTAACTATGCAGTGGTTAAGTCTTTTCATAAGGTCTTTAACTTATAAAGAAATTCAAGGTTATTATTCCATTTTTAGGTACATACAACTGTGGTAAATGTTTCGTTCTGCTCGTTGCTAGTTTACAATATTGTCCCCGAGCATGGGTAGGGAAAAAAATCTTGGAACGTGTAATTCAGTCCTATTTGCAGTTTCTTTTTTTTTGTATTTCCAATTTTCAATTTCGTCTAATGAAGGAAATAAAAGTGGAGCATGCTTATTATAGTCTTATTATCTAAACAAAAACACACTGATCGCTGTAACTTACTGTAGGTACATGTTTCCACAAACAGTAACGACCTCCCGATATCGTAGTGGCGCTGTATACCACTTGGAACATTTCTGTGCCGGGTTCAATTAACGGGTCGGGTCAAAAAATAACAAAACCATTATTTATTAAATGGTTTACATATGAGTGGGCTCGGAAATGCCCCTAACATTTTATGTCAGTGACACGTATGTTTATTCCTTATATCGAAACAGTTAGTAGGTAAGTGCAGTCTAGCGCAAACTTACTATTTATTTACGCATTTGATCAAGTTAGTTGATTTAACAGTGACAATGTTGTTCTTGGCTTAAGTCCTAGCCTTAGTATTTATAGTCTAGTATATCGGTATGATGATTAACGCGTTTCATTACACATCATCATCGCCGCACGCGGTGTGCAAAGCTGAAAATCTCATTACTACTAACGAAGGCCGTTGACGCTCACGCCTCGTCTCGTTGCCATGGGAATAGTCGTGCGTTTGGTGTGAGTCGGGTTCGTTGTACAGGGTGTTACAAAAGGCTAAATAAATTAGGTTTCATGATGCCTAGAAACAGGAACAATGAACATCTATCGTTTGGGAGTCACCGGTGGCATCAAGTGTTAAAAACGTTACGTTCTACTGGGCACACACAACTCTAAAAAACCCTCGTTTGGCAGTCGGGTAAAAAACTTCACAATACATTTTCAGCGTTCCGTACCCAAAGAGTAAAACGGGACCTTATTACTAAGGCTCCGCTGTCCGTCTGTCTGTCTGTCCATCTGTCACCAGACTGTATCTCATGATCCGTGATAGTTAGAGAGTTGTAATTTTCACAGACTATGTATTTATGTTGCCGCTATAACAATAAATACTAAATAAAAAATAGAATACAATAAATATTTAAGGGGGATCCCATACAATAAACGTGATTTTATTTACTGTTTTTATAGATAATGGTACGGAACCCTTTGTGCGCGAGTCTGACTCGCACTTGCCCGGTATTTTTATTAGTGTCTTCATTTTAATTAAAATGGTGCTAATTTCATAGGTAATCTAAACCATGTTCTATTTTAACCATATTGCGTCAACCATGATTTGAATTACATGTGCAAAGTTGGACATAAACGCATTACTCAGCCTTTAAGGCCCAGGGTCCTAACATGACCACTAATTACAGTGCCTAACTACAGTCGCTAAACAGTATCTTAGCAGTGTTGTTTTACGAAAAACGCTGTTGGCCTTATTACAAAAAAGATAGACTAGATTTAAACCATGTCTAAAAAATAACCAACCAATTTTAAATGTTGACACATCAGACATATCTCGGTAATAATGACCCGTATTTAAAATTGTTATTTGGTCGGCTAATCTTTAGACATTATAATGATCATTAGCTAATTTGATCTCACTACAGGATAAGTGTCGTTTTAGCAAACACCTTTTACAGATTTTGTTTGATTGTATCCAAGTATCAAGTAAAGTAGAATATTGAGTGCCTCGGAAATGGACAGGAACCTTAAAAATTCTAATTTAAAAGCAGTTTTTGAATAATGGCACAATGATTTAAAAAAACTACTTAAGAGAACCTGCATGCGTACAATAACAATGGAAAATCGTACAAAAAACAGATATTCAACGACGTAAAAATATACATAAACAATGTAACAAGGACCGATAGCTGGACTGGATCAGCAGTCCAGCTATCGGTATCGGTACCCAACAAAAACAAGACAAGGATGCTATACGAGATAATGGTTGAACCAACAGTACTTAGAATAATTACTGGTAAATTCGTAACAATATTATATTTCTCTCCACATGCCCTCGTCCCTAAATATTTGGGGTCAGCCCTGTGAATTTATTATTATATTATAATAATATGATTTACGCGATCTCAAGCTTCAATAATCCCCCAGACCAATCATATGTAACGGAGCCAACTATGTTACGTCTAGCTGAATGGAGCTAAGGTTTCAGAGTAAGATTATAGTTCCTAGCTTGAGTTACCAACTCCACATTCAGATTCAATTTCCATATACAGACTTTATAAGTGCGCCCTTTCTGGAAACTGTTTCTGTACATACAGTCACGAACAAAAGAACTGTGGAGCACCGTGTAACTTGTTTCATAATCGTATACAAATAAGGGATAGCAGAGGTCTGTTTGCTGATGACTGTACCTTTGTTACAATAACAAATCGTCCAGAATTTTTCAAATCTTTTCCTTAACTCTATCGGCATAAAGTTGAATTTGTTGTTAATTTTAATAATGTTTTTCCAGAATTAATAGAAATGATAATGTGTTCGAGCGCCCTGCTTACATGATCAGAGGCCGCCAATGTTTTGGTAAATATGTAAAGCTGAACGTACATAAAACATTCATTTTAACGTAACACGTTAATATGCACATTGTTTTAAAGTGTTTAAGGGAATTAGAATAACTAAACTGAAGTAAATGTATGGGATGTGTACGTCGTACGAGCTTGATTATGGAAAATTCAAATGAGTTATTTTCAACGCGTATGTTTTCGATTTTACGATAATATATCAGTTGCTAACGTAAATATATTTTTCATGAGTTAGAATTGAATATTTTCGAGAAAACGTGGCTGCAGCAAATAGGCCACAGCTATGATCGAAGTGGATACTCAGAGGTTAACCCTTTAGCATATCATTACCCAGGTGGGACAAAGGCTTAAAAGGTGCCGAGAGAAATTATATTGAGCTCTTTGTAAGCAAATTTACGGATGAAAGAGGAATTTTAAAATAAAACCCTGTTGTATAACAGGGTTTTATTATACATTAGAATGGTCGAAAAGTGTCACTTGGTAATTCCCCATTTTCAGCTGTCAACGTCATCGAAGTTCTTTTAAGAGATCGTTAGGAGTCAGTTTTTATTATTTTATAAACAAAAAAATTTAACCGCCGAAAAACTGAAAAGCAAAAAATAATAAACTTTTTTTCATTTAACCTTAATAACTAAGTTCCTTAACTAATGTTAGTATACCTAATCAGCGCTTTTTGAAATCAGTGCCAGCCATTGTGAGCTAAAATGTGTTCATTCGCACCGAGTCAGTTTTTCGGCGATTTAATTTTTTTGTTAAAAAGTTTTTATTTATTGAGTTTCTGTGGATATAAGATTTTCCCACCCTTAGGGTAACTAATATTTTTTTAAATTTATATGCGACCAATTTCGAGGTGTACCCATTCTAATTAAAAAAGAATTATCAAAATCGGACTACTCTGTAAAAAGTTATGTGTGATCATACATAAAAAAAATACGCGTCGACTTGAGAACCTTCTCCGTTTTTTTTCGTCGGTTAAAGGATATCATTGCACGGTATAGGTAGTATTGTATTGCACCTAATTGTACCAACTTATGTAACATGGATTAAGTGGTAAATTAATAGGTAAGTTATGCAAAATATTATCTGGAAATTTTGAAGTACCCAATATGAGACAGCAACAAGTAATTTTCTTTTAAATGAAATTTCCCAGGCCAATTTTTCTTTGTCATATAACATAATATTATTTACTATTAGCAGATGCTTCAGCCCTGATCATTTATCGGCGATAATATACTCGTAAACAGGGTTATAAAGTGCGCACTTAGTTTTATGTTGCGGGTAAATTATGCCCTAGTAATGCGGGCTCCGGTTGGCTTAGGCCTCGATTAATGTTTTATTGGCCCTAGTAAAGTAAAGGTGGGTTAAAAGATCCTGGAACATGAAGGAAGCATGTATACCCTGGCTTATACACCTGTACCTAGTGTTCAGGACTTACCTGATGAATATTAATTGTTAATTTTGATAATTGACTGATATTTTAACAAGTTAAATATTGTAAATCTCGATCTCTTTCCTTTAACACTCTATTTACACATGTCTGTGGAACTACAGCCTATCTTTGTTTTATGTTATACTAGCTGGCCCGGCGAACTTCGTACCTCCTACCAGTATTTTTTTTCGTCAGCGTTAGCATTTGCGTATGTTTTTTTTATTTATTCTGCTATTTGGGGCGGAGACAAATCCAATAAACCATAAACTATGAAAATCGGTCCAGCCGTTCTCGAGTTATAAGTGTTGTAACAAACCCGACCTTGTTTTATGTATATTAAGATATATATTTTGGTTGGTTGTATTTCTGTTTTGTATACTGAATAAATAAATAAAATAAAAATGATTACGACGGCCTCCGTAGCCAAGAAGCGTACTCCCGCCGGACTTGGCGTCGCCATTTCTGTTAGGTCCGTGACAGGTAATAGATATAATTCACTTTTATATATTGTCTCGGGTCTGGGTGTTGTGGTACCGTCATTGTTTCTGATACCGATAAAAGTGCTTCGGCTTACTTACTTAAGTTGTAGACCAAGGTATGTGAGGTTGTATATAAAATGTCAATTTTACTATCGGGAAAGTTCCACGATTCACGTCGCGTTTGTCAATTCAACATGGCGTATTATCTGCGCTCTAAGCCGCCGTATAGGCAATCTCGGAAACTGGTTCGTTAGCCCTGCACCTAGGCCCAGAATAATGGATCAAAGGAGCCGCCCTGTCCGTCCCATTCGAATGCCCCTTTACAGACAACTCGGGATCATAGGCAAATCTGATTTGGCTTGAGTCTTGGCACAGGTGTAATATCAAAAGCAAGCGTTCGTAATCGTTGCAATAATAAAATTATTGGGGGCAGCAGATACTTGAACAATATAATTTTCTTAAGACAACCTTCGTAGCCGAGAGACGAGCAAGCTGGATTATATAATGGCGTTCCCATCTCTGAGGTTCCGGGTTCGATTCATGATTTGGTCAATGTAGAGAACGAACTTTTCAATACTGTCTCCAGTCTGGGTGTTTTGGCACCATCGTTGTTTCTGATTTCTATAGCACAAATGCTAGCTACAATAATATATATTGCCTTATAAGGAAGCTCAACGTTAAACAGCGCGCTATGGAAAGGGCTATGCTCGGTGTTTCTTTGCGAGAACAAACCATAAATGAGGAGATCCGTGAACGAACAAAAGTCGCTGACATCGCCTGACGGATTGGCAAGCTGAAATGACAGTGGGCGGGGCACATGGCACGTAGAACCGACAGCCGATAGGGCAGAAAGGTTCTGGAATGGAGGCCACTTACCGGCAAGCGCAGCGTGGGACGTCCACCCAGTCCAGGCGGACAGACGACCTGGTAAAGGTTGCAGGAAGCCGCTGGATGCAGGTCGCTTCCAACCGGCGGATCTAGAAGTCACTGGGGGGGGCCCATGTTCAGCAGTGTACGTCTTGTGGCTAAGAGGATGATGATGATGAATACCGTAGGAATAGAGCAATGTTTGTGATCTTGTCAAATTTTATTTTAATACAAAAACTAAAAAAAATACTCCCCCATACTAAACTGCCGACCAGTCGACGAGAGAGAGACCAGAGAAGTGTTTTTTTTTTAGATTTTGATATTGGTTTCGTAGTAAAAGTTGCTTTTGAGTAGTGGAAGCGTTTTTTTTAAATAAGTGAACTACGCTACGCTACCAAAGAAGACTAAAAACACTTTTATAGTGTCTACAATCTTTAAATAGGACCCTGAACTGAATAGTTTTAATAATATCAAACTAGATTGACCTTCTTGTCTATCGAGGTCTCATTGCCACAATTGTCTAGGCGATTTAGGAGCGTATCTACTTATTTGATTCTGTATATTTTACAACGTTTATTTTTTTTACAATTTTCATTACCATACAACCATTCATCTTTAATGAGTTCGCGGACAACAGCTTACTACTACCTACCTAAAAATTAAATATTCATATAACATTTTAAACTTTCTTGTTGCATTTTTTAATTATAACACTGTAAACAACACGGGTATTGATGCATTACATAGGCCGTGGTTGCGGTATGACTTCCTCAGTCTTCCCGCGACCACAGCTTATGTAATTGGGCCGAAACGTCGGGACAATAATAAATAAAAAGAGGTATGTTGCATCAATACCCGTGTTGTGTACAATGTTATAATTAATTATTCATATTGTAGAGCAAAAAATATTAACCATTAACCATCTTTGCAATGTGTCCAAATATGTAAATTATTTCCCTCTAAACTTAATTTTGATTCAAAAATTGTCTCTCGTACACCTAACTTATAACTCAACACGATTATGGCAAGACTGTGTTTACACCTAAAGCTAAACATAAAACGTTAAAGCTCCCCAGAGTCAGATCGCACCGCTTTTATGTTCCAACAAATAGAGCCTTCGTTGGAACTCGCACTGTAATGCCAATGTAAAGTACTTAGTTTAAAAATAATTTTCAAAAGTTAGAAATAAATTGCCACCATTATGTTGGCAAGCAAACATGTTAGTTTTAACAAAGGATAGAAATAATATTAATCATTATGTTCAGTTTGAAAAATGATCGACATTATTTTAACTACGGGTCAATCCAGCAAATGTTTTTATTCTAAATTAAGGCTAGGGTCTAGATATGCTAGGTGAGGTCCCTCCATTCTAAAATTCATAATTATAGCAGAGACTTTGACAGTTTGGGACATAAAATAAAAAACGTAAATTCTGTGTGAGTGTATAGTTCAGCCAAAAGGAAAATAGTAATAATCAGTTATTTGTATACTTTTAATTAAAATTATTTTTATTTGAATTTGAATTTTCAATTTTCAATTGATGTGTGGATTTAATAATCCACACATCAATTTCTGAGAACTGACATCGACTAGCAGAAAAACAATACAGGGATCGTAGAATTGAAAACAAGGTTCTTCTCATTTTTTGTGGAAAATATTCGCATAAAAATAGCTATATCCACCCTTTTAGTGATGGAATATCGTCATTCCTAAAATATGTCCAGGGCTGACAGACCTTTAATACTACTTTATAAATAAGATGCCTTAATTTTCATAAGAATATCTAAAAACCCTTAAAAGGAAATGCCTTAAAATATTAGATAATTTGCGCATCGCACATTACAGTATTAATTTATCAATTTGAGCTTGTTTTAAAATCTATTTAATCTTCTACTTTAAACTTTAATTCTTATTTACATTCGATTTTACTAGAACTTATTTAAATAACTAAGTGTCAGTGTCTTGGACAATTGTAAGTCAACGAGCGTTCTAAGCCTTAGATAGCTTAGTAAATATTTGTTTTCAAGTGCGCCATAGCATGGTTCAGCCCTATCCCGTCACTTTTTATCGCGTACCCTGGTATCACTGGCATGCGGTATCTGCTCCGGAATACTAGGTTTTGTGGAACGTGATTGGAGCGCGGAACGCGGACGCGGCGCAATGTTCCATTATTATGGAGCATGAACAGGTGGGGGGTTATTACTGGTATTACTTAGTTTCTTTTACAGATGTTCGAAAGTTTTTTTATTGTTTTGCTTATCCGATCGGCATCAAATTAATATTGTAAGTAATATGCATTGCAGGGATGTTAAACCTTTTTAGTACAACTTCTCAAAAGAAAATAATGTATACCAACCGATAAAAAATATTTTTTAGAGTTTACCTAATAGTTCTAGATTAATTATGTTGCCAAAGGATATATCCAATATCTTCAGAATCATATATCTTAACTAATGCCTTCGTTTAAAGTCTGCAGTCTACATCACATACATTGCTCTGGTCCTAAGGTAAGTTGCTAAAGCACTTGTGTTATAGAAATCAGAAACAACGACGCCAATATAGAAAAGTTCGTTTTCTACATTGACCCGACCGGGGATCGAACCCGGACCCTCAGACATGGCAGCGCCATTTAAAGTCCAGCGTGCACGCCTCTCGGCTATGGAGGTCGTCATCAACCTAGTAACAAGTAATCGAAAATCAGGTAAGATGTCATCGTAGACATCAAAGACCATCGCCATCAGAAAAAGCTTAACAAAATAGGTATCATAAATATTTTATGCGTAATTCGCTAAATCTCTCCATCCTTTATTTGTTCACCTTACATAGTGTACTATAATTACAAACATTATAGCGGTAATCTTTATTTAAACCTTTAAATATTGTATCAGTTTCCCCGAAAGTCGCGTGAGGCTGTGTTCCACGTATCGGTAGCGGTACAGTCATCGTTAGGTAATTAACCTCGTTTTAATATTGGTACGTTTAGTTTGATCAAAGAAAAAATAGTAAAAGTGTTTAATACAACAATTATAGGTGAGGTAATTTTAATACCTAATGCTTTTTATACTGCTGACTGTATGGGTACATTTATTTGCGAAATACGTATAAGTTGCGAAAAAGTTCTAGGCAAAAGTCCGTAAAAACTCTCTAACAGGAATATGGATGTGGAACTTTGTATTCTTTGCCATACAGGGCGTTTCTTGATACAGAATAGAAAAAAACCGGCAAAGTGCAAGTCGGACTCGCGCACGAAGGGTTCCGTACCATTATCTGATTGCGGTTTACGATTTATGACGTATTAAAAAAAAACTACTCACTAGATCACGTTCAAACCAATTTGGAAACACATTCCACAACTTTGGAAGTGTCTCTCGCGCAAACTATTCAGTTTAGAAAAAAATGATATTAGAAACCTCAATATCATTTTTGAAGACCTATCCATAGATATCCCACACGTATAGGTTTGATGAAAAAAAAAAAGAGTTTGAGTAATAGGTATGGTGAACCCCCAAAATGTGTTGTTTTTTTTTATTTTTGTGTAAAAATCTTAATGCGGTTCACAGAATACATTTACATACCAAGTTTCAACAGTATTCGTTCTTATAGTTTCAGTAAAAAGTGGCTGTGACATACGGACGGACAGACAAACAGACAGACATGACGAATCTATAAGGGTTCCGTTTTTTGCCATTTGGCTACGGAACCCTGCAAAGGTGATAATGAAAATATAGATCGATTCACTTATCAATAATCGTTAATGTAACTTCATAGTTCTATGAAGTTCGTATTACTTCTTTCATAAGACAATCATGTTTCTAGAATCTTTCTTTCCCAACGTTTATCAATTCTGTGGGCGCGGACGTGCCTATTACTACTTCAACTTCGCAATTCGTACAGGTATGTGATCGTATAACAATCAAATCTCTCAGGAGTGATAAATACTGCTGACTGTACATTATTTTATAAGAATTCAAGTCACGTACCAAAGATTCGGGAGTGGGAAAATTGGTGAACGTCATCATTTATTCCGAAGATAGATCCCAGAGATGTCTGCGATGTATGGAACTCATTCGCCGGATTACAGAACTTATGACCAAGTATTCGAATATTACGGGTGAGTTAGAAGTTTATTAGCCGTCTATGTTTGATAGAGATTGTTATACCAGTTCTAAATCCTAGACGTGTCTTGAAAGCCAATAAATAGGTATTTGATTTCACTATTTACTAAATGATTTCGTACAAATGTACCTTGTTCGTAAATAATATTATTTAATACGTCTATGCTCGTTATTTGGAATATCTTTTCTGGAGTACTTTATTATAATTGTTTGCATTGTGATTGATTAGTGTTAAATTTTGTATTAGCATACCACTGCTGGGTAATAGTTCCCCTGAACTCTTACAATTTAATTCCGACGATATACTTTCCGTGTAGTAGGTATAGCCAAGGTCTAAGGACCTTATCGTCGGTCATCGCGACTATATTTAAAAATAAATTGGTTACATTTTTGCTACTATTTCTGTATCAAGGGTCAACTGGAGAATGAACCGAAAAACTTTAACTAATCATTAATATTAATCTTTTATTTCTCATTACATAAACGCTTTGCGGGAGAGAATTCCTCATTAAATCAAAGCCAATTTGCAGTATGTCACTCAGCTGTCGCAAGAAGCGCATTAATGCCGCAATTAACCTGAGCAGACTGCTCAAGAATATATTGGAGTTTATACCGACCGACACGATTTAGCTTTAGTCTCGCAATTTGATTAACATCATTTTGGTGGGATCGTAAAATGCCTATAAACCGTCCACTCCACCCGGTTATGGAACACCTCACCGTTAGCAATCGAGCAACCCGAGACAATGTTGGGTTGGCTCCAGATTTGGTAATATAACGAAACGTTTCTGACGTTGAGTCTGGGTGTACTGGAATGGAAGACACAGAGGCTAGGGGGCAAACATTACCGATTATGCGCTTAACAACACACCGGTTGCCTGAAACTCAGAAAACCAGATTATTTGTGTTACGTATACACCTGTCAACTTTAAACTGTGATCGAAAAAGGTTGCGGACATACTTTACGACGCCAGTCTAATATTTATTTACTGGAGGCTCTTTTCAGGCAAATAGTTTTGCTCGTCATCATCTTTTTTAAGATCTTTGCTCTTGTTAGTGGTGTATTTTCCACATAATAATCTTTCCCTGCATTCAGTATCTTTTTCCACATTCCGATACGACACGACATTTTTCGCCAATCGTCCCATGTAAATCCCGCTCACATAAGTTCTTGCGCGCGCGCACCGTTCCCGACATTGTTTGCGGCCGGAAACCAGCTGACGATTATTGATCTACAGGGTGTTCTGTAACCAGTTGACGACATTAATATTCACTGCGACTGCACTAACTGGATACATGTCTAAAGCGATATCACTTTTGAATTTGAATATCTTTGATAATTAACAGGTGACAGAAGGTAAAACATACATAAAATTTAATCATTAGTATCCTAAGTACAGTCAATATGATCTTATTATATTTTAATTGGTCAAACCTTATTGTGCTAGAATAAATAACAAAGTGTTTACATTTTATTGCTCGTGACTGTCCTCGTTTAGTTTTATTTCTCAGTTTTAAAAATAAATAATGTAGGCGTAGCTTGTATTATATGTTTACGCATTCCAAGAAGAATTAAACCCTTTAAGAAGCCGTACATGTAACCCAGAGTTAATCAACTTACCTTAGTGACAGACCGTCTGCTGTATTTATGTTATGTACATAGTGGTCCGCGCTATGAACTAGAAATAAATAAATAATAAATAAATATCACACAAACTCGCAACTCGCAAAAGGACCTCACTCAGCATAAGTCGTTGCCCACTACATAGGCTACGACGCTGGTTTTCAGTGGGCCCCTGCCCCTGCTGAGTGAGATCACGGACCGTACGACATTAATAATAATACTATAAATATATACATAGACTACAAGTTTTTTTTCTACGTTGACCCGACCAGGAATCAAACCCGGAACCTCAGAGATGGCGACGCGACGCCAAGTCCGGCGTGCTCGCCTCTCGACAGGATCCGGAGGTCGACAAAATATAAATATTGTCTGGTACCTTTTAACACAAGTAATGTTAATTCCTTCCTTCAAGACCATGGTCATAACCATGAACTGTTAAAACAATCTCAAAGTTGTCAAATCTGTCATTTTTGGTACGTCATTTCATACAAAATTTGACAGAAATGATAATGTTTGACAGATTTGAGATTGTTTTAAGAGTTCGTGGTTAGGGCCCAGGTCATTAATATTTTGAGAGAATACCTGGGCGGTAACCACGAACTCTTAAAGCAATCAAATCTGTCAAACATCATTCACACATCATCATTTCTGTGAAATTTTGTATAAAATGACGTACCAAAATTGACAGATTTGACAACTTTGAGATTGTTTTAAGAGTTCGTGGTTATGGCCCTGCTTTATTTAATTATTAAACAGGCTGTATAGTCTCGCACAAGTTGTATCAATCAAGGCACCCGCCGCTGTTTTTTCGCTAGCCTACTTTGTACCGTGTGTTTATCGGGAATTAGCCCGCTAGATTGCACGTTGTCATTACTTAATGGTAGGCAAGCATTCTGCAAACCAGCTATTTGTGCCGAAGAAATTTACGTAGTATGCACATTCTTTTACAGTTGGCGCAAAACACTATAATGTGATGCTAAATAGTCTATTTTTAGGGTTTCGTACCCAAAGGGTAAAACGGGACTCTATTCCTAAGGCTCCGCTGTCCGTCTGTCTGTCCGTCTGTCCGTCCGTCCGTCCGTCCGTCCGTCCGTCCGTCCGTCCGTCCGTCCGTCCGTCCGTCCGTCCGTCCGTCCGTCCGTCCGTCCGTCCGTCCATCCGTCCATCCGTTCGTCTGTCACCAGGCTGTATCTCATGAACCGTGATAGTTACAGATGACGTATTTCTGTTGCCGCTATAAAAACAAATACTAAAAAACAAAATAAAATAAATATTAAAAGGGGCTCCCATAGGTACAACAAACGTGATTTTTTGCCGCTTTTATAGATAAATGGTACGGAACCCTTCGTGCGCGAGTCCGACTCGCACTTGGCCGGTTTTTCTGATTGTAATGTTTAGGTTATTATTGACATGACATGTTGTGGAACTCGTTTCTTGGTATTAGGGGTTTCCTATGAGTCAGCCACGTGTACGAAATAGCTTCAGTATAGTTGACTCAATCTTTTGAGAGCCATTAAACCTTAGGTCATGTATGAAAACATAATAAATTAGTGCGCTAATACAGCTTTGTGTACAGAAATATTTTATACTTTTTTAATTTTTTTTCTGTTTCTACAAACTTAAGTACGTATTGTTGTGCCTGCCGTATAAAATTTGAATGCAATAATTAAAACTACCATATCGAATTCACAATATTAAAGTCATGTAAAATTTCCATTATTAGTTTCACTGCCGTCACTCGGCTGCTGTACGAAATATTATGCACATACTTGTTAGGTAATTAAATTAAAACTTGAGGATGATTTTATCGATATAACAAACTATGGAGCAATATTCCTTATTTATGTGGTTTCGGCCAAGAGTCATCAAGGCAACTTTAGGGTTTTTCCCGAACGACACCAACCCAGAAACAGCATACAAATCCTGCAGTTTGGTTACTGAGGGATTGCCAATTTGTCAACACAGGTGATTTCATATAATCTGCTTATTTCACTGGAGCGCCCGTTTCTTCTCATCGCCAGTCAGTTTAGTTTGGGACAGCGATAATTTGGGACATGTGCTCAGATGATTATCACGTTGCCTAAACCAGGCAATGCTTGTACAATAAATAAAATGAATTGAATTGAATGACTACTGGATAATGGATATACATACTTAGAGGTATAAGTATAAATGCTCACGCCCATCACCCAAACATTGCCCCGTACGGGATTTGAACTCGCAATAGGCAGGTTTTGTTAGGACAACCGTAAACTACTAGGCTAAATGGTCGTCACAGATTTATTTTTACTTTCCTCCTAGGAAAAAAAAATGGGACATGTGAAAGTGCCATTGATGGCCAATTTGCAAAAATAAATTACTTTGACTTTGACCTAGCTTAGAAATAGAACCAGTGATGTAATTCAATACCTGGGCCATAACCATGAACTCTTAAAACAATCTCAAAGTTGTCAAATCTGTCAATTTTGGTACGTCATTTCATACAAAATTTGACAGAAATGATAATGTTTGACAGATTTGTGATTGTTTTAACAGTTCATGGTTAGGGCCCTGTTTAAGGTGTTTTCGGTCGCATTTATAGCTGCAATTTTTCTTATTTACAAAACAACGGACCGTAAAGTTTGCTCGCTCGCTCGCCATTCCAACGACCAACAATCATAGTTTCCATTTGAAAACACGGTCGTGTTGTGGGTTCGTTCCCGGCTCATTGTTCCGCGACTATACAGCGACTGTAATCAGAACTAGATGTTGACGAATTAGTGTTCCCGACATTCTTGCGATTACTTCTCCTACTTACCACAACTTTCCAGTCGGAATTAGTTCTCTTAGATAGTATAGGGAAGCAGATCGCCAACCCGCCTGCCAAGCGTGGCGATTATGGCAAAATCCTCCTTTTGGAGAGGCCTGTGTCCAGCAGTGGACTGATATAGGCTGGTGATGATGATGAGATAGTTTAGCGGTTGAAGTTAGATAGCTTATAGTTGGGTATTTTAACTAGACTAATATAAGGTTTATTTTATGGGTAGGTACAGTCAAAGGCAAATTATGTAATGAAAATATTCTTTAAACTAAAAACTTTAGGGTCAAGGTCAATAAGGAGATAAACGAGTTCGTACGGGCATGGATTTTTCGTATCTTTTCGTAAATAAACACTTTTTAATGAAACAACTTCAAACTTTTAAGTTATTTGTGTAGTACGAATTGACAGAAAGCGGCAAAGACCGGCGTACTTTGGCAATTTTCAACTTCAATTGTTTGCAGTTGTTAACCTACTTATAGACTTATACATAGTACATAGTACTTATACCTACTTATAATCATATAATATATAAGAAATAAGAATCTTAAATTATTAATAAACATGTGTGGTGTCCCTGTGGGACACCTTTTTTTTGTAACAAAATGAATTCAACGTGAACAGGGCTCCGGAAATCATTTGGTGGAACTGTTGGATTGCTTTAAATGACGTCAATCTCAATTTGACGGTGGATAGCTCATAGCCCAAAAATACTATCTGAACAGTGTTGTCTTTATGTCAAATTACTAAAAGAACAAGGTCGCAGTAACACTGCTAAAAGAGCTCATGCCTAGCTCCCCAGATTGGTGAACTAACTGCTATTATTAACTTAGTCCTAAGCTTGTGAAACTTACTTTAACGTTTACTTTGCGACCCAAAAAGGATCTTGGCCTCTACATCGAAGCTTATGATTGTGGCATTTTATCCAATACTTGTAGTCTTTTGTTATTTTTGCTCAGTTTCTATAATTTATAGCTTAACAAGTAGCGAATATACATCCGGCCCGGTTTAAATGGCTCAGGTCCGGGTGGGCGGGCTGTTTATCAGGGATGCCCCTGGCAAGTTTATGGTCTATGAACCATCGTATCTTAAGGATTTACTTTAAGACCATGAAAATTAATTACGTTCGCAGATGTTTCAAATATTAAGCTTCATTTTGAAATAACAGGAGCATTTTGTTCAAAATTTCAACTTTAAGGAATAGTTTCAAGTCAAAAAATGTAGTTGTACACAACCTAAATCATTTAAACCCTAATTTCAAGTCAAGTTATAGATATTTCGTGCTTTAACACAATGGGAACGATCCAATAATACCTACTAGATACGGCTAGATAAAACCGCAGCGCATTCTTTTCCGCTCGAAAACAAATTAAGAGTCACCGAAGCGCCGAATCAGATTTATCAATGTCCGTTGATCGTGTATCTACAACAAACATAGCTTAGATAAAACAGAAAGAACATTTCTCACTTCGTGACAGGTATTTGTCAAACTCTGGAAGTTGAAAAAAACCGGCCAAGTGCGAGTCGGACTCGCGCATAAAGGGTTCCTTACCATTATCTATAAAAACGGCAAAAAAACACGTTAGTTGTATGGGAGCCCCCTTAAATATTTATTGTATTCTTTTTTTTAGTATTTGTTGTCATAGCGGCAACAGAAATACATCACCTGTAAAAATTTTAACTCTCTGACTATCACGTTAGTGTTGCCCAAATGCAAGAACAAGACGAGACTTAGCCAGTCTTGGTCTTGGTCTTGCGCCAATACACCTGGTCTTGGTCTTGGTCTTGGTCTTGCGCTCCCAGTCTTGGTCTTGGTCTTGGTCTTGCAGCAAGAGTCTTGCAAGTCTTGCAATTACCTATTAGTCTATTACTATTTATTAAAGTTTACTTTAAATCTTAGAAAAACGTATTAGAATTGGAACATTGTGAGCTTGAATTAACATAGCCATAGTAAAGATCAAGCAGATTAATAAATAACTGAAGATTTGATAAGAAATTCGAAAAATCAACTGACCTATATGTCGTTTATCATGGAAGTAACTGTTTCTTAATAAACATTTATGATTTATAAGCTTACATTTGCTAAAACATGTAAAAAAACAAATTAATTACAATAACTTGACTGTATTTTAAAGAACAATACTTATCTGTCTAGAAAGAGATTGAACCCTCAACTTATAAGAAATTTAATAAAAGAGTTTTACGATTTATCATTTATTTGAATAAAAAATAAAATACAACACAAATCAACAGCTTTATCATTAGGTTATGATACTGCACTAATTCTTTACATATAAGTGAATGTTTTGGCGTACATCTATACTAATATTATAAAGCTGAAGAGTTCGTTTGTATGTTTGATGACAGAAGTTTTAAAATAAATAAATAAGTCCTGAACGTCACTATACCTCCAAAGTTACTATTCCTCGTGGACGAAGTCGCGGGCACAGCTAGTAAATACTTACTCTCATCATCTCTCTCAGAGATATTCGGGCTGGTAAGTAATACAAAACTCTTATCGCAGGCTTTTTATTTTATTAGTAGGTAAGTACCTACGCTTTTTATATTATTTTATTAGTTTTGTCGAATTTTTTTACACGTTTCAAGTATATTTAAAAGTGGCTACAATATTTATTAAACGGGTGATATTTGAACACTTTTTTGCTATTTTTTCTTGTAAAAACTAAAGAAATATAATGACTAAATGTACAATAATAGTACCTAAGTAATTAGTTTAAAACCATATAAGTAATCAATATTATAATATATACTTACTAGAATGAATTAATATGACATCTACTACCTATCCTTACCATTTTATCCTAATCATAATACTACTTGCGTGATCAGTATAATGTATTCATTTTCATTCTAAGCACTCTGAAACTTATTTATTCTTTGGAACACCTGTAGGTACTCTTAAAAAAATTCGAAATTATTTTGCATGAGTATACCTACGCCCTATGGCGGCAATCAAATAGTGTCAAATGTTATGATTTCGGCGTGGCGGCAACGATTGTTTTAGATTTCAAAAGAAGCCGCCGGCGCGTGTATCATAACCATGTACTTCCGAAAAGCGGCAAATTTCTTTGAGAAGTAAGTACAAAACCTTTGATGCCGCATTATCGAAGTGCCGATGGTTAAAACATAACTATGCATGCACTCAGTTTGATTTTAATAGATATTTTTTTATTCGCTATGTTTATGGTATTAGTCGTAATGCGCATGTTATGATTTTAGAAATTATTGTACCAATTTTAAAGTTTTAAATGTGTATTTTGTAATATTTTGATATTTTCCTATAAAATGAAATGTCTGTTTCTACAAATAATCAATATTAAAAGTATTTAACTTGATTACAACCGGGGGCGCGCTGTCTATGACGTTTGTTAAATTAAAAGAGAAGGGGAAACCGACGTTATGGGCTGCGCGCTGTCGGACAGACAGTTGAGTCTTAGCATCGGAGCAGTGAAGTAGTGGTGAAACGATTGTTCATAGTGATAACCAAAGTGTTGTAGTATTGCTGTTAATGTAAAATATAAATTATAGAAGGAGAATAAAGGTGTTTGTTTTCACGCATAGGTCCAGTTTTTCATATTCTTTGATACAGTTTTTTGCGTCTCATAGAATTCCTAAGCGTACCTCCTACCTATACACCGAACTGTTACACCTAACTACTCAGTGAAATAGCGCTAAGTCCTAGCTGCAAGACGCAAGAGTCTTGCAGGCTATGTCTTGTTCTTGCTCAAGTCTTGCACGGTCAGTCTTGGTCTTGGTCTTGCTAAAAATACGCGGTCTTGTTCTTGGTCTTGGTCTTGCAAAAACGCAAGAACAAGACCAAGACTGCAAGACCAAGACTGAATTTGGGCAACACTAATCACGGTTCATCAGCCTACATACAGCCTGGTGGCAGACGGACGGATGGACAGATTGCCATTAACAAAAGCATTTTAAGTCCTAATACTTTTTAAGTAACGACATTAATAATAGGCGTTAGATATGCCAAACAAACTAACCACGTTACCAAACTTTCGTAACTTGTATTACGCGTAATTTTCTATTTTACTAGCGCATTCTTAAAACGAAATGTTACTAATGTTTTGTACAAACTTACATTACAATACAAAGGACAGGTAACTAGTCTGTCACTTTGCTAAACAAAAAATTCGATGATAACAATACGGAGAAATAAAAAAGAAAACAGACTAGGACAAAGACGTATCCGAAAATAAAAAATATTAGATTCAGATTCAGATTTATTTATTGCCAGTCACAAGTTGGGTATGGTGTTACAAAGTATATAGACAGTACAAGTGACGCCCTGAAAGGGCATTGCAAATATGACGGGCAACTATTGCCCATTTACTTATTATAAAACACGAAATTGAATTAATTATATAAAATAGCGATTAAACTCATTACATTATTAGATTCATTAATGATTAGTTATTTTATTATTTATTATTTAGTTTGCTGTTGTATTTCCACTGTGTCCCTGCTGCAACCGAACGTGATAATGTCCAGTACACCCGGCTACGAAACGATTATGAGATTAACACAGATAAATAACAGAACCCGTTGCTAATCACGTCTGACTTATCTCTCTATCTATTTTAAATTGCCAATGCAGGAGATAAAAAATAGTTTCTCATTATCAACTGTTCGCTATCAGTTAACTGAAATCAGATAACGATTCAGATAATTGGGTTGAAGATAATTTGGTGTTATCATTGATGTGTACATAAGCGGCCGTTAACACAATTAATAAAAACAAATGACATACGAAAGACGTCGATCAGTAATATATGCCCATGGATATTTATTTATTTTTCTTTACTAAGAAAACAAACAGCTATCAATATAACATTTAGCTTTCAAATATTGTTTAGTAGGTACTAGAGCTTTACAAGTTTCTCATGAAATAAACATATTTGGCCTTACTACAAAAAGATAGGCGAAGTAAGTGTTCAACCCTAGTCTATCTTTTTTGTAGTAAGGCTAATTCTGTTTTATTTTTACAAACTTACTAGACTCCCATACCAATTTCTATACATTGCGAAACGGAAGCCTTTTCCTTGTCAGGGGAATGGAATCTTCGTATGTGTTTTCTCGGGTACCTTCTTGGCAAAAGCGGTTTGTCCGTAGGTATCGTGAGACGATTTCGATATTTTGATATAAAAAAGTAAAGTATGCGTAATTACGTCCTACTACAGGGCACAGGCCTCACCTCAACTATGAGGTGGTTTGGGCCACTCCACAACGAGGGCCCAGTGCGGATTGGTAGATATATTGCTATGGTTTTGTAAATTAAACAGGTTTTTACAAACTTACTAGACTCCCATACCAATTTCTATACATTGCGAAACGGAAGCCTTTTCCTTGTCAGGGGAATGGAATCTTCGTATGTGTTTTCTCGGGTACCTTCTTGGCAAAAGCGGTTTGTCCGTAGGTATCGTGAGACGATTTCGATATTTTGATATAAAAAAGTAAAGTATGCGTAATTACGTCCTACTACAGGGCACAGGCCTCACCTCAACTATGAGGTGGTTTGGGCCACTCCACAACGAGGGCCCAGTGCGGATTGGTAGATATATTGCTATGGTTTTGTAAATTAAACAGGTTCCAATTACTAATACAAAAGATGAACCTTCATACCTTTCTGTTTTCTTCGTTGTACTTCGCGAACACTGAGGGTTGACATGCCAATTTTGTAAATAAAGCTGGAACAAAGACGATTCTCTTGGCTGTAACATGAAATCCTTTGCATTGCATTGTTCCTTTCATACCAAATTGGCAACACTATACAGTGTGTGTGTGGTCATGTAATTTTATCACTAATACACTTAGGTATGAGACAAGATAACAATAACTGTTTAAATAATTTTAAATAACAATAATTTTGTTTCAAAAGATGACTAGAAAATCAACAGATTTTGATCTCGTTTTAAAGAAGCAAACTTTGTTTTATATCAGAAGTTGATTAAGTAATTTCAATGAATCATAAAGCACCTTATTTAACTAGGTACTAGGACATCCATAAAGTATCCCATGGACTGACTACCTAGTCAAGGTTTGTCCACGCACGAGCATCGTACCACAAACCGGGGACTGAACGAGGAGCGGCGAACGACAGCGAGCAACATTCTGTTCGTGAACGAACACCGATGCTCGGCCGAACACTCACTCCTCAATCTTCCAAGTGTGCGGCGGTCACTGTTTGTTGCTAATTTGTCTTGAATTATACCTTTTAATTAAACAGTCCGCTTTTTACTTAACATAAATTAACTTCACCATCGAAGGAACCTAACATTGATCCGGCTCAAAGGACCAAGCATCGGTGTTCGCTCGCGAACCAAATGTTGCTTGCTGTCGTTCGCCGCCGTTCGCAGGTCCGCGTTCAATCCTCGGTCTATGGTACGATGCCCGTGCGTGGACAAGGTTACTTTTAGGCAAGGAGAATGGAAGCTTGGCAAGCAATGAGTAATAGTTCGCATGAATAATGCCATTTTCCTCACTATAATCTACTAATACTACTAGGTATAGCATCTATGCAATTTCTTTTTAAGATAACGCAGATTGTTCAGACTTAAGTTATTTTCCACTTGTTTTCTAATCTAAGCTTCATTGTTGAATGTTGAACAAGTAGCTGTCAGTTGTTTATCTCTCTTTCTCAAGAATATCTGAATAACATTATGTTTTACAATGAAAAAAAGAATATTTATCCCTCATAGTTTAAATTTATCGCCTTAGGCGATATGAAATCAATAACTTTACTAAACTAACGTCATTTAAAGAAGTAGGTACTTCATCGAGACACGTTAAGCTTTTAATAATCTTGATAAATATAATAAACACATTAATAAAATCACCATTGAATGATATAGCAGAACTATGGCGACGTCTAGACGAATCAATAATTTAATCCTTGCTAATATTATGACATTCAACAGGTTACAAGTACTAACTACACAAACACTAGCAATTTCGGGATTCGAATTCGCAACCGCTAGCTTTGTAATCGATAGCAAAATCTACAGCTAGAACAGACGGAACAGACGCAATATGCAATGTTTCATAAACGATTGTCGTAAGCACGACTCAACGGATCATAAAATTCCGTATTATGGGATCTGTACGTGCAGTGCTATGGTTATTTTATTATAACGAACGCCTACACCCTATGTTTGGTTATTACTATTTATAACACCGAGTTAATGTAGGCTCTATTTTTTTTTACCTGATTACGTGTTGATTTTAGATGTCGCAGTTTTAATTATTTGCCGACCAGCCGATTGCGGCAGTGTGAATCCGACCTAAATCACGTGCTATTGACTGTGCATTATTTTTAACATAAAACCAAGTGTATGAATATTGTAGCAATTCGTTGAGAAATCTTAGTGTTTTGCAAAATAAACGTATTTCGTCACTCCAGCCCGCAACCGTAACCGCGGCGCTGGCATTTCTTTGCGCATAACATTCAACATCCGATGCAACACGGGTGTTATTGTAAACATTTCTCATCGAATAAGTAATGGAAATTAATCGGGCGAGCAAAAACACGGAAAAGCATGTTATACAGGGTGGTCCACGCGAAAATTTTGGAAATATAAGTCACCAAAATTACATTTAGTAATCAATAGGAACAGAAACCGATCTGGAATATCAGTGCGTGTGTACTCTTTTAGCAAATAAAATTCTATTCTATTCTATTCACCAAATGGGTCAGCTGATGCCTTGTGCCTTGCCTTGACAGTAACCTATGCGATCGGCCCAAATGTGTACCACATAGAACTTATACATATAAACATTTAAGTCTGCGTTAGTTTGGTTGTTTGGTTTGGCTATGTGTAAAATCATTAAAAATCGGACATTATAGGCACTCAGATCTACTTTTTGGTTGATATTTAAGTTTACAAGTGCCAGGATGTATTTAAAAACCTCCTGAACTATAATAATACACCCTGTATTGCGTTAATAATTAAAATTTTAATTACGCTGTGCCAAATCGCAAAAGCAATCATGGCGCGTTTCATATGTTGGTTTCCATTGGTGCGGAGAGCGCCATGCGCCATAACAGTGCCATAAGCACCAATACGAAATATATAAGCTTTGCTTTCGGCGTTGAATACTGTGACGGCCGCAATTATAGTAGATTCCTAGGTAGAGTCACTAGGAATAAGTCTTTCTTTAAGATTACGCGAGTAACTTTTTTGACACTATAAAAAACCTACATACCTCTGTTCATATTTTTTCTGATACCTTGTAGAAATATGTTTTTCACAAAATTAAATGTTCAGGTTTCTAATTTCCTTACAAACAAGTAGTTAACAAGTAAGTACATATAACAAAGTGTTCAATAAACTTTGTAGACTTAATTAAATGCTGACAAAATTACAGGTACCATTGTTATTATCTTTAATATGCCTAACTTACGAATTGTAAATAGAACTCAAGTGGTTCTATTTTTAAGTATGATCCTTAATTTTTATGAAGACTATTCAAGCAATCTCTCTCAGGAAAAACAATTGTCTATCTAATCATACATAATGACTTGAATGATAGCTCCAAATCTCCATTTATAACACCGATAGATACACGTATCCATTCCAGCCGATAAGGGCAGTTCATCGACTCAATTGATCGCCCTCGATCCATTTACCAATCCATTCATAATGCATGATCGATTTCGTTGACCTCTGATGTCTCAAGTGGCTATATAACTAGGGTTAAGGACCAGTAACTAGTACAGACTTTGTTTAAGTAAGGATTTTAATAGACGCGTTATTAAACTTAGGTTATAAAAACGTTAATTAACACGACCAAATAGTTTTAACTCATGTAAATGATACGGCTTGTGACAATGTACACAACACGGGTTTCGATGCAACATACCGTTTTTTATTTATTATTGCTTCGAAGTTTCGGCCTAATAACAGGGACAGTAATAAATAAAAAGAGGTATGTTGCAGTGTTGCGTGTGCGTGTTGTGTACAGTGTTATAATTAAAAAATGCAATAAGAAAGTTTAAAATGTTTCAAACGGCTTGTGATTCACGAGCGAATTCACTGTAGATGACATACAATTTGTCGGACAGGACCTAATATGTTATAGTGAAAACAGTCTTCCAATCATACAAAACTTTAATGTTAGCTCTGGTATTTACGTGTTAAAACCGATTGCTAAATGTAGTAAGGAAAACCATCTTGAAAACCTGTCTCGAAGAAAATGCTCTTGGCATTTAGTCCGGCAAAACTATTCCTTCTATAACATCGATGTAGGTCTGACTGAATTTTTGCATTGATTGTACCTGGATGTAATGTATGTTGTAACGTTCTTTAACAACTATACATCTGACTATACCAAGGGCTATGACCGCGGCTGTACCAACTCCATAGTAATCTGTACACACAATAGAAGTTAATATCGTAGGCTTGCTCTTTACAAAGAAATTATCTGTAAGAAATACAAGCTGACTGACCTCATCCTCACGCTACATATCATGCATTTAGACCATTTTACTTGTTTAATCGAAAACAACTTGAGTTAGAATATTGATCATAAAAACATCAACAACATGAACCAACGTTTTAAACTATCGATGCAATAAAAATCACACAACGTCTTTGACGTCATATTCGTCAAAGTAAACCGCGTTGCATGACATCTTACCATCTCGAAAGTGACTCGTTTACATAGGACTTTTTTAAACAGGAAAAATTCACATAGATATTGCACACAAAACATAAGATTCCTTAAAGGATAACTTAACCTAAACACTACTACAGTTATATCAGATTACCCCTCCCCTAATGGCTTTCTGCAACCTTTACCAGCGGGGTAACCATGAACTCTAAAAACAATCTCAAAGTTGTCAAATCTGTCAATTTTGGTACGTCATTTCATACAAAATTTGACAGAAATGATAATGTTTGACAGATTTGAGATTGTTTTAAGGGTTGGTGGTTACCGCCCTGGGCCCTAACCATGAACTGTTAAAACAATCTCAAATCTGTCAAACATTATCATTTCTGTCAAATTTTGTATGAAATGACGTACCAAAATTGACAGTTTTGACAACTTTGAGATTGTTTTAAGAGTTCATGGTTAGGGGGCTGGTCGTTGGTCCACCTTATAAGTGGACGTAATTCAAATTCTTAATTTGCCATAATCTGTCTGCCCCATCGTCAGTTCTACGTGTCTTAGCTTTAACTATAGTGTTATTTGGGCCTATTTGCAGAACTATAAAGAACATAGTGAGCCTACTATGCCTATCTTCCATTGCGATACCTCGTAACCGCACGACAACCGCAACCCATTCGCCGGTATTCAGAGCGACTGCGTTTTTCTGCGTTTTATGACGAGCGCAATTGTACGAGTATGGCGGCTTTGGAACATTGTGAGCTGTTACAAAGTAGGATTCAATAACCACTTCGGTTCATTGCCGTTGCCAATTCAAGTCAAGTGGAAACATTCATAAGACAATGTAAGAGAATAGTAATTTATCAACTAAAGTTCATCTTAAACTAGCTGTTTCCGCGCCCCCGAGAGATGGTGCTTCCAATATTAACATGGTGACAAGATTATTTTATCACTTTGACCTTTATAAAGTATTCCTAAGAAAATAATTATTAAATTAATTACGATGATCAGTCAAGTAAAGAAATATAATGAGCTGTAGAGCTCCTAACATCAGTGTCTAATGAAGAAAGAAAATTGACTATAGTGTCATCAGAAACTCTTTTTTCAATCGTGTTATAAAAACTTTTATATTTTTATCATTTAACTAATGATCTATCATTATCATTTCAGATACAGGACGTTCACTGCTAAACATAATCTGAACAGAATGATCTTCGCTCTGTCCCAACTTTGCTTCTTTCCTCTCACGATTAAAGGTCTACAGTTAGGGTTTGATAAATGAAAATTCTAGTTTTCAAAAATTTACTTCATGACTGATCAAATTATCAATACCTTATACCCACTAGGGCCCCAGGTCTGCTAATTTTATGTGGCATAATTGAATATCAATTGGACCTCATTGTAATTGCTTGACACATTTAATATTTCTAAAATTATATTCATTCCTTAATTTAAGTCAATATTGCGTCCTACCCGTTCTACCCATCCAACCCATCCTTTCCGACCTTCCAATTCATTCTATCCCACCATCTTATTTAAAATTGATTTCAACTTGATACTTCTATTACGCGTTTTCGGGAAAAAGGGTTTTGTTGATAGACAAACAAACAGAGAGATGTTCGGTTAACAAATACTTATTTTCAGCGTTTTCCAAAAATCATCTCGAAGCAGCTGTAGTAGGCTTAAAACATAATTGGGACTTGTCAAAGTGTACTTGATTGCCTGTTTGCAAAATAGCTTCGATCTTGACAGATTATTAATTGTAAAACACATTTTCAACCAGTGAAGTGAAAAAGAATTCACTTATCTTTTCAGCAACATAAATGAACGATGAACCTATTTAAGCATCACTATTCAAAAGGTATTTAAAATAAAAGCCGAGTGAATTTTTAATTGAAATTAATTCATCATCGTGACAGCGCATAATTATTTCATTCACTGTCATGATACTGATTTGAATTGAAAAGTATCGGACTTAAAATATTCTTGCGACATATTGTGGCGAGTATTTTTCAATCGAGCAATGACACTGGTGTGGGCACCTCTAGTATGTGTTATAAGTAGAGATAGGTGTGGCTTAAATACAAAGTGTAATATAGGTAACAAACCAATGCTGAATTTTACAAATAATAATCAATTTGCTGACATTTGTCTGACGAAGCATCACTTGAGAACGGCTCAAGTGATTTCTTCTTTGTTGTGTTTTTAACTGTCAGGATACGATTAGCTCAAAAAAACCCAATAAAACCAATACATTTTTGCTAATATGCTTAAACTAAGCACTTTTACACGTCCCAATATTTTTTTCTCTACCACTGCTTATGGACAAGTTTGGGCGGCAAAAATAAACATAATATGTTTTTAGAAAATTTCACATTCGGAAAAACAGAACGTCTTTTTAAAAAAAAAACACTGATTAACGCCAATAATATAATTATTTTACTTTATTTTAATTAAATAATACCTACTTATAAATGTACGTTAAACGATGTAATTAATATAAATTTATACTAATTGTAGCTTCGAATGTAAATGCCAATTCAAACCTAATAAGGTTTCATGGTATTTTTGAAACTGTGTTGTGTTTATATTGTAATTGTCCTTTAATAATAAATAAAATAAAATAACAAACCGGTTTCGTTAACTATGACTACACTCCGCTGCCCCACAATGATGCTAAATTGAGCACTCTTTTATTACTTCCTATATTCCTTTAGTAACTCTTGATAATTCTTTGAACTGTTTTCTCTGAACAATTTCGCGAGGGAAGACTTCTTTATGCCCGCTTTAACACTATGTTCTGTTTGAGACTTTGATATCTAATCATAATCGAAGGCATGAGAAAATAACTAACTTTATAATACTTACCTATGATAGAATGTGCTTTCTTACAACTTACTCACACATTGTATTTCACCCGTGTTCCTTCCATCTCGTCTGTTTTTGTGGTCTAAAAATACAAAGTGTTATTTCCCCGACATGCCCGAAGGCAACGTTTTATTATTTGGAATACAAGATTCCCATCTTATATTACAGCATATCAGATGTCGGCTCGTACTACATTTGAGCACTATTGAAGCTGTCACGTCTTGTGTTAGCAGTCACCCACAGTTAATTAAATGTGAACTTTACCACACTATGCTTAGAGAATAGATTTGTGTGTTTCGATTTTGTAAAGATCGGGATCCGTACAGATGTTTTGCGCATTAAGAAAACATGAATTACTAGTTCAATAGAAGTCAGACGACCTCTTCGTTCCGTTTCGTCTCACGCCCATACAACTCCTTATATGTATGAACCATAGTAGGGCTGGGAAAACCGTTAATGATGACGAGCTAAGTTCTTGAATAATTCGCAATCATAAGTTTGAGCATTCGCTCGAATAAAGCTATGATCTTTATACAGTTATTGGTGATTGAGAGTCCACTCAAGAGATTGGCAACACTTTTTGGCACTGAAAGCACAATGTAAACAACATTAATTCAAGTAGCGCGTAGGAAGTCAAAAGATTAAAAGGTAAATGGGATATTTTTATTATCTGCCAGAAAACTGGTTGTCGAATTCGGAAGTCGACTGGCTTATTGACTTCGAGAAGGCTACGAGTGAAACATTGTTTACTAAAAAGATATTATTAACCAGATACCTACTTCAAAGTTATATCACATTTAATTGTGGATATGTATTGCGACTGCACAAAGTAATTGAGGCCACCCAGAATGCGATTGAATTCGCACTGTTTTGGTCGGAGTCCATATTGTTGACTCGATAGAACGATGTTCAATATCAAGTATTAACACATATATTCCATATATATATATTCCATAACAATATTTCAGTACCGGCTCCCATCGTTAAACGCAGGTGCAGCAGTGCGCCTCGCTGCGGGTACCGGGTTCGATTCCAGGAAGCTGTCTCTTCAATTTGAAATTATCTCTCTCGACTTTATCTATCCTTTATTGGTTATAAGGAAACAATATAAAATTGAAAAATAATCAAAACTTAGTGGTTAAACTCTGTGTGAATTGTTTCGTTGTTAATTGTGAACGATTGACAGATTGTTTACCTTTGTCCCTTAATATTTACAGTCTTCAGTTACTTCTGCAAGTGTCGTAACTTGTAATCGGTTTAAGTATCTGCAATATTACCACACAAACTTAATTTCGCGCAACGTGCATTTTTTTGCAACTGTTTCGGAGAAAGGACAGATAAACTCAAAATAAGATTAAGATAGTAAAATGTCTGCAGAGAATGGTACGCACAGTCAGTCGGCGAGATGACAGCTAATTATATCGGGCTATTACTGCGTGACGGCTCCCAGGCATTGATATATAATATGTTAACACATTTAACTCAATGCTCCCAGGCATGGCATTGTTGACGACACGTGTTCGGGGAATCACTTTTTATAGGAGACGGGGACTCACTGGGGAGGATGCGATGACTTTAAACCTCATCACGCTGTTGTTCTCATTATAAATTGTGTTTTGAAAGTTTTTATTTATTTTTAGGCATACTGAAAACGTAGTACATCATGGCTGAAGCTGAGTGAGGTCCCTTTGTCCTGAACATCAATGTATTTTCTTCTTTTCTTTAAAATTATGTTTTGTTTGTTACTAGAAAGCTTTGGTACTAGAAAAAGTATTTCCCCAAAATAATATTAAAAAGTTTTTGTATAAAAATTTATGACCGACCACAAAAGATAAATACGGTTTTATCAACGCGTTTTACATTCTTCATGCGTGTTCCAACATGCCTTGCGTTGTGTTTGTTCTGTCAATAAACTAGAACTCACTCAACACTATGGAAATGAGTTCACAGCTCAACTGTGTCGCTAAGTTATTTACGAATTCACGATACGAGCAGACAAACGCCTCCACGCCATCTCCGCCATTCTTTATAGTCAAGAAATGTGCTCGGTAGTTAGTTAATGTCGCTTAATTGGCAATTCGAGCGCTCAGTCACGGAGAAGCATTAAACATTTCGAACATACGAAATTCAGCTTTACAAGCGTGACTTAAGAGTCGTATGCGAGAGTTATAAGAGCGATAGTAGGCTTCTAAATGACGTAGCCGTCACGACAGCCGCAGACAACGCGACACCGAGTAACGTTTCTCAGGCATCATAACAGAAATGTTTTGAACTAACACTGGTTTTATGGCTCCATTAGCCACCGATAGAAACAGCTGAACATAAAGACACTGAAAGCTAAACCAAATGATTCGATGTTTATGTTTGTTACTAAGTTACTAATGCTACGCAGTTAGTGCCTTTAACGTTTAGGATAGTGCAGGCATGCAGAGAGGTTTTTTTTTACAAAAAAAATACGCTATTTTATGTAGCGAACTAGTCTGTAGTAAGTAATATTGTACGCTAAAGTACCTTATACTTAGCCATCTTCAACAAGACATCACAGCTACTTTTTTCCAATGTATTAATATGTTACACGTCGTTCAATTCATAGTTCAAACCAATATTAACGGCTAGAGTCAGGGTTTCCTTCATTGGGAGATGCCACTTACTTATTTTGGTATCTCGTCCTAACTCGTAACCAAAGGCTCTATTTTCTTGAATACAATGTCAATCGATGTACAACAATAAAAAAAATGTCATGAGATTTCATTGAGCTTGTGTATAAGTTTTCAGGTCCAAAGAAGTTTTAATATTAACAAATATGTACATATTTAAGTAGTACGAAATATGTACATAATTTACTTTGTTCAGTTAGTACCACAGTGTAGGTAGTACATAAAGAAAGTAAACAAGCTTGGAAAACGCAGGCGGGCCGTGTTTTCGCCATCGACATAATATTAATCACCGGGGTCAACAATGGCGGAAAGAATAAAATTTTACCGACCATAACTTTGTTATTGAAATACCGCGTAAACAAACCCGAAGAATAAGCCTAACTAGAGCGCGGCGGATTCGATCAATAGCAAATAAAACCATAGGAATTTCGTTTGATTGGAACAGTTGGCAGTTGGAGTGAAGAAACTCTATTGATGTCGGCGCGTTTTATTTATTTTCATATTCAAAAACCGGCCAATTGTGTGTCGGCCCACGCGTAATATAGGGTTCCGTTGTTGCCTGTCACATTTTATAAGTTACCTGATTCGGTAGCCGTATAACTATCACAGCTAATGGTGAGCTACTTAAAGCAAATACAAATTCTGATTCTGATAAAAATTAATAAAATATACATCTACAGAACTACAGATGTATATAAAATTTATTCATGTACCAAATTACAGTATTCTAGTATTAAAACTGTCTGAGCTAAGTCGCGGATAAACAGACGGCACGGTCGGCACTGGCAGAACCATAGCTGTTTCGTGTTGACTACGGAACCCTTAAATTGATTTGATTTTAACGACGAAGGTGTGTTTCAGGTCAAGTAGGACTGTGCTATCACTTAGTACTTCAGATAGACGCAGAAAGCGTTGATTAAGCGTTGTCTATTATTACGAAACGCTACTTGAAGTTTTTTGATTACACTGCTATAAGTGGTACTTAGGTGAATATTTCCGCTTTAGTAATATTAAATATTCCTAGAAAAAAAGATCTATTAAAACACTTACTGTCTTATTCAGAGTACATCTATTAATCCAGACTACGGTTAAACCACAGATTTTTGTACTTTTAAACAGTGGTTTAACCTTACTCCCGGAATAGCAAATGCACTCTGAATAAGACAGTTAAAGATAAGATAGATAGATACTCTTTATTGCACACCAAACAAAGAAGTTACAGTTGATATTCACAGAAAGATGTACAATTTAGGCGGTCTTATCGCTAAAAAGCGATCTCTTCCAGACAACCTTTAGGCAGAGGACAACTACAAAGAAAGGGGAAAGTGCTGCAGAGTGCTTATTGTGTAATTTTATTTATATGCCTACAATGTTAATATCAATAAGTAAAGTAAAGATAAAAGAAGTTTCTTAGCACTCTGTCCATCCGTTGACTAAAATTCAAAAGAAATGTTAGTAGTACGCTAACCTTAAATGACTTTACCGTATACCTAACCCTTCTAATGCGACAAGAAGGCGACCGTCCTATTAACACTCCACTGCCGACGACAGTTTCGGTATTCCGAGCCCGTGTAGGGTTATTTATTCCGTGTCCATGTAATTTATGTTTATCGTGAAACGCGCGGTATCTGATCTGTGGAGAAATGAGGAGAATTTTTGGTAAAATTCTTTCGATGATTTAGGTTTTTGTTTAGAAGAATAATAGGAAGAATAATAGGTACTTTTCAAAACACAATGTACTTTACTAGTTAGTCACTAGTTCGTGTTATTCAATAATAAAAATATTGTTTTTGAAATACTTTCTACGAATGCGTTTAAATAGTACTTAGCGACCACACTTGAAAAAACTTCACGTCAAGATTTCCTAAACCTCTTTATTGTTAAAAGTCAAAAGTAACAAATTTGTTTTACACAAAATAAAAAAGAAATAATATATTGAACATTACTGCTCTGATCCTAAGGCAAGTTACAAGCTTGTGTTATATAAATCAGATATCACGACGGGTACTTCAACATTCAGACTCAAAACAATAAAAGTTCCTTTTTTTACATTGACCTGAATGGGAAACTAACCCGGGATCTCAGAGATGGCGATGCGAAGGATCACGCACCAAGTAAATTTGAGAGGATGTATCTACTTGGGAAAACAATTCCCATGCAAAATTGTATTTAATTTTCGGTCGATTCACCACCAAACGTTACTAATTGTTAAAATAATTACATCGGTCAAGCTACAGAACCCGCTGTTTTTCTTTGTCGGGATCTCCAAAAAGTCGCATTTCGTGAGTGGAGATTTTTCGGCCATTACGAAGTTATCGGGTTCCATTGGCTGAACTCCTTTCTGTTTCCTGTTATTCGCTTAATTGTCACAGTTTTAATATTTTGTACCTTTTTTTAATGCTTGTGTGCTACGCAAGCACAGGTAGGGTTGTCCTAACCAGTATTGTTACAGTTTTATACATTTTTGGTCGTTGCCTTACTAAAAAAAGATAGACTAGTATTGAATACTTGTCTAAAGATAAGTCAACCAATTTGAAATGTTGACACATCAGACATTCGAGACATATTATTAAGAAACATTTCAAATTGGTTGATTAATCTTTAGACAAGTGTTCAACACTAGCCTATCTTTTGGTAGTAAGGCCAGTAAAGTTTTAATTCTAATCTCTAAGATATCAATATGAATGAAGAACACCACTCTTATTGTGAATTTTTAAACGATCATACAAATCGTGTATCTGGATAATTCTTAAGAGCTTACGCTGATATATTTTTGGACTTAGTTGTCAGTTAAAAGTATTTAATGAGTAACCAATCGTTCTTCTTTAAAAACATTAAACTCTGGAGGTCGTCGTCTGGTCGCACACGCAAAGGAATGCACGTCTGTATATTTTTAATCAAGATGAAGTGGCAGTGGGCTGGTCTCATTTGCCTTAGGAAAGATAACCGTTAGGGTAGACGTGTTTTTGAGTAGGTAGTAGGTCGTCCTACGGTAAGCAAGTCCTCGCTTCAAGCATTTATGTCTATGTCATCGATAGGCATAAATGCTTGCAGCGAGGATTGAAAACAAAATCCGAAGATCGGACTTACTGTACAACGTCGCTATCTCTGAAGTTCCGGGTTGGATCCCGGTCGGGTCAATGTAGAAAACGAACTTTTGTGTATTGTCTCGAGTATGGGTCTTGTGCCTTTCTGATTTCTATAACACATGTGCTTTAGCTACTTACCTTATGAGCAACGTATGTGATGTTGTCCAATATATTAAAATAATGTTAATGTTTGTTTGCAACCCTAACACCACGCAGGCAATCGCGTAGCTGTCGCGAGGCGAGCGGCCACGTAGCGTATTCGTCGCGGCTACGCTCCGTATTCGCTGCGGTCGCGCTCTACTCGTATAAGGATACAAATGTAATATCCGGCGCGGGATTGGGTGCGCGTCTCGCCCTTCTGCCAGCACAAGAGCTGAGAACACAATAATGGAGTCTGTTTGTCTGGTAACGGGCTGGTAACACAACTTGGAGATGCATTAATGGCCTTTTACGAATTGACTTCTCGATTGGCTTAGTGGCGCGGAAAAAAAGGCCTTCCAGTACGGGTCAATTCAAAATAGTAACTTTTTTAAATTGGCCGTCTTCAAATATGATATGATTATAATGGTATTAGATATGGTATAGTTCAGAAATGTAATCAAAAGCAATAACTATCTATTCTCTGTTCGATGAAATACACACATTTTTACCCTTAATGCTATAGGATCTTTAAATTATTACGTAGGTAGTTTGTGTCTGACTAACTTATTAAGTTAAATTACCAATACGTGCCGGCATCCTATTACCACAGTTCTTTGTAAAATTAAGTACTAAAATGGATTAACTTACTGAAATGCTTAGTAAAAACAGAAATCAGCAAACAAGCAGCACAGCACCTACAATTTTATTCTGAAGTTATTCGTCTAGTCTAACATCTCCTTGCAAACTTAAAATTTATAGAAAAACAACTAGAAATATCCATAATTCTACTTTCTATTCAGACATATTGGACATACAAATCAAACAACAATTTCATTACATACTTGCTAATAACTGCGGCCGCATATTTTGTGTGCCTTCCACTTCGCACCGACCATAACAAGCTGTATAAATATCTCCGAGCTGTCATTTGATAAGTGGGCGAACTGTGACAGATAACACGATACTTTGACAGATCCGCGTAGATACTAGATACTCGTGACCCATATAAACGTGTTTGTCGAGACCGTGGAAAAATGTTGACTGAATTTTTTACGACGGTTACGTCAGCAATAATGCGAAGAAAATAAACAAGAATGTAGCTATTAGCATTAATACTTTGGAGTTCGAGACTATTTCATTTGTTTTTGTCGGCTCCTGCTGTTTATGTAGGTATATACCGAAATAGAGTTGACACGGACAGTATTCTCAAACTGAACTTAATGCGCAAAGCAGGGGGCTAACCATGAACTCTTAAAACAATCTCAAATCTGTCAAAACTTGTTAAATCTGTTAATTTCGTACGTAATGGCGTACGAAATTAACAGATTTGAGATTATTTTAAGAGTTCATAGTTAGTTACCCCGCAGTCACCGAATTTCAAAGATTCCCAAAAGAACTAGGGACTAGAATCTAGACGCGCTTGACTGGTCTACACACACATGTGCAACCATTTGCTTGCTGGCTGTAATTTTATTTGAGATAATTTAGCGATTTAGCTAGTTTCTGGGAACCTTTTAAAATTAATATAAAGTCACTGAAAAGTGGGACATTAAAGTAGGTTTACTTTTGAGTTTTGTGATTAGAAATGCTATTTGACTAATTAATGAGGGTTTTACGCTTAACAGCAACATAAGGTATTAAGGTTTTGCAAATAGAAATCGACGAATTTGAAGGCGAGACGTAGTTGCAAATTCGCAGTATAGTAGGCACTGCACGCACAGTGAACCTACCGCGTGCGAACCAATAGTATTTTGAACATAATGGGAGAGCAATACACATTTACAAACATGGGTTTTGCCGTGTTGCTTACAATAAACAAATGGCATTATGTCTAGTACATACAACATCTCCGAACAATGAACATCGCATAGATAGTACACGTCATTTGTAAGTCGTCGTCGTGTTCGTTTGTGTAGGTCTTAGTGTAGGTAGGTAGGTACTGTAGAGGTTTATAACCTAATGAGTAAAACCTAAAACCTCTACGTCTACCGTGGTATGTTCGATGAAACAAACTTTTTGGATATATAATACTTTCATTGACGTGAGAAAAACAGTGGATTCTGCAGTTTTTAGTTTATTTGATCAGTTGATTCTGTATAATCTGTGGATTCTGCTTTCTGCGTGGGCCAAACGTAAAAAATAATATTTTCAGAATTACTTAAATTATAAGACATCGGCCTTTTTAACTCAAGAAAAGAAAAACTGTGTTGATATCCAGAATAGCGACGCACACGAGGAATCAAAGTAAAGTTTAATAATTCATTGTATTATTAATTCACAGGAATAAAATAGTTAAAAGTTATATACCTAAATGATCTTATTCCCTCTGAGCCACAGCTCACGCCCCCAACCCTATATTATATACTACAGTACACAGTACTTATACTTTTATAAAGTTCATTATAGTAAAGTATTTACAAAACAATTAAATATTAAACATTTGCAGAGGTATTATGTCCTCGTCTCGCGTACACGATTTGTCATTTCGTTGAGCAAAGATAGTTGCAGTTGAATCACTTTGAAACAGCTCATAGAATTATTATTTAGATGGACTAAATCCTCCTTTATAAGGGTAACGGTGTCGGTCAGGATCGGTCCAAATGTAATCTTTCCGAATATAAGACGATGCAGCATGATTAAGCGTAGGTACAGTATAAGTAAAATAAAGTATGCCTCACCTCAATTATGAGGTGGTTTTGGCCATATTCCACCACGCGGGCCTAGTGCAGTGCGGTGGAGGGGTATTGTAAGGCCAGTGACTAAACCTCACTGTCAGATGTAATCAAGCCGCCATAAGGCCTCTGACTAGGCTTTACGACTAATATCACGCGATATCAGCCGGGACCAACTTTAAACGTGCCTTCCGAAGCACGGAGATGCTCGTGATACATGTCACTAATTATGGCTGGAATGGTCACCCATCACAACCGCGGGGTTGGTTGCTTAACTTTAGTAGTCGATACTAAAGCGCTGCCGCCACAGAGCTACGAGAACCTTAGGAACAGCCAGGAACAGCATTCCCAAGTAATATTATTATTTGAAAAAAAAAGATAATTTGTCTTTTAAAACAGCACTCCTCGTCACTTTTCTAAGACGTCAGAATTCAAAACTATTCCTAAAAATTTTGAAACCAATTTCTAAAGTCGTTAATCTTCCGTCATTAAGAACATTAATAGTAGACCTGACTCCTCTCGTTCCATAAGTCACTCAAGATCTTGAGCGATTCACCGAGACCTGTAATTTTCGTAATTGGACATTACTAGACTCGAGTGTACAATTATAGTCTGTATCCCCAACGGGGAAAAGCTATCTAAAACACTGTATGACTAATAAAATTATCTAACTTGTAACCCTATTTCGTCTGCATAAAGTTCAAATGAGCATCAAAAAGGATAGTCAGGTACAAAAATCCATGAGCGTTATAGCCATTAACATAAGGATGCGTGTGCACTGTGCAGCTATTTCGGTTTCTATTTAAAATTAGAATGGGAGGAATCTAACAGGTACGTGGGGGATCGCCGCCTACGGCGTCCTTAATTAAGTTTACTAATGAACTGGGCTGGAAACACGCGCAAGACACATTCGCGGCGGACTGTACAGTCGAGAGTAAATATAGTTGCGAAGATACTACAGCATTATTACGAGAATTTGTGGATTCCATGACTTTATTTAATTAACGCTCATTTTGAGTGTTTTAAAAGTAACGACGGACGGTTCCAAGTACTAACTTACGACTTTTGGCTGAATTTATCTTGCATAGGTAATAAAAGGTACTAGGAGCGCAGTTTTTTAACTTAACTTTTCAGTATACCTAAGTTTACAGAAGGAAAACAGGGATCTACACGCAAAGACTTATATTTTATATGTTGTTATGTTACGAAATAAATAAATCCTTGTTTTCAAGTTAGTATCATAAAACACGATTTAACGGATGAGGGCATTAATTATTATACATTATTATAAATTTTATTATACATTGTTAATAAATGGGTAAGATATTTTTAAATTAAACTGCTTGGGTTGATAGAATAGAACGGCAAAAACAGCAGGGGTCTGTGCCTTTATAGTGGTTGCCCTGTAAGATTATACGGCATTTGGCATGCTGTGTAAAGACACCATTTTTATGGGGAAATCTTGTAAATTCCATGGAGTACAAAGCATGTATTTACAGCAATAAATATCGGAGGTAATAGTGAATGCATTAAGCAAAAAAGAGAGATTAAGAGAAAGTAGCTAAAACAAACACGTTGTAGCTAAACAGCTTTTATGTTACGAATAAAAACGGTATTTATTTAAGATCCAACACCCGTAATTAATGTTAATAAATGTTGACTAAAAGATCAACATGCTTTTTGTTATTCGATATTCCTTCCCAACAACCATAGAAATATTGACTAAACCTGCTGATCAAATTGGAAATGAATGTTTACTATTTTCACACGACATGTTTATTATTTATTTTTATTTCATTTTATCTTATATATAAAATTCTCGTGTCACAATGTTCGTTCCCGCACTCCTCCGAAACGGCTTGACCGATTCTCATGAAATTTTGTGAGCATATTGAGTAGGTCTGAGAATCGGCTTACATCTATTTTTCATACCCCTTAGTGATAAGGGTTGTCCACCCTTAACATTTTTACTTAAAAAATATGTATATGGCAAAACAACGTTTGCCGGGTCAGCTAGTTATTTACAAAATCCACAGCTATTAAGTAGGTACATAAAACATTTTCTTATCACAAAGCAGACAGCCAGTATTGGATTTACATTATATAACATTTTATACAATAAAATACATGTTAAAGAGGGGAACGTGAACTCAAACCATACAATCAAGCAATGTGCATATTATAGAAAAATAGAAAATGATTTATTTATAGGTATCCTATCCCACTCTTCAAACTGTCTGATACTTTTTTAATCTTTAAACGTGTCCTATGTGTTGATTGAGGGTTTCTATTTAAGAAAACAAAACCTCTTTACCTAGCTAAAATTACATAAGATTGAACTAAAACGTATAAATAAATAAATAAATATTGAGCAACATCACATACATTGCTTTGATCCTAAGGTAAGTAGCTAAAGCACTTGTGTTTCTATAATCAGAAACAACGACGGTACCACAACACCCAGACCCGAGCCAATATAGAAAAGTTCATTTTCTACATTGACCCGACCGGGGATCGAACCCGGAACCTCAGAAATGGCGAGGCCATTTAAAGTCTGGCATCGTCTAATCTAATACATTATTAAACCTTTATAATTCAAGACCATTTTTCTTTGACAGATCGTTTTACCCCAACATGTATTATCCGTTCCCACAATTTGAGCCGTAGTTGGTACGCTTGAGAAACGCCATCTAGGTTGACCGCAAGCCTAGAATAACAAAGCGAAGAGGAACACTCGATATCGTTCCAGATGGCAGCTTTACACGTCACGACTAAATCGCGTATCAAATCGCACGATAGCACAAATACAACGGACAGCTCAGTCGGCGCTATAGTTCGTGCGCGATGCTCACTAATGTCATGCGGGGTGACAGGGGTTGGCAGAACGACGTAGGCTGTTTTCAAGGCATAAGTAAGTGGGATAATTTGTCTACGGCCAACCGGTCGCTGCTGACACCTAGAGCACCTATTGGTCCTACCCATAGATATAGCGTAGCAAATGCTAAGTCTATGGTCCTACCTACCTAGTCATCGTCATCGCATCAGCATCTTTTGCTTTACTCGAGTTACGCACGGACTTGATAGGCTGGGCTATAGTACAATCCTTTGCATAATACTAAATGAGACATGCAGCTATGTAGTTACTACGTAATACTTTGACTTTCTGAATTTAACATAAGAACTCAAGAGTCTCAGACCTGATTTAATTGTTAGTTAAGTTAATTCAGAATCTTGCTATGCCTGCGATGCCGTAAATAAAACGTTATTTGGCATCTCATAAACATCCTAAAACCGGCCAAGTGAGAGTCGGGCTCGCGCACGAAGGGTTCCGTACCATTTATCTATAAAAACGTAAAAAAAAAACACGTTTATTGTATGGGAGCCCCCTTAAATATTACATTTATTTAATACTGTTTTTAGTAAGTATTTGTTGTTAACTCTGGTGGCAGCAGAAATACATCATCTGAGAAAATTTTAACTGTCTAACTATCCCGGTTTTAGAGATACAGCCTGGTGATAGACGGATAGATGGACAGACAGACAGACAAACGGACGGAGCGGAGTCTTAGTAATAGGGTCCTGTTTTACCCTTTGGGTACGGAACCCTAAAAACTAGAAAATTGGTAGCTATTTTAATATTAAGATCGATAGATTTTAGTTGATTTCATACTACAAGACTAGGACCGGAGCTGTTTTACTGGTGTATTGGATTAATTGAATGATTTTACCTCTTTATTATGGTTTTGCAGCTACCTACTTTATATGTGAGCTAGCTGTTCTACCCAGCTAGTCTCCGTCGCATCGCATTTCTAACGAGTGGTAACTCAACCCCGCGGTATCGATAAGCCTGTGTCGAATCGATCATCGATGCGCGGCGACGGAGGCCTCATTATTCAGGCTACGTTACACGCTGATGGGACCATGATACGGAAATTGCTTAGCGAAATGATGCTGGTTTTAGACCTCACTGATTAACTGGCTAGAAAAAATTGAAAGAGGAACTGAGGCATGTCAGAATAAGTTTGGCTTTTTATCTTTTTACAGAAAGGCGGTTAGTACACGAAGGCCATAATCAGACAAGATTTGACTCTTTGTCGTTTTTATTCATGACTTATCCAAATATGGATTAAGTGACCCCTTACCGAGTCATCCAAAAAGGAACTCACACGCATAGGCAACTTAATTCTCGACAAATATAGGATTTCTCACTAGGGCATATCATGACAAACAAATAAATCAAATACTTAAATATGCCGCACACAACACACACTTATCAATGTCCCAAAACTCCCAAATTAAGTGATGGACTATAATGTCTCCCAGTAAGTAGACTTCCAAGAAACATAGCCAATTTTAAAAAAATCTATATCTTATTTAACCTTAAGCGAGAATCGACCCCAAAACCTATTGCGTTAAATGCTAATCATTGCGCCACTAAGCCATTGGCGTCGTTATTAAATCACATTTTTAAAGAAATAGTTATTATTACAACAAACTGAAATAAGAGAATTTAAGTGAACATGTCTCTTCCTTTGCCGTATGAACAGACTATCGCAAAAGCCGGCTGTCACGTCCGCGCGAAGAGCACGGTAAAAGTACAGTCAGTTCGGCAAGCGCGCTGCACGAATACGATTAAATTAATCTCAAGTGGATGCGTGCGGAAATGTAAATTATAATAGTTTTGAAAGGCACGAATATTATTGTAGAGATTGTAAATAAAAAGAAACATTATTGATCAGCAAAACCATATTAAAGTGGTTTACTTAGATAATGTTATCTAATTAATAGTTGGCTCGAGGTATAGATTACAATATATTGATCCTCAAATTTATCAAAAAAAAATCGTATAATGAACCTAACGCAAAAAATACTTTAGTAAATAATAATATTAGCAATGACCTTGCAGCAGTGGCTGTGTCATATTTAATAAATCAGTAACATTGAACGTATTTTTAAGGCGCACTGTACACAGTATTACTAAAAATGTACTTCAATAGACTCTACACGTAAAAGGACGGCTATTCTGACAACTGGGCGTTGAATGGCGTGAAAAGGAAAGGCAAGTCATTTTTAAAATCATCAAAGACGTAAAAAACTTGTACAATTCTACTAAAAAAAGCATTAAGAAACATCGGACGGTTGATATTTCTACTAATAGTGTATCTTACAACACGATGCGCGCAGCCACCACGCCTTGTAGCGTGGTGATTCGCCTCGATCACAAATAATATTAGTCTATTCTCACTATAGCGTCAAAAAACAATGTACTTACCCATCTATTTACTTAAATAGGTACGTTGTAAGCTCAGATCAGAGAAAGGACATTTCTATTCTATAGTTGTAAGACATATTTAAATTAGATGACACGATAAAGTTTTGTCATGTTGAACTTACAGCTCAGCTGGGGTGTTTGTTTCAAGGAATTAATACCTACTATCGAATCGTCATATTGGCTACAAAGTTAATAGGGATATGATGATGATGAATGTTCTCGAACTGGTCCACAGCAGCGAGCGAGCTGCGATTGACGCCATAAATAACTGATCAGTCGTCCGACTGTTATGCTCGGGCTTCAGCTGCGTGACGCCTAACGTTTAAATAACGACATGATTTGCGTTCGCTAATTAATGCACTAAACTACGTGCTAAATGTATGGCCACACTTATTTGACGTTTGATTATGGTGTATCAAAGAAGTCTTTAGATTTAATAAATTCATATCTCACAGGTAGAACGCAAAAAGTATGTATAAATAGAGCTGAGTCTTCCGGATCACCTCTAACTATGGGTGTACCGCAGGGATCGATATTAGGACCGCTGTTGTTTCTTATATATATAAATGACCTTCCTTACTTTACAAAAGATCTATGTGAGATGGTATTGTTTGCAGATTTCGATTCAATGAGCAGATTCGATGATGTCAATTATGCCCTCTCGCAAGTATTGCATTGGTTTACTACCAACAATCTTTTGCTCAATGCGAACAAAACTAAATGCATTAAATTTACAATGCCTAATGTGAGACAGGTCTCAACGCATATTATTGTAAAAGATGAACAACTAGATACGACTAATTCCTCAACGTTCTTAGGAATAACTTTAGATTCCCGTTTGCAGTGGGGTGCTCATATTGAGGCTTTATCGGGAAGGCTTAGTTCAGCTGCTTATGCCGTGAGAAAGATAAGACAACTGACTGATATTGAAACGGCAAGATTAGTGTATTTTAGTATTTTCACAGTTTAATGTCATACGGCATACTGTTATGGGGCTCAGCTGCAGATATTGAAACCATATTTGTCCTACAAAAGAGAGCTGTTCGGGCTATTTACAATCTTAGACCCCGAGATTCGCTAAGAGAACTATTTAAAGAAATTAACGTACTTACAGTCGCTTCACAATATATTTTTGAAAATATTATGTATGTTCGCAAAAATCTGCACTTGTTTACTAAGAAAAATGACATACATAAGTATAATACCAGGCATAAAGATAAACTTGCCGTTCCAATGTTTAGATTGCACAAGGTAGGAAGTTCTTTCATGGGCAATTGTATTCGTTTTTTTAATAAATTACCACAATCAATTGTTGAAATGCCTGTATATGAATTCAAATTGCATGTTAAAAGGACTCTAATGAAAAAGGGCTTTTACACCGTTAGTGATTATATAAATGATAAAAATGTGTGGATTTAAAACTGCTTAGCTCACAACAAATCTTGTAAAATATTTATTTATTTTTAAAAGAGGCTGACAATAGTGACCGAGTTTCTTGCGCTGCTTCTTCTCGGCACTAGCCCACAATAGTCCCGAAGCAGTGGTAGGTAAAAAAATTGGGACATGTAAAAGTGCCTTTTATGGCCAATTTACAGAAATAAATGATTTTGATTTTTTGATTTTGATTCAAGCGTCTAGTAGCTTAGTTAGCGTGTTATCTGTGGATAGTAGTGTTTAAAATAAAAAATAAACGCGTCCACGAACTCGGATACTTTTCTTATTTTATCCACTCCATGCTAACTCAATTAATCGGCACTATAACATTTGAATGTGACCGTGTTTTAACATGTTTAGTGTAGTAGGTGTATACACAATAACGCACTAGACGCCCGCTAAATCCCATTGATGTGTCGAAAGTCACCGCCGTCTGACCTATCGCCTAGCGTATAATGTCATCAAAGAAAATTAGCGCGTTAAGACCGGCTAATCTGCGCTGCACACTATATAAAATAGCGCACTAATTAATGGCATAAGACGCAGGTGAAGCCCGATCATAAGTGCACATTTTTGGAGCATACAAGTTTGACAGCTTTTCCTAGGTACCTATTAACAAAAGTAATTTTGGTAGCTAGCTTTTTATTTAAATTATAAAGGAAAACCAGGGTTTACACAATATTAAAATATAACAGAATAGCAATTAATTATAATAGTATGACAAGTTAGAACCTTAACTCAATGGCAATTATTCTTTTAAACTATCTAATACCAATCTGATTTGTGAAAAGGCGTGTAAATAAACTTGAGAAATCGAACGCAAGACCCTGTATTAAAATGCAAATAACCACGCCACCGACCCAATCGGGACTGACATCTAGTTTAAGATTTCCAAGACGTAAAAAAGTGTCCTATCAGTTCTCAGTAGATCTTTTTAAAATCTAGATTTATACCAAAATGTTGTTCAGTCATTCCAGTTTTCAAATTACTCTAACGGACTTTCCAGCCTTAGGTTCACTTGAAGGAACACAGATCTAATCCAAGGGGGCTGGTCTAGCGTCTTTGTATCAATATAAAATCTCGGCTTTCTTACGCAGAGTGACTTTTTATTTTTTATTTATTTATTGGCATAGCAGCAAGGCCATCAGCCAACACAAACAATGGTACTACAATATTAACGTAGTAACTCAATCTGTGAGATCAAACCTTTATAAATATTTGCCAGTGTTTTTTTAGTGCCGTGTGGTGCCGGCACGTTAAAAGAATTGCACCAATCCTTCTCTTCCTATGGGTGTCGTAAGAGGCGACTACAGGGAACCGCCATAAGAAGACGGGCAGCAGCGTCTCCTCTCTACCATTGGCCAAACTGCGATCGCCAACCCGCCTGCCAAGCGTGGCGATTATGGCAAAATTCTCCTATTGGAGAGGCCTGTGTCCAGCGGTGGGCTGATATAGGCTGGTGATGTTTCTTTTAGTAATCAATGGCATTCGAAAAGCTTTTGCTGGTGTCTGTTTTCTGATTAGATATTTTTGCTATTATAGATGCAAACGGCCTGTCACGGGCCGTTGGTTGTCTATGCGGAAAGCCTATGTCTAGCAGTGGATTTCCAAATGCTGATAACGATTCATTCAAATCATATTGTAACGATTAATAAAAAATAAATGGATGGAATTTAAAAAAAAAATGTCTGTTAAGCTATTTTCTATTGCCAATTTAGTTTACTTCGTTTTTGGTGCCTAAGCCTTTTACATTATTACAATAATAACGGACAAAAGTTGTTTGTGTATTTTTTAGCATCAAAACCAAGCACAGTTACGTAACTTATTGTTTATTTTAAGCAATTGGACTTGTTTCTTACGCTTTCTATTGTTAAAGATGCCTTGTAAGGGGCAGGACCAATAGCATCGTATCAATAAACCGATCTCGGTATTCTGGGCCCGGCGCTGACAGATGGTCGGGCGGAATCGGGCGGACTCGGGCGGTAATTGACAACCGCGGTCCACCTGGCCGTGGCGATAATTTACGATGACTTTCAATGGAACTTTGGTTAGTGTAATTATCTCGTATCTATTAATTGGCAGTGAATTGATAGGACTGTGGCTCTGAACATCCATTAATATGACGTTAGTGAGAAGAAATATTTTAGAAAGTATCATTCATGGTCTTAAAGTTAGGAATTTACATTTTTGTGTCACAAGACACCGAGTATCTTTTTAGAAAAAAGTATCTCAGTTTACTTAGATCCGAGTGAACTCAGTAGAGTTTTCTGCATTGTCCTGAGTGGGAACCGATCGATACCCACCATTGCACTCACCACGCTAATTAAATCGACAAATTAGATTTAGTTTATTATAATTTCGATATTGGTATTTCTAAATATGATCGGAAAAATCTCACTTAATCGTAGCTACTGTGCTAACTGTTTATAAATAATAACATCCGTCATTATTGCGCTACAAGAACTACAAACAACAAATAGAACTTGGAGCACTATACACTTACTACCTACACAAGTCTCAATACTTACTTGTTGTGTAAGTGAATATTAAAGCGAGTATTATGTCTGTTTAATGTTGTAAACAGTCACTAATTTTGCATTTTATTACAAATCTTTAAAATATTTACAAGAAAGCGTCTAGCTCATGCGCGATAATAACATAAAATAGAAAAACAAGTGGTTTCGCGCAAGCCGCGCTTATTGCAAGTCTGCGCGGGCGCAGGCTCGGGCCCGGGCGGGGCGACAACTCTCGCTGACGTCTCTATCCGCACACGCGGCAAGCCGCATATTTTAATTCAGCACTGGTGAAAAAATGTACCTATTCAACTGAAACGATATTATTTTATCATGGTTTTAATAAATTAAATACGTATGCCCAAACATGAACTTTTTACTAGTAGTTACTTATGTCAAGTTTAAAATGTTCGATAATATCAATACTTGATTACAATGGAATTCCAATTTAAGTTTGGGGTCTGTCTACCTAGGATTGTATGAGATTGTAAATTCAGCATTCTGACCATATACTTTGATATTGGAAATTCTGTCTGCTGCATATTTATCTATCTCAAAAGAGTGTAAACAATGATATTTTTACTAGTTAATAATGTTAAAATTACATTACTACAGATGGCCTACAGTACCAACAAAAAAAAACACTAAACAGAAATAAGGAAAGCCTCCTGCTGATAGCTCCCATCGTGTGCAACTATGGTAATCATTTCGCCGGTAACTATTACAAACGGAGAATAAGTTCAATTAGGCTTGATTCATGATTCCTCGTGTTTACAGTGACGAGGGTTACAGTCAGTCATGTAATTACTACGGACTATACTGCTCTGGGACCTGGGACTCACATTTTAATTCCACGCCCGAATGGGCAAGTGCAATAGAACTAATGCCGCCGAGTGTACCCATCGCAGCGGGACGCGGGACGGGACGGGACGGGGCGGGACGTCGCCAATGTCCCATGAACTTATTGAATTTGGACTTTTGGAGAAATGCATCACGTAACAATGCCGCGTTTGTGATTGCAGTCGTTAAATTGCCTATTGTGAATGCTGATATTTTCAAATAAACGCCGCGTAGGTAACTTGGTACAAAAACGTATAACAATTCCGAGTATTTCGATAAAATTAAATCGTCCAAACAGTTACGAATGTTTGTCAAGAAATCAATTTAAACCATTTGTAAGTACGATGCGTAGTAAAGATTCTTTTGAAAAAAAAATATGTAAGTAAGTACCTAATTCCTTTGAAGTAAATTAAGAATCAAACACTTTCGTTTTTATTCTCGAACAGTATAATAACTCACTAGATAATAATGAATTGTAATGTAATGTGTTTGCTATTGAAACAAATAAATGATATTGATCTTTAATCGCACAAAACTAAAAGAAAAATAAGCAAAGTGAGCAAAAGAAGGTAGATTGTATTACTGACAAAACTTACTAATAGGTACTGCCATCTGCTAGATCAAGATTTGCGAAATCCTACATCAAAATCCGAAATCACTTTTAATCACTTTACGACAAGCAAAATCCACTCCTTCAATACAAATTAAAACTATTTCACACGGAAAAAATATTCTCAAATCTATTGTTTCTACCACAATATATATTTTTTGAAAATGGAACACTGGCGTACTATTTTTAAATCAGTTTATATCACCTCAGATTTAATAAGTTCACGATTCACTACACGCGATATCGTAATCCAGTAATCCATAAATAACAAAAAAAAAACGATATTTTCAATTAAATTAAAGTCTGCGATACATTTCCGATTACTACCGTAACGATTTACAGCGGATGAATCATCAAAACACAATTATTTTACTACCGTCAACTTAAGTTATTTTAATTTTATACACAATGGCCCAGGCAAAGGTACAAAGCCATTTAGCCAGCCAGCCATTTTTTTTTGTAAGTTGAGTTTTGAATGGCAATGCAAAAAAGCCAATAATTGTGTACATTTAAAATTCTCCTGTATTTATGGGAATGCTGCCAGCATCTTGGGTACCTTACCACGAGGACCTAAATATTCATTAGCTATATTGTTTTAAATGTGAATATAAAGATATTATCATTTTGTAAAATAAACGGATTATTATAATGAAAAAAAAACAAATCTCTAACATTTGAAATTACAAAGTCAAAAACTGCTGTTTTTACATAGATTTTTATTTTCAGCAAGTGGGTATTAATTTACTTTCATTTAATCTATGTCGACCGCACAAATTAAGCGAAACATGATACCTACTTACATCAATTTAAATATTAATTGTAAATTATTATTGGTTATTATTATGTTGTATATATTTCTAAGGTCGATATGTCAATACAGTTCAATGCAAAGTAGGTATTTTTTCATAGCTTAAAATAACCACAATATGAAAAACATACGAATACGATACGAGATAATTTAAAATATTATTTTACTAATATGAAACTTATAACGGAATTAGGCGGCCAAATAATAATATAAAGCCCTCCACACAGTTGTTACGCGTTTGGGCGGTTTTACATTATTATTATTTCCATTTCTTTGATACAGTTTGGTGGTTTTCAGTAAGATAACCCATAATAAGGAAATTATGAGTATCTTACTCAAAATATACCGAAACAATCCTTGATTATTCAAGTTTTTTTAAACCGACTGATTTTAAAGTCTGTTTCCATTTATAAAAAGTTATTTTTGTTTATATTCTGTCAGCATGCAGGCGACATCTCGCGACGCCACTATTATCTTATATATAAAATTCTCGTGTCACAATGTTCGTTCCCGTACTCCTCCGAAACGGCTTGACCGATTCTCATGAAATTTTGTAAGCATATTGAGTAGGTCTGAGAATCGGTTAACATCTATTTTTCATACCCCTTAGTGATAAGGGTTGTCCACCCTTAACAGAAATTACTTAAAAAATATTTATATGGCAAAACAACGTTTGCCGGGTCAGCTAGTAAAACTATATAACCTAAATTGCTTTATACAGGACACGATGCCGCGACTGGGCGATATCCCGCGTTCTAATGCGGCTGTATAGCGTGTATTACTATTCGTACGTACAAAACGAATTGTCTAGCCGTCCATCTTGCAATCATGATGTACGGGCTAATAGATTTCCCGCGGGTGAGCACGATTGATGCGCGTAACGTGTTTAATAATGGGAGCTCGTGCAGTAGGGTCAGCGGATTGCGTGCGAAGCGTGCAAGTTACAAAGACTATGTTAGGCGATATTAAGGATACTGAGAAGGACTACACTAGGATTAATGTTGGAGATACCATACACGCAGATAGGTATGACATATACAACATAATGGTTATCAATTTTACGGTCCAATTTTTTATATGTACCACACCAATCACCAACCAACATCAACACACTAATTATAATTTTGTGTGTTACGAGATACCAGGCAATGCATTATTTCCCAGCACACCCACTTGAATTCATTTATAAAATATCGCTTTTAATTAAATTACCCGAATCGGGTCCAACCTGTCAATATTATATCGGTTTATGTCACATTTTTCCCCAGTTTGATGGACAGGCGAACTTAGGAAGATGGCTGGCAGTGGATGGATGAAAAAAGAAAAAACCGGGAGATCGTGCTCTTTGGCGATCTTTGGGAGGCTAACGTCCAGCAGTGGACTGCAATAGGCTAAGATGATGATGATGATGTCATTTTAGAATAGTGAAGTTATCGAGTAGTGTTAAATTTTTCTCTAACTACCGTACTACTTATAGTCCTGATTCTAAGGGTATGCGCTTAACTATGATTGTAGTTGCGGTAATTCAAGTTAATACATTTGAAGCAAATGCCATCGATCGACCATTTGGTCCCCTTCAAACAGGAAACGAACTAGTTTGGACTATAGTTACAAACCCTGGTTATCTGTTATCTGGGAGTGACTTTACTATATATATATATACTATATTGTGCATGTACGAGTAGCGAGACTACGTAGGTGTCCCTATCAATTTATCAGCGCTGAGTCGAATAGTAATTTGGTTAATTAACTTAGCATCTACCTACGTAATCTTATCACCTTAACAGAAAGTTCGGAGAGACAATTTTTCAATACTACGAATGAGGATTTAAGTTTAATTAATGTAGAATTAAAATAGGTTTTTGTATTATTACTTAAATAAAGGTAAAATCTCAGCTACAGAGACAGAAGAAAATATCCATCTTACAACCGCATACAAAATAAACGTCAAAGGGTGGCAAGGTAAAACATTTCATAAAGCCAAACTGACTGTTTTGTCTGAAATTACAAAAAGCAAAGGCATTCAACGTGCAGACAAAACGGGCAGGTTGAAAGACCCAAATATTGAATTTGGGACCATTCACTGAGTTACATTGTAATCGTTATAATTATTGTGTAAAAATGAAAGCGTTCATTTAAGATAATTATATCTATAATGTATTGCATAATGCCTCTGTCATATCAATGCCGCCACAAAGTAGCTACGGGAGAAATAGTTTTTAGTCCTTATTACGTGTCGTGTGTTATGTGTCGTGTGATGCCGGTACGTTAAAAGAATTGCAGCAATGGGCAGCAGCGTGTTCTCTCCACCATTGACCAAACTACGATCGCCAATCCGCCTGCCAAGCGTGGCGATTATGGCAAAACCCTCCTTTTGGAGAGGCCAGTGTCCAGCAGTAGACTGATAAGGCTGATGATGTATGTGATATGTCCTTATTACATTATCAACATGAACAGAAAAATAGAAATACTTAGTCAAAACCTAGCTGTATGGATGTATAGTTTGGAAGATTAACTTTCTTATCGCAGATAAAAACTACAACAATTAATATTAGTAGTGGACCGTAGAACATGGCACCATGTAGTGGGACCACCTTGCAGTGAGATCATAATGACTTTAATTATGATTATTAATGATAATAATGAACTACAAAATAACATAATGTCGTGATGAAAGACGTAAAATGTTAAACTCTGTAATTACTTATATCACCAGAAAATCTTACTCGAAAAGCCAATAAATAATTTACGTGACAGAATGACCGCTCTACGAAGTGGAATTTAACAAACGTAGTGTGGTGACACACATACATGTCATGTATTATTTGATCAGTGATTACAATCGTGCGTGTGTGTTTATAACATCTCCGTGAAAATAATCAATTTCATTGCTTTTCTAGTTTATTCGATCAGTGCTTTTCTAACTTCCATCGTACTAGTATCTTCCTCTGTTTGTTCTATTAGCCTTCTGCGTTCATGTAACTATTTTCTCTCTGTATTTATATGTGGAAATCCGTGTTTGTGGAATAGACATTACTATTATAAATTAAGTGACTTTTACTTAAATATTCCCGATAGGGCTTCCCATATCTGGTGACCCCGACGTGATTTGAACACGCAACCTATGGGAAGCCCTATCGGGAATATTTTGACCCGCCAGCGTCTGTAGGTGTCGCAAAAACTGCGATGGCTTTCGGTCGCCTAGTTCTTCATGAACTAAAAGTTGTTTTACTTTCTTCTCTTGCGATTCCGACAAGCGTTTAATAAGCTCTCTTTTAAGCTTTTCGTACTTGTCTTCCTTTGGCGGCGCGGTAATAATATCTTTCACCTCGGCGGCGTATTGGTGGTCGAGCTTCGCGATGACGTGGTAGAATTTGGTGGTATCAGCCGATATGCCGCTGATGAAAAATTGGCCCTCGATTTGTGCGAACCACAACGCCGGTTCTTGAGCCCAGAAAGGAGGAATCTTCATGCCGACCCTATATACGACCTCAGGCGTCGAAGTATGGTTCGTCGAAGTAGACGAATCGCTCGTTACCGTTGGTGAATCGGTTATTGCGGTATCGTGAAATTCTTCCATCGCGATCTCGAAAATTCTAGACCGATTTTATTCCGGCAGGCAGGCAGCGCGCGACGCGGTAGGTTGCAGTGGAAAGTTCGAGAACGTTCTATTAGTCGCGTGCTTCTAAGTAGGGGTCACCAGATCAAACGGTCCACTACATTAGAACGACATCAGGCCCGCCAGTCACATCTCGACCACGACGTCTGCCACCTGATAAACTGAAGATAGCGCAAAAAGAGTTTGAAGACATGCTATCTAATGGTACTACGCGCCGTTCAGAAAGCCCTTGGGCGTTGCCACTCCACCTCGCGCCCAAGAAAGATAACGGCTGGCGCCCCTGCGGCGATTACCGTGGCCTAAATGCTCGTACCATTCCAGATAAGTACCCGATCAGGCACATTCAGGACTTTGCCCATCAACTAGCAGGCAGCAAGATATATTCGAAGGTAGACCTCGTCAAAGCTTACAATCAGGTGCCGGTAAATCCTGAAGATATCATGAAAACAGCCATCACTACTCCGTTTGGGCTCTTCGAGTTTCCATTTATGACGTTTGGTCTGCGTAACGCAGCCCAAACTTTCCAACGATTTATAGATGAAGCTCTAAGGGGCCTACCCTTCTGCTACGGATTCCTTGATGACATCCTGATCTATTCTGAGTCAGAGAATCTGCATTTGCAGCACCTTCAGCAACTTTTCCAGCGCTTAAGTGAGTACGGTATCGTCGTAAATACCTCTAAATGTGAGTTTGGCCAATCACATATAACTTTTCTAGGACACGAGGTCAGCGCTGGTGGCATCCGCCCACCTACAGACAAGGTGAAAGCACTGCAGGACTACCCGGTACCCAAGACGGTTAAGGAGTTGCGTCGTTTCTTAGGAATGTACAACTTTTATCGTCGTTTTGTACCTGATGCCGCACAGATCCAAAGTCCACTCAACATTCTTCTGTCTGGACCCAAGACGAAAGGTACGGATAGCATATTGCTAACTCCAGAAATGCTCGAAGCTTTTAATAGGTGCAAAAAATAGCCTAGCAGAAGCAGCTATGTTAGCCCATCCCGAGCCACACGCTGAGCTAGCTATACATACTGACGCTTCTGACACTGCTATAGGAGCCGCACTACAACAGAAAGTTGACAACAGCTGGAAACCACTGGCATTCTTTTCACGACGCCTAACATCTGCTCAAAAGAAATATAGCCCTTACGACCGTGAACTCTTGGCCATTTACGAAGCAATCAAGCACTTCAGACACATGGTTGAGGCCAGGCCATTCACCGTGTATACTGACCACAAACCATTGACGTACGTATTCGAATACAACCGTGAAAAATGCTCTCCAAGGCAATTTCGTTACTTGGACTACATAGGACAGTTCACCACAGACATTCGGTACGTCACAGGGAAAGAAAACGTTGTCGCAGATGCTTTTTCCAGAATAGAAGCCATTTCCGTACCCATCAACTACGATGATCTTGCACGATCTCAGGATGCTGATCCAGAGCTGCATGAACTACTAACAACGGGTGCCTCAGCGCTGAAGTTAAGCAAGGTTCGAACTCCAGAATCGCAGACAGAGATAGTATGTGACGTTTCCAAATATCCACGACCATACTTAACAGCCACCTTCAGAAAGCCTATGTTTGATGCATTACACCGGTTGAGTCACCCTGGGATCAATGCAACTGTCAAACTGGTGACGCAACGATTTGTATGGCCGGGAATAAAGAAAGATTGCCGGAATTGGGCCCGAGAATGCACAGATTGCCAAATCAGCAAAGTTAGCCGGCATACACATTCTCCCACCTCCCACTTTCCGATTCCTTCCCACCGTTTCTCCCATGTCCATATGGACATAGTAGGGCCATTACCATTTTCATCTGGTTACAGGTATTGCCTCACAGCCATCGACCGATTCACCCGTTGGCCTGAGGCGTATCCACTGCCGGACATCACCGCAGAGACATGCGCCCGCGCCTTCATCGCTGGCTGGGTGTCTCGCTTCGGCTGTCCCCAGAAGATCACCACCGACAGAGGCAGGCAGTTCGAGTGCGAACTCTTTCGCACCATGACTGCCATACTCGGTACGCAACATCGTCCCACAACGGCTTATCACCCTGCCTGCAATGGTATGGTGGAACGCTTCCACCGCCAATTGAAGGCAGCCATCATGTGCCACTCCACCGCGACCTGGACGGAAGCCCTTCCCCTTGTGCTGCTGGGTATCCGCAGCGCCTGGAAGGATGACGTACAAGCATCGGCGGCAGAATTGGTGTACGGGGAGCCACTTCGTCTCCCGGGTGAATTTTTCGTCCCCGCATCTAACACCAATCACGACCCGACGAGCTTCACTTCGCGACTTCGTCTCCATATGGCGAATTTGACACCAGCACCCGTAAGTCGCCACGACAACAAGCCGTTCTATGTGCCTAAAGACCTGTCTACAGCCGAATTCGTCTTTTTACGACAAGACGCTTCCAAACGCTCGCTAGAACCTCCATACACGGGACCATACAAGGTGCTGGAGCGACGAGAGAAGACCTTCAAGCTGGCCGTGCAGAACAGACAGCTTACGGTATCCATAGACCGAGTAAAACCAGCCTACATTGCCAAAGACGCCAAGGACGAGTCGGCGGTCAGAAAAGAAAACGTGATCCGCAGAGAGGACACTCATCTTGGCAGTTCAGCACCGGTTCATCCTCCAAATCATGATGACCACATAAGGAAGACGAGAAGCGGTAGAACAGTTCGCTTCCCGGGCTACTATCGACCTTAGCAAGCTTCGGTCTCAGCAGGGGGGTAGTGTGGTGACACACATACATGTCATGTATTATTTGATCAGTGATTACAATCGTGCGTGTGTGTTTATAACATCTCCGTGAAAATAATCAATTTCATTGCTTTTCTAGTTTATTCGATCAGTGCTTTTCTAACTTCCATCGTACTAGTATCTTCCTCTGTTTGTTCTATTAGCCTTCTGCGTTCATGTAACTATTTTCTCTCTGTATTTATATGTGGAAATCCGTGTTTGTGGAATAGACATTACTATTATAAATTAAGTGACTTTTACTTAAATATTCCCGATAGGGCTTCCCATAGTACTAAAAAAAGTAAAAACAAAAACCCAATATAACTTTGTCGACTTAAGATTTGGCTGTATGGCTCTGTACCGTCGCCTTTCCCTTCGTGGATAAATACTACTTACTACTACTACTATAACTTTGTCGTATGTCGATTTTGGTTTGCATGTTCCATTTTCAAAATCGCGCTTTCTAAAATACACCGTATTAGTTTACTGTGAGAAAGACTGTGAGTGAGTTTTTATTTGTTGTCGATATCATACAATAAAATGAAGTGTTGAGGTTCAATTTGACATTTATTATTTATTTATGGTGTTGTGGTGATTGTGGCTTCTTTAAATGTTAGTGTACTGCGTGAACTGTGGATTCGTGGCGAGTAGCTGTATTGGTAAGCGATTGATTTTTACTTGTTCATTTATGATGTATGTACTTATTCTACGATAGTTATGATGATGCTGCATTTTTCCAATACGATTCTTGCATTTCTTAAATTACCCTTAAATCGTATCGTATCGATTAAAGTCGGAAAGGCCGTCTGAGCCTGATACGGCTGTAATTTAATGAACGTATTCTGTCACGCAGCGCAAGATAATTTCCGTAATAGGTACTTATAATGCCATACTATACTTGAGTGACAGTTATCTGTACGCTTGTTGCGTGCACTGCGAATGTTTTTTGTTTTTTGATTTCGTTTCAGCCTCAAGTCCTCAACACGCGTCTCGTTTGCGTTCTTTCATTACGTCGCGCGTCGCCGCATTGACACGCAGTGCAACATTGTTGCGAACTGAAGTGACGGCCATTGACGGTTGTCAGTTTAAGAGATGCCTGGTAAACTCAGAATAATTAATACGAGCAGGGTAAAGATTATTTATTGTCAGTTTATTTTGGAAGATAGTCAGTCTATCATTCATGATAGGATAACTAGCATAATTACAAAAGGTTTTATTCTAACTTTACTATTCAGGTTAACCACTCATAAAAACCCGATTTTAGAAATAATTCGGTATAACTCATGAAATTCCCTTTAAGTTTGGTTATGCTAAGTTTAAGGTAAACTTAAGACTACTAATTTTAGTTCATAATTAAAATAATATCTAATGCAAGTATTAGCAAGACCTTAGCCAGATGACAATAATTTACACTTATACCACAAGTAAAGGCAAAGTTGTATTATTCTAGTTCCACTAACTTGTCTCAGTTTAACTTCGTACAAAGCCTCTTTAAATGCAGGCGAACGTGGTCTGCGGTCTTAATACTATCCAGAATAAATAAGTATATTTCTGGTATTGTACTTCACGTAGCCACAAGCCGGTTATATCTGTAAGAGGCTTAAATTACTTTCTTTAGAGCCCCGGGCGCCCACATCTACGGGTCCCAAACTCGGCCTTGTTGTCAAAAGGACCGAACCGCTTCAAGCGTGGAAACGTCCGAATCAATTTACTACAGTGGCGGTATCTGACGGGACAAAAACCCAACTGAGATAATTAAGACTCTATTAATTGGGCCGAAACCGGTGACGTTGTCGGGGTTTTTGTCGGTGAAAAGTCGGTCGAAGTTTTATGATAATTTTTATAATAAGGAAGGACCGATTATTTTGAATTAAATAATGTGTCAGAACAGTCGATACTTTTATAATGCTGTCTATTACTTTAATTTATTGGATGTTACGCGCGCATGAGACCGCGGAACAATAAAATTGGGTACTCGTTTTGGTGTGCTCAGGGTGTTAAATAAGGTGTGACAATAGTTTTAAGGGGTTTTATTTAATAATTAGTAAATATCATAATGTCCTCTTTTGTAGGTCATTTTAATAAATAGTTAACAACAATAACACGGTCAAGGCAGAAGAAGAAGTCAAGAAGAGGGGCACCGTTGCCTGCTGAGGAAAAGTATCTTTCAATATTACTCTATTTCTTACCAAACTACTCTTTTTTACACTACTACTATATTTAGGTAACCCAAATCACAACCGTTGTCACAAACGATCTTTAATCTATATTAACAATAGACACCATTTCCTATCTAAGTAGGTAGATAGCTCGAACAGGCTATTACTTTACAATTAATTGGAGCAGACGGTGTCACGGCGAGTGACGGGTCACTTTTTGTCGATCGTCTCTCGCGGCAAAAACTCGATTGAGCGAGTATCGATCGAGTCGCTCACGCGGAACTCCGGACAAACGCGCTCCACCCACTTTTTAGAAGCCAGTATTTTTTAAATCGTCTCTTTTTCCTTTTAAAAAGTTTTCGAATAGTGAAATGGCATTGTTAGGATTGATTTATTGTTCTCAATTTGACAATACGGTAACAAAAACGCTTTTTTGCCATCATTTCGAGTCGGCACGATTGATAGTAGGTTCAATTCCTGGAGACTTATTTGAAGCATTAGAATTCCAGTTTGCCAATGAAATTCAAAGATTTGTATAAAAACTACTTGTTCATTTATGTAAACTTACTTCACAGGTGAGAAAATTTGGCGGACTTAATGCAATTCATTAGTCAACCTTGATTGCAGTTTCTAGTCAAATAGGACGATTGTTACAAATAATGGACATTACTCGTGGTAATCTGCATTTTACTTATTTATTTTTATTCTATTTATCAGGACAACAAATAGCAGTTTTATAACACATAGCACACACTATTTAAACTGTACATTTGCAATTATCTATCTAATCAGATACTAGTTGGCAAGTGTACATTCCCTATTAATCAAATAAGATATTTTTTAAACTAACCCTATAATCGAGGTGAAAAGAGGTTATGTGTTGTTGCATTAATTGAATTCTCGTGTTGTGTATTAAATATATTTTTTTCTACCTCGTCTCTCAAAAGTACCTGTAGAGATTCCTATATTTTGCATAATTTTTTAAGAGTAAAATTCAATAATCAGTCCACTGCTGATCATAGGCCTCCCCCAGTGACTTCTGTCATCAGGGGGTTTTTGCCATACTCGCCACGCTTGGCAGGCGGGTGGGCGAGAAATTAAATAATACCTACTTACATACTGAAAGTTTTACACAATGCTAGTTTTGCTAACCTACCTAGCTCTTTTGTTAGTCTAAGCGCCCTCAATAGCGTACAATTTAAGAACCTTTTAATCAGTTAGAAAAACCCTTTTCAACAAATTTTAATGACCTTTTTAAAAACACAGACAAAAGTCCGTTGAAGATTTATTGTGTGGCCACCCTGCGAGTAGGGCAACCACCTCAAACCGCAACGGAAATGAGAATCCGCCCTAAACTACAACAATTGTCCTACACCCCTAGATTTTAGATTACCTCCATAAAAACTGAGCTCTCTTTTATTTATTTTTTACGGCGCAAATAAAAGTACAATCGGCAGAATTAAGGTTGGCCGTTTTGTCTCTCGTCCCGAACAAAAACGAAATCGCCTGTTGAAAAAGTTTGGATATTTGTATACTTTCTTTACAAAACAACGGACCTAGAAACAATTTATTAATATTGCTAGCGAGCGATGGTATCAGTGGCAGTCTCGCTTCAGATTTGGTTCTGACTACGTGAGTTCGCGAATCCCAGCAAGGACTTTCTCTGGATTTTTCCGTCCTTTTCTGAATGACTGACTTCTCAATGGAAAACATCCAAACGAAACATGCACATTCGGGTAACATAGATCTAGATACATAGTTCAATAGTCAGGTTCTCTTATTTAAGGGTTAAGAAGGTCATCAGATAAAGAATCCAATTGTACCTAAACTCAAAACAGGTTAAAATAATGCTAGGAGGAAGCAGTGTGACTGATTATAAATTCCTATCCAACATTGCAATATCGAATTTTTATTAAATTTTTGCCGCTACACGTGTACGCGTGGCCGCTAACGATGGGCCTCATAAGAAAGCTCACTCAAAGGGCGATGGAGAGAGCTATGCTCGGAGTTTCCCTTCGCGATCGAATCAGAAATGAGACGATTCGGAGGCAAACCAAAGTCACCGAGACGTAGCTCTCAGAATCGCAAACCTTAAGTGGCAGTGGGCGGGGCACATTGCTCGCAGGACTGATGGCCGTTGGGGCAGAAAGTTCCTTGAATGGCGGCCGCGGGCCGGAAGACGTAGTGTTGGTAGGCCCCCCACAAGGTGGACCGACGATCTGGTGAAGGTAGCGGGAAGCCGCTGGATGCGGGTGGCACAAGACCGATCTTTGTGGAAATCCTTGGGGGATGCCTATGTCCAGCAGTGGACGTCTTTCGGCTGATGGATGGATGGATGAATTAAATTTTTGCTTTTAGAAGTTTTTTTAAACTTTTATCAATTTATATTGGACACCATCACATATAATCTGATCCTAAGTTAAGTGGCTAAAGCAATTGTGTTATAGAAATCAGAAACAACGACGGTACCACAATACCCAGACCCCACCAATATAATATAGAAGCTCGTTTTCCACATTAAGTCCACCGGGGATCGAACCCGGAACCTCAGATATAGCGTCAAGATATAGGTCAGCGCCTCTCGGCTACGGAGGTCGTCAACTCAACGTCAACTAATTATATCATTGGCAACCTAATTTAGGTATGTACTTACCCTGAAGTGCCAAACGTAATTATCTTCGCTAGCTCGTGTCGCGATTGTTTTTGCCGCAGCAGCTGTGACGCGGCAAGAACTCTGCACTGCTCTTCAAGACTGTCTGCTGTAGGGCGACCACGAGGAACTTCGGAGTATTTTGCAAGAATAAAAATGTATTTATTTGTCCCATAGCAGATTATAAATACAGCAGAATGTAGTCACTAAGACATAAACAAGCGTAATGTACTGTACATTATTGAATCAATATGCATTATGCGTGATGATACTCCAACTGACTCACTTTTTATGGCCTATCCAAACCCCAAATTTCAAATAGTCTTTGTATTTTTTACGTCAATAATTGGAAATGACTTCATTTCTATTTACTACGTCATATTATTTTCATCATCAAGACCGCAGAAGTCAAAAGTGTTCATCATAGAATTTGTAAAAAAATAAATAAAGATTAAATAAATAAAACCTTGTGACCCTACACGTCCAGCAAAAACGGAGGCTCTTATGCCGAGTGCCGCCGAATGATGCTGCCAAGCCTGCCAAAAGGTTTTGCCGACTGCGACTGCGAGCGCAGATATTACGCAAATGTCCGCCTCTTTAGCCGATGTTGCCGTACTCAATGAAGATAATATAGTTCATATAGCGATAACGATCCTAATCCATAAGAAATTAAGAGCAAAGAGGCGCAGTGTCTATGTGTGCACGCTTGCATACTTAGTAAGTCTTACAGATTTTAATGCTAACGGACACCTTTTTCTTTCAATATAAATATTTGAAGCTTTTTACTTTTAAGTCGTTAAATTATTAGAAGAAATAGATCGTTTTTGCACATCCCCCAGGGTTTTTTTTTATTATCCCATAAAAAAAGGTAACATGTTTTATTCATGCATAGTAAAACAGTTACACACAGGTATCTTATAAAGAAATTAGCTAATTCGTGATTGGCGTGACGTGACGTGACATGATTAGGTACTTAAAATACGAGGCAACTTTTATTTTGTTATAATCAAAAACCGTTTTACCCGGATAACTATAACAGAATGTTACTTAAATTCTGCTATCTCTCGAAACCACAATTTCCAATGTAGGAATTCCCGTTAGAATTTCGATCCAACCACTTCTATGAAACAAAACGATGAGCAAAAAACCGACACAAAACTGTAGTCCAACTTTTGGGAAACTCCGGCATACTCCGGTTAAATCCGGTCAGACACGAAACAACTAAGCATTATTGTTTTTGCAATTTCGCCTGAAATAAAATCCGAGTGGAGTTTCCATCGGCTGTTTGTGCCGACACTTTTATTATTATGTATTACCTTCGGCTTTTCGAGTTGACGATGAAATATCCTGTGGGATTTTGGTGTTATTAATTCAATTATTTATTGTAATGACCATAATTTTACAAGTAGATACGGTTTAAAACTATACAGACCATTATGAATTGCTATTAGTAACAGGGAACCACTCACTTTCACTATAATAATTTAATAATGAATCATCAATTTATCAACATTCCAATTGGAATAGCGAGAATCTTGACCCTTGATGATCATCGACAATGCTAACACTGCAGCATGAGCGTAAAATTTAAAACCTTTCTGAACTGGCTGAACCCGAAATTATTCTTTAAATGTGTTACAGCGACATAGCTCCCTTTAAATAATTGGTAATTATGTCATAACAACGAATGAGCTCTCTTTTAAACTGATGAGTTTCATGTTTTTCTGGCGGGCGCGGTTTGTGCTTTGCCAGGATAAAGTTAAAGGTAATGCAACGTTTAGAAGGGACATTATGGTAATTACAAATTACATTAAATAGGTACGCCAAAACAAATTGAAGTACCTATAAATATGGCATATATTTATACATCAATTTGTTTTGACGAGGGTACAGTGGACTTCAAAAATATTTGTCTGTTTTGACAGACTCGATTTATTAGTAGGTTACGAGTAATTTCAACGCGTTATAATGGTTGCTGAACAAAAGTATCTTAATATTATTGGAGTTGACTGTATGTATCTGTATAAAATATTCTAACTGTAATGTTTCATCATCACAAATTGGTTGGATTATTTACTTGGCGAAGTTTCACCGACTTCAAAGAAACGATAAATCAACATGACATTGCGTATAAAGTAACATTCATAATTTTGTTTATGATTGATTCTAGTGAATTAATGTTGAACTTTAGTTAGCAATATTCTACTTCGTATTTGTGATTTTTATATTAAGTCTATTTAACAACTTAAACAAGTCCGCTTCAGTTTGTACTTAGCTTTTGAACAAATATATTTATTTAAACAAAAAATGCAATTTTCTAAATTTATTTGTTAATTTTATTATTGTTCTTAACAAATATTTGCATTTGTTTCAATAAATATATTCAAGATATAACAAAGATATTGGTTGCTCGACGTAAAGTGAAAGCAAAGCAAAAACTGCAAAACTTTCTGTTGGTTGCTAGAACAGCACAAAACTCTCGCCCTTTTTAGTAATTATAAATAATTTGCAAATATTTGTTTTTAGCAATTCCATGCAAGGTTTTATTAAAGATAAATAACACTTGAAAAAAAGCATTGAGTCCCACCTGAGGTCAATGATTTTTTTCAAGTGTTATTTATCTATAAATAATTTCTTTGCTGAGTGTTAAATTTTATCTACGTTTATCCTACAAAATATGAGCTTTATTGCTCATTACCACATCACGGTACGTTTAATGTTATCATAACCTGAAGGAGGATTTCAAATAAAAGGCATCGATAGGTACTTATAAAATAATGTATTGAAAATCAATCTTAAATTAAATCTTAAATAACATCACATACATTGCTCCGATCCTATGGTAAGTAGCGAAAGCACTTGTAATATAGAAATCAGAAACCGACGGTACCACAACAGCCAGACCCGAGTCAATATAGAAAAGTTCGTTTCCTACATTGACCCGACCAGGGATCGAACCCGGAACCTCAGAATAAGAAAATAATTATGATCTGTAACTATTCTTGATACTCTTTATCACTATTTTATTTACATACCAGTATACTTTCTGAATTAAACTTGGCATTTTAGTTAACCTTAGAATGTAAACAATGTTTTTATGTACTTTATTGGTTCTTAAACTAAAGCTGATCACTAATCTTAATCAGAAATTTTCGTACTATCATACGTCAGAGGATCCCCCCCGTACATCGCTAACGTCATTTCTTCCATCAACGCTTGGTTAATCTTATTTCTGAGTCGCATCTTCTGTATGGGATGCAACTTCTTCATTTCGGGGAGTATGCTCATCACAAAATGGTAATCGTCCGATTTCTTCTCATTGCTCAATCTAGCTTGGTCCCGTTCTTTGATCTTCAGTCTTTTTCTTTCAACTTCTACGAAATCTGTGTTGTCTTCGAACTGTCGTTTAAATGCCCGGTCCGCTAGATCGGTAGACGATTCAGACGGGGAGGTCAAAATGGCTGTAGCGACGGCAGCGAAATTTTCCTGCAATTCACTGTCACTTGCAGTGGATTTCTCGTCATCTTCTTCTAGCAGGTCCCTGCACTCATTCTTGAGGAAGTCGAGATCCTGGAAGTATTGCCACTGTGATTGGTAGGTGGAGTTAGGATCGCTGGTGTGCATTTGTGGATTCTTTTTTAATTCTTTTCTATAGGTGTCCTTAAGGTTCTTCCATTTCTTCTTCAATTGAGCCACTGCAAGTAAAAAACAATAGAAAAATAATTAAGAGTAATGTAATTGAAGATGGGTACTTAAATAAAACTCTTTTATACCGCATTTAATAAAAACTATAACATGTAAGCACAGTGTATTTTTTCGCTAGAAGCGATTATTTTTTTACACATATATTACAGGCATATCAAATCAGCATTTAAAGTAGTCGATTATGAAATTGTTCTTACACATAAATAAATAAATAAATATTAGACAACATCACATACATTGCTCTGATCTTAAGGTAAGTAGCTAAAGCACTTGTGTTATAGAAATCAGAAACAACGACGGGTACCACAACACGCAGACCCGAGACAATATAGAAAAGTTCGTTTTCTACATTGACCCGACCGGGGATCGAACCCGGAACCTCAGAGATTGCGGCGCCATTTTAAGTTCGGCGTAGTCGCCTCTCGGCTACAGACGTCGTCAATATATCGGCATTATAAAAACTACTTGTAGTATGTAACCAGTCATATAAGTAATACCCCGATGAGTACTTAAGCGACGCATTAAGCAAATTATTGCCTATTAACTGACCCACTGAGTTAAGGTCAGGTATGAACATTAAAATAAAGTTATCGTCGCAGTAATGGGCTCTCGTACAAATATGTACCCCATTAAATTAATACCACTAATACACTGCGCCGTCTGGAATCGATTCTTCAACCTTAAAATCTCTATATATTCTTGTTTGTGGGTATTTTTTTTAATTGATGATTTTTTTTTAATTGTTTCCACAATCACACCAATTAGCTAGCCCCAAAGCAAGCCCTTTTTTTCGTTTTTTTTTTCAAAATTTATAAAAAATTTAGGCATAGCTTGTACTTTGGCGACTAGATAACGGATATACACACTTATATACATGTATAAACGTCCATGACTCAGGTGCAAATGCTCGTGCTCATCACACAAACATTTGCCCCTCGCGGGATTTGAACCCGAAGCCGCTAAGCTTTGCAGTCCGGAGCACGAACCACTACACCAGACGGTCGTCATTCTATTCTTCGTTATTTGCATTTATTTTTATGTAAAAATAAATGCAAATAACAAAGAATAGAATATATGTTATTGCTGATGAATTGTTCTTCTATTCTAACTGTAAATTGCAGTTGGAAATCAAACCCGAAGTACAGGCAAACGATCACAATTCATAACCATTAACCGTAAGCGACAATAATAATATAAACGATCACACCCATTAACGGTAAGGAAAAATATAAAGACTAATTATTTGATACATATTTATAGTTTTGTAAGAAACCAAACAAATCATACTCACGTGCCAAATGCGGGAACTGGCTGTGGACCTCGTCCCACAGCTTCTTGACTATGTTCTTGAACTTGTGGTGGGGATGCTTCAGCTGCCATAGCGCAGGCCGCGCGTACACTTCTGCTATGAACTTTGTGGTCTCCTTCTTCATTGAGATGACTGAATTTTGCTAATCGGCCAGGCCAATGTCCGCAATGTATCCGACAACAGAAAGTTTGATTAAGTAAACATCAAAGATGGCGGAGGAGCTGTGACGTCATATTATACTATTGCAACTTAGCACTCGTTAGCTTTATAGGAGGTTTTAAAGTCGTCCCACATTTAAATTTTAAAACCAAAACCGGTGTATCTTCTATAAAAAGAACAAAGGACTGTCACTTAGGTTACTATTCGAAATTAAAAAATTGAATAGCAATGTGTCGCGATTCGCGCCGCACACACGTTCGCTCGAGTTGCCGCGGCGACGCTACTAGTCCCCTCTCCCAGCGAGCGGCGGGGCGACCAGGCTCCCCTCCCGCCTGTCGCCCCGCGCGCCGCGTCGTCCGCCGCGCCGCCTTCGCTCTACGCTACGATACGTTGAAACACACGGGAGAATACCACGTTCCGACACGCAGCGGTTGAAGTTGAAATGCAGGAACTTCTGTGAATTGAAAATATACAATTACAATCAAGCTAACACCGACCATCAATAATCTTAAGATTAAAATCTATAGGTATCAAATAATCAATCAATGAAATATTCCTTATTGTACGAATAAAATCATCATCATCATTTCAGCCACAGGACGTCCACTGCTGATAGAACATAGGCCTCCCCCAGTGACTTTCAGATCGGCCGGTTAGAAGCGGCCTGCAACCTTTACCAAGTCGTCTGCCCACCTTGTGGGTGGACGTTCCACGCTGCGCTTGCCGGTAACGAATAAAATACTAGGTCAGAATCCAGCATGGTATTTTAGACACTACAAATACGCAGAGAGTTTTAAAAGAACATCTTTCTAACTCGAGGATGAACCTTATAAGTATCTAACATGGAATGTTCACATTAAACATTTAATATCCAAATTAATATCACTCCATTCCTCCCTCCGGATCAATGCTCGATGTATACCTCATAAACTGCGTTATACAATATATAACAGTCTGGTAAAACCACATCTGTTATATCTCATCGAAATCTGGGGAAGCGCTGCCAATACAAGACTAAACAAATTACAAGTCCTACAAAATAAAATAATAAAAATGCTATTTAACTACCACTTCCGAACAGAAACTTTAAAAATTTATCGAGAAACTAATTTAATGAACATCAAACAATTATACATTTACAACACTTGCATTTTTATCCATAAGACCATGAACAAAAATGTACGTACTGACTTGCAATTTACCAAACGGAAAAAAGTTGGGCGCATCTGCACTCGACGCGCCAGCTTCATTGTTTTGCCTAAAACCCGAACAAGGTACGGCCGAACTACAATTACGTACGAAGGTGCGCGTCATTTTAACAAAATACCCTCAGACATAAAAAATGTTGACTCGCTAACTGTATTCAAAAAGCGGTTGGCAAATCATTTAATCACAAATACAGCTATATAAGTGCATTGCAGTGTTATGTTATAATAGTGGTTATATATCAATCTAGGACAGTTAAGTTGTAATTGGGGATATCGGTTTACCTCGATTTAAGTACTTTTATCTGCCTTTTGTCTGATATTGTGTCTATTGGTAAGTTCTCAATACCTGTTGATTTTTCATTTTATTTTTTAAATATACCGTGTGATGTTTAAAATGTATGTATGTACGAAAACGACTATTAATTTCTTTTATGTATTTATGTTCTCATGTAAGTGACGTCTACCAATGTCTTTATGAGAATAAATGTCTTTAAACCTAAACCTAAGTAAGTACGTTTTGTATATTTTGTGAAACATAACCGAATTAGTTTATAATATCGATCTTACTATTTTTAGAAATTTTATGGAACAACTAAACTATGCAGCACCTTCACATTTATTTACATTTTAAACATTTTACTATCTGAGTTTTTAGTACATTATGTCAATTGATTAATTCGCTGTGGTTGCATGCAAGTCTTAGCGCCGTGTGTTTTCCAACATGTTTCGAATGCCGTTACGGTCGGTTCGAAGTTTAAAACGCTACTACGCGGCGAGCGATGACGATTCGCCGGGATTCTGCCGCGCGTCGTGTCTGCTACCTACTACGATTATCTCTGCTTTGTTTGTGATTGTAATGATGTACCTATGTCATTTGAAAAATATTTTAGCTTATACATATATGTCATATAGGTATATACGATGTGCTTCAATATATTCCTTTACTTGGCGCAGAACCCTTATAAGGGAATGATCCTAATCGGTTGAACCCAACGGATCTTTCTAGACTCACAAAGGTATTTTACATTATGAGCAAGTTGTTCATTGTACTGGGGGCCTGTGCCAGTGCTACAAAACCCATACATCGATTGAAAAGTTATAAGTACTTACAATTTTCCATTTCCTTTTTTATCAAAGGCCCTCAGATAACTTATAATGAAGAATAAGTTCGACATTTTGACAGTTTTGCTTATAAATGTATATAAAATGGAAAATATTCGTCCGAAAAATATTATCTTGCGTTTGAAGAATCGGCCCTAACTTAATTATCAGTTAGTTTTATTCAAATAAATTCTCTTTTTTTCAACTATGAAACAGAAAATATAAATATTTTCTGCTAAAGTATTTAAATTGACTGAAACAATAACACGGTATAATTAAATATTACTGAAAACAAATTGTTTGAACTGAGAAAGACTGTGACAAAACAAAGGTTATGAAGAAGTCAAAAACTAAAGCAGGTAAGTACCTACAGTTTCGTCAATAGTTAGAAAATGGTGTTTTAATGGAGATATTTTCATAGGTGTACCGTGTACGTGATAAAATAACATAATTGAAATAATGATTGCTTGTTTTTATTTACTGCAACACCTTATAATAGAAGGAACAAATATCATGCTAAGTATATTTTCGTATCGATGAGGCAATGTAGGTACGCTCTAAATACAATTTTCATAATGTAGCCGAGACGATGTCGAGATTCGTCTTACATTACCTACAGCCATTTTCGTGATTGGTCGATTCTGTTCGTGCGGATTTTATTATTCAGTGCGGCATCGTTTACTGAGTACTTATTACCTTTAATATGGAGCACCTTTATTTCAAACTAGCATAGCCCGCGGATTCGCCCGTTTTGAAATTAATAAAGATTTATCTACTATGTCAATGATAACAAAGGTGGTAAAAGTAGAGATAGTCGTCATACGGTCAAAATCTGTTAAAAAATTTCATCTGGCTGGTAAATAATCCTTATGTACAACCTAACTGAGTACGACACAGCACGGTAACGATATCGCACGGTAATTCCGTACGCGGCACGTGACGTCACGCGTGACAACACCGGCCGTTAAGCAATGTGCGCTTGTGTGCGCTCGACACAACTCGATACCCCGCTCCCATTCCAACCAGTACCCGTCGCGACGCGACAGCGATACGACGAGCTCTCGACATTATCGCACCGCACGTAAACGAACCGAAAATGGGTTCCCGCGAAGACAACAACTTTGCTTTTATCCAGGAAGTAGAAAAATACGAGCATTTATACAATTACAACATGCCAGAATATGCTAGAAAGGATATGACTGAAAAAGCGTGGGATAGGGTAGCAAACAAAATGGGAATCTCTGGTAAGTGAAGATTTTTAATGCTATATTTTTTCGTATTTCTAAGTATTTTAGAGTAATAAATCTTTATATCTAGTGGTCAATAGCTAGAAAGCCAATATTGGTAAGAAGTAGATCGCGTAAATGTTGGTGGCATGCACGTCAACGCTTACGCGTCGGTTCGGTTGTTTATTGAACTGGCGCCGCGCCGCGCCGCGGCTCAGTCATATTATGCGTAGGTACTTACCTATGCATCAGTGGCGGGCATTATTTTTATTTCGAGATAGACACTAGACAGTAAATACTTATTTAAGTGTTTTATTGATGATAATCAGTGTTTTTTTATCAATGAAACACATTTATAAGTACCTACTGCCTACCTTGTATCATTTACCAGGTAGGCACTGCTTAATTGCCTATATGCACCGCACGCCCCGGCTATGCATTGTGTATGGATAGAGTAAATAAAACTTATACAGGGTGTACAAATATGAAAGCCGCTTTTTATGGTTGCGTAGTCCTGACAAGAAACCCTTATCGTTTCGTCATGTCCGTCTGTCTGTCTGTCCGTCCGAGGTTTTGCTTGGATACTGTTGACCCTAGAGAGTTGTAATTTGGTGGAGATATGTATATCAATCACGCCGACAAAACGGTAGAAGAAAATTTAAAACGCGGGGATGATTTTTATTCTTCGTCTATCCCATCGTTTGGGGTATCGTTGAATAGGTTTAAAATGACTTAAGGGTTGCTACAACAATTTTTCGATTTAGGAATCCGTTTTAAAGTGCCAATTTCTGCTCGATTAGGGCGTACCCCCCTCTAAAAGCTAAACTTTTGGCTTGAAAAATCTGGAAAAATTAATGATAATAGTGCTTTTCATGAACTTTTTTGGAAAATCATAACAGTTTAGGAAGACCAGTTAGTTTAAGAGTAATTTAATAGTCGTTGACTTAGTCGTAAAAAAATCCTTAGAGGAAAACATTAAAAGTGACTTAGATGAAGTAATTGCTGAAATTGTGGTAACGACGGGCAACTACGGAACCCTATACTGCACGTGGCACGACACGCACTTGGCCAGTTTTTTAAAACCACGTTATAAGCTGCTAATATGTAACCATCACTATGAATGTGAAAAAAACCGGTCAAGTGCGAGTCGGTTTACGCATGAGGGTTCTTAAGGGCACATCATTATCGATAAAATAGAGCAAAAAAAACACGTTTGTTGTATTGTATTGTATAGACGCCCGCTTAAGCACTAAGCTCGGACATAGGCTCAGTAAATATTTATTTAATTTTTATATTTTTTTCCTTTGTAGCATGCATACTTCACGTGCTCATTATATCTGGAATATTCGATCAATTTAAAGATGCGTGCACTAAATACCTATTAATTTAGATTAACACTACACAATAAACTAACAAAACATATTATTTTTTTGTTTCTTAACAGACAGTTTTTTTTTCAGTAGGCGAATGCAAAGAAAAGTGGAGGAACATAAGAAGTTCATTTCTAAGAAGTCTTAAATGTACCGCTGGCAAAACTAAACGGCCGTACTATTTACACGACGAGCTACAGTTCCTTTTGCCTTTCACGAGATCTAGCCAGATCGCGGCACAATATAGTCATACAGTTGAGTCGTCAGATAGCAAGAACTTCGGGGAACAGGAAACAGATGATTTAGAAGAAATCAATTTTGTTGAGTTACACGATGAGGAAATTCTCGTGCCATCTGGATTCCTCCCATCATCATCTCCAGCTGCTAAGACCCAGGCTAACGAAGGCGATACGAGTACAAAGCCGTCTCATCGGGGTCGACGAAAACGACATTCGTCAGAAGTTGAGCACAAAATACTGGAATACTTAACGTTTAAGAAACATAAAGCAACCAAAGAGAGCATGTGCAGTACTCAACCGCAAACGCATAGCCCTATACAACATTTTTTCTTAAGCTTGATGCCTGATATTGAATCTATGACAGAGGAACAGATAATTCAATTTAAAATAGAAGTTATGCAATTGATTAACAGATTGAAAAAAGACAAGGACAAATAGTAACATGTTTTAGTTAGTATATTAATATTCATTCATTCATTCCAAATTTACTCAAATTATTATGGCATTGAATAAGCTAAATCAACTGTCATTCAATAACTAATTTGGGTTAAGTTAAGTGGTAACATCTCTGTACACTACAGCTATTTTATAACTTAAACATTATTACAATTATATTTGATAAAAACGATTTTGTTTCTCACCTAATCTTGCCAAGAATATTTTATGTATGATGATTGATTATACAGGGTATAAGGTAAATGGTATACCTATCAAGCCGAAACTTAAGTAATCAGGTTAATGTCATAATTAAAGGTCATAAGGCGTATTTTTGAAGCGTTACAATTGCTATGTTTAAAAAAAAACGCCTTGTTTTTTAGGGCTCCGTACCCAAAGGGTAAAACAGGACCCTATTACTAAGGCTCCGCTGTCTGTCTGTCTGTCCGTCTGTCACCAGGCTGTATCTCATGAACCGTGATAGCTAGCGACTTGAAATTTTTACAGATGATGTATTTCTGTTGCCGCTATAACAACAAATACTTAAAACAGGACACAATATATATTTAAGGGGGCTCCCATACAACAAACGTGTTCTTTTCGCCTTTTATAGAAAATAGTATGGAACCCTTCGTGCGCGAGTCCGACTCGCTCTTGGCCGGTTTTTCTTCAAGCATGAGAATATCAAGAATCGTTTACTCTAGGAAGTTGTATGCAGTTCTAGGAGTGTCAATATGCGAAATAGGATTTTAATGTTTAAAATGAAATCCTACACGAGTATGCGGGCCGAAGCCGACGCACCATTCGAGCCACGCGTCCGAGCCCACCTTCCCGGGCTTCTTTTTGTGCTGAATACGCTCGTCGCTTTCGACAGCTCAGCGTAATGGCAGCTAATAAAATAACCAACAGTAGCAGTGGGCTAATTACTTCGTGCGCAGTAGGTAAGTCTAGGCCTGATATTGAATAACTGAGTATAGGCGTAAGGTTGCTTTTGTAAAGTGATGCAGAAACATTGGTAGTAACGCTATCGCTAGTAAAATAAATTTTAAAAAATATATTAAAATGTTTATTCATTTACTTTTACAAAAAAAAACTTTGAAAATACAAATTCGTTTTGTCGGACAATCGTCACACTTATTTCTATCAGTTTATTTATTTGGTAATACTGGTTAACTGATAGAAAGTTATTTTTGTATGGCATGAAATCCGCCAATTGAACTTTTGTTATATCTTACCATGAACTGTTAAAACAATCACAAATCTGTCAAACATTATCATTTCTGTCAAATTTTGTATGAAATGACGTACCAAAATTGACAGATTTGACAACTTTGAGATTGTTTTAAGAGTTCATGGTTATGGCCCTGTACAATAAAGTTTAAATACGAAAATAATAATTACTTTTAAACTTTCGCGTTGCATAATTTAAAACTCAATGAAACGGGAATTAACGCGATCATAATTTAGGTACAACATGTTACTTCTTTTGCCTGACGTTTCGATCGGGTTACACCGACCGTGGTCATAGGCTGAGTATAGCTCACTAATCGACATCACTATTTACTTTATTTCGAAAACTTGTAGACAGAAATTCGAAAGTGTTTATCGTAGTTATAGTAGTAACTGTTTAAAAAACTTTCAATAAACTATTTCGGAACGCTCTTACGGTCAGCTCAGCAAACATAATTTTGTGGTCCTTTACAAATTTTTAAAACATAAGTACCTACTTGACCACTACAACCTACACTACAACATACATAATGCAATACTGGCAACTTTTTAGCGATTCGTCGGATATTATTTTAAAACTTGAGATGTGCCACTTTTTAATGCTGACTGTGCAATGATTTTTCACAAATGACAAAAGGCCACAATATTTGCATTTGCAACTTCTCATTCTAGCGCATATACCGACGTATATAACACAAAGCATTGACCTTCGCTTTATCTCGTCGCGTTAAGGTCGATTTTTATCAGCGACGTAAATGAATCAGCTGTTATTCGTTCTCGTGAATCGTTCGCTCGAGAATGGACTTTATGTGTTTGGTAGAAGGCTGCAATTGGTATGAGAGGTGATGATTTGATCAGCTGATGGGTGTACTGGCGGAAGTTCGTTAATGCCGGCTGGGGGACCATTCATCAATTGGTCGTGGGACCACGTTTGGGTGGGTCATGCACCAGTAATACCTACCTTTAGGTAAGTTAAGTATATACCTACTTACTGGTACACTGTATCGTTAACATTATGAATAATAAATAACATTAGACGACCGTCTGGTGTAGTGGTTCGCGCTCCGGACTACTTAAAATGCCTGGCGGTCGCGGGTTCGAATCCCGCGAGGGGCAAATGTTAGTGTGATGAAAACGAGCATTTGTACCTAAGTCATGGATGTTTATAATTTATCCGTTATCCTAGTCGCCATAATACAAGCTTTGCTTAGTTTGGGGCTAGAGTGTTTGGGGTTAGTGTGATTGTGGGAAAAAAGAAGGTAGGTAGGTTGTTTAATAAGTAACTACTTATAATATAATATTACACTGAGCCAACGAGGACATTAGCTGGCTTGTCGAATATTATCTTCGATTTATAAGCATGTTCAGCTTATTGTAAAGGTTGTGTTACGAATGTATACAGGGTGTACAAGAGAATAGGTCACTCCTTAAAACCACGTGATCAGCTGGTCATATACGAAAACTTTTTCTATGGGAGCAACATCGAAATCGATAATTTTTTTCCAGCTTTCCCATACGAACTTACTCGCATACCTTGATGATAATGTATGGAGCATCTGAAAATAAAATCACGATTTCGATGTTGCTCCCATAGGAAAAGTTGTTGTATATGACCTGCTGATCACGTGGTTTTAAGGAGTGTCCCATTCTTTTGTACACCCTGTATACGAGTACGAGTACTATGTATATTGGATGCACATAAAAAGCGACGTAAGCGTCGTAGGTCCGAAAAATAAATACAAACCAACCAAATAAGTTGGAAACAGTGACTGACAATTTGATTATGTTAACCATCGCGTTTATTGATTATTCTCAAGTTAATGTTTTGTTTTTCTTGCATATGAAACTTCGTTTAATAATACAGCAAGACGTATCTACACGTAAAGGTAAAGCATCAAAAACACTGATTAACCTTTACCTCATTATTTTACACATGACACAGTCGGAAAGAAAATATGTAAATCTTTAATTATAAACACTGCAAAATACAGAAAATATACCAGAGGAGAACACAAGCCTAAATTGCCGAAACACAATTATCTTATACAGAGTAATCTTTAGCTTTTCCCTTACAGCTCTCAAACTTTTTGCTGACGGAACCCTTTTGGAAAGTGAATTTTTTTGATGGAGCCCCAATTTTTTAAAAATAATTATGTTAAATTACATAAAACGAGAAATAAAATTGATATTTATCTAATGGGAGGTATAACTGCTTTTTATTATTCTGCGGTATTACTCTTCGTCACTTGCTGGATATCAACTTAGATAGAACAGAGTTGATGTCTTTTTTTTTCTTATTATTACAGTTACTCTCGCGGAACCCCTACAGAAGCTTTGCGGAGCACACTTTGAGAATGGCTGCCTTACAGCATACCCAGATGCTAGAATGCCCGGTGGCCGGCCCGGGAACAATGCGACAATTAGGCGCGGGCCCGAGCCGGGACCCAGACAAACGCCACTATTAATCTGAGTCGAGCTGCTCTTGATTAATTGGTTTACAGGAATACCGGGAATTTCATCAGCTCCTACCTACGTATTTCATGTGATTCGTGGTATATATTATGTTTATCTTTAGAATAACTATAAGGTTTAAGGTAGTTTTCGAAACATTTTTAAACCATAATAATTCAATAATATTTTTAACTAGCTGTGCCGGCAACATCATTTGCGTGAACTACAGGATATATTAAATATATCCCACAGGGACATTAAACCGGGATAAAAGTATTATATATATTAATCTAGATCTTATTCTATATGTGTGCAAAATTTCACTCAAATCCATTCAGCCGTTTACGCGTGATTGAGTCACAAACATCTAAACATCCTCACAAACTAGCATTTATAATATTAGTGGGATTTTTTAATTACAATTTCTTCAAGGCAGTAATTTGAACGCAACTGCACGATAATTTAGTGCCATATACAGATCGTGCAGTATCGCATGCTCGGACATGTGTTACGTGACATTGCGGTAGATCGGCGGATAGTGCAGCCTTGTCGCGAGTGATAGTATCGATGTCAGATATATCGATATTTAAAATTACGGTCTCTAGTGGTTGTCTAAGTGTGTAAAAATCACAGAACAGGTAACGGAGCGTAGCAAATCTTACTTGTTCTGTGGTAAAAATACTTAACTCTAAGGCTGCGTTTCCACCAGAGATGAGCGAGGATGCGTAGCGAGGAATGTGTTTTTTAAGAACCAATAGAATCCGATTCGCTGAGCGAGGCTAGGTAAATGAAGTAATTCTATTGGTTCTTAACAAACACATCCCTCGCTACGCATCCTCGCTCATCTCTGGTGGAAACGCAGCCTAAGACTAAATTGTTTACAAAGCCGACATTTTAATTCAGTTTTATTCCCTACAATAAAAGTTCCTGGCAGACACCATGGTAGTTACTTAGTGTATCTTTCAATTTTTTTATTCAACCTTTTGCTATTTTACATATTTGACCTGTTTAATTAATAAGCATACAAAGTAACTTAACAAGCCAATTAAAACACCGCACATTACAATCCTGCTACCATATTCCTACATTGTATGTTGAATGAAGTATTTCCTATTAGGTATTCATATGCAGTAAGTTAATTATTTATTTTATCATCATTATTGCATTATTCAATCATACAGCCGATTAATATTCCACAGTTGGCCTTTCAAATGAAGCAAGCCATCGTTACAGTGTAATTTAAAACAATTTATCATCAATAATGCAGAGTGGAATAAATAAGATTTCCCATACCTAACTGTTATAAATTGAGTATAATATTAAAGCACTTATGCTTAGCTTAATATAGGGATGCCGACTAACTTTTTCTTTATCTATAAGTTAGATTAGGTATCCATAAGTAATTGGACACGTATTTTTAGGGTTCCGTACCCAAAGGGTAAAACGGAACCCTATTACTAAGGCTCCGCTGTCCGTCTGTCTGTCTGTCTGTCCGTCTGTCACCAGGCTGTAGAGTTGAAATTTCACAGATGATGTATTTCTGTTGCCGCTATAACACCAAATACTAAAAAATAGAATACAATAAATATTTAAGGGGGCGCCCATACAACAAACGTGTTTTTGCCGTTTTTATAGAAAATGGTACGGAACCCTTCGTGCGCGAGTCCGACTCGCACTTGACCGGTTTTTTTCTTTTTTCACAAAATTATAATATTACAGAGATATATTGATTTGAAATGTCGAATGATGTCCCGTCTAGGTATAATTTTTACTTAGAAGTGACGTCACGAGCCCCCTCCTGTACTTTGACAAGCTTTGTTTTTAATTTTTTGGTTGCCTGACAAAATAAAAAATAAAGGACCATTATTTTTGGATAAGCTATCTGGGGGACTAAATATAATTTCATTTTATTTACCCAGTAGTCATCCCTATTCTGGCGTTATTTGCATCTTTGTACGGACAACAGCACGTCGACCTACTACAAAATGTCAAATTTGAAAATGAACTCTATATGTCAGGCTTAAAGTTGAAAAACCGTTGGAGAATTTTTGACTTTTGGGGTAGGTCGACGTGCTGTTGACTGCACGTGGGATTGGCAAATAGTTAAAATAATTGTATGATAATCCAAAATTTCTGCTAGGTATTAGAGAAATCGACATAGCATAGACAATCCACTGTACATTTCGATTTTATGTAAAATTATCTTTTTTGTTTTCAAACTAAGTCCGTATTCAGGATTTTGTAAAAGATACACTTTTGCGACATTCAATCATGATGGAGCATTCATTCAATGAATGCTTTCTAAAAGAGTCTATGAATGCTACGTATAATGACTTACTAGTTTGCCAGCTGTCTTTTTTAATTAAGTCGGAGAGTGGTTTATCCAAATAGTCATCAACACAATTTGAGCAGGCACAATGAAATAATGGTGGATAAATATTTAATAGAACCACATTGCTGTGCATTATTAAAGATACATAATTGATGACATTTCACTATGACAACTGAAAAATATTGCTCGTTTGGACAAATTATTTTAACTCTGATATTACCTACTGGTTTAATTTTTATATGAGGTAGAAGAAGTGTTGGTTTATAGGCAGTATAAGCTATCCCAACATACCAATACCTAGTTTAAATAACTGGTGGTTTCGAATAAACGATTATTAAGTTATACTTACTTACGATAACGTAAGTATAAATATTACAATACAAACAGGTTTTTTTAACAGAACCGATTTTAATCTTAAGAACATTTTAGAAATTATGGATTTTATTCAATAACTTGTTTCATGTGTGAACAAAGACTTGCCTGAATCCTGAATTTACGCAATATATTAATAAAATAGTGAGAAAAGTACGTTCTTATTTTAAACGTACAATTTATAGTTGCGCGCATGTAAAAGAAAAAATAATATAGAAGATAATAATAAAAGATTTGTGTATGTTGAAATTAAAAAGTCACAATTTGAGTAAACAACTTCTGACAGTTATATCTTAATTCGTAAATTCAAAATGTAATATCTGGATGGCTGTCTGGCTTGTCTGTCACAATCATAGATATAGAATGTACAAGATAGACAAAGGCTCATTGCAAATGATACAAAAAATGTGACACGTATGTGTGTGTGTAGTAGTGTTGTTCAAGCCACAAATTTTTTATCAATTAATTGCAAATTTGCAACCGACATCAAATTGATTTGGCACAAGTCACAATCGCCGCGGACCTTGAAGCACCTAAAGTTAAACCTAATCTTTAAACAAAATAGAGGTGAAAATCAGTATCACGGAAAGGATACGGGGCTTTCTGGGCTTGTATGTGCAAAGTTAAAATATGTTCGAAAAAAGGTAATATTTTTGTTATGCAAACTTCACAGTCTGGAAACTGAGAAATCTGAATAACAAGTTTACTCGCATTAAATCGAAAAATGAGTAATTGAATATCGTGAACAAGTTTATATAATGGAAAATAAGAAAACGGTCGTTTTAAATATGTCATCATCATCATCATCTTTTCAGCCACAGGACGTCCACTGCTGAGCATTGGCCTCCCCCAGTGACTCCTAGATCGGCCGGTTGGAAGCAACCTGCATCCAGCGTTGTCCTCCAACCTTTACCAGGTCTCAAATATTAAATATGTAACCTATTTAAAACAATTTAATATCATAATTTCACTTCAACATAATATTCCTTATTATCACAGAGTTAATATTATACTACTTAAAGTAGGTGGTTCTGTGTTGTGTGTATCCCTAAATCGAAAAATAGTTTAAGTAACTCTAAAGTAATTTTGAAGGACCTATTCAACGATACCATACACGATGTGGTAGACGATGAAAAAAAAATATGCTCACGTTACATGTATGGGAGTTCTACCACTGTGTCAGCAAGCTAGATATACATATTTCCACAGCACTCTAGGGTCAACAGTCTCCAAGCAAAACGTTGGACGGACAGACAGACAGACGGACATGACCAAACTATTAGGATTCCTTGTCAGGACTACGCAACAACCCTAAAAATGGCGACGAACATAGTTAAATGGACAACAACAAACAATCTCTGTGCCCTGCAGGTGGGACGTAGGTGCACATTTTTTAAAAAGAAAATTTTGTTAGAGTTTAAAACTTGTTTGTTTATACTGATATTAACAAACAACTTTTTTCAAGAAATTACTCGCCCCATCACGACTTTGTTTTTTGTTTGTAAACGAAACTAACAGTAATACATACAACATGTGACAGCATCACATACATTGCTCTGATCCTAAGGTAAGAAGTTAAAGCCATTGTGTTTAAGAAATCAGAAACACCGCGGGTACCACAATACCCAGACCCGGGCCAATATAGAAGAATTCGTTTTCTACATTGACCCGACCGGATCGAACCCAGAACCTCAGAGATGGCAACGCCATTTACAGTCCAGCATGCTCGCCTCTCAGCCACGGAGGTCGTCAAACTAAAAATAAAACAAAAAGCTCATAATGTTATCACAAAATAACAGTATTGGAGTGGTTTTTTTTGTAAACAAACATGATAAATCTTTAATATCTTCTATACCCACAAATGGCTGTCGATATTTTATCGATACTTATGACGTCACCGCTAGTTCAATACCTAGTGTAAACATACAATTTACTATTTTACCTAATATTTATTGTAATTATGCCTTTAACTACGAAATACACAAACACACAACAAACAAAGTACATATTCTTCTGTAAAATCTAAGTTCCTTGTCGATTATTATTAGGAATTAGACACAAATTTGTTTCAAAATATTTTCATCAAAAAATGTATTTACCTGTGAAATGTGTATTTATTAGGGTTATATTTTCTTGTCACATCACAATTTATAATTGAACAGGATCCCATGTCTACAGAAATATTTAAATAAGTTTTCCGTTTGTAATTTTGTATATTTTAATATTAAAATTTATTTTGACGTTTGAAATCGAGATCATATAAAGTCAGTTAAATATATTTTTTGTGTCACATAGGTACATTGACATCTGTCTTTTTTCTATCTTGTAGGGTGCCCGCAAGGATATGATGTCTCTTTTCCACGCTTTGTCAGTCTTTAGAGCGTAGCGAATGCTAATTCTATGGTCACAATGATTGTAAACTAAGTACCTACACAGTACACCTGCGATTTTAAAAACGTGACAGCCAGCAGGGCTGCATTTCTTTTAATGTTTTTTTTGCCTGGTATTGGTTTTCAATAAATGAATTTGGGCACATAGTTTAAAAGTATAGAATGTATATTTTTGCCGCTTTCCTGCCTTTTTCGTTGTCTGCAGCTGCGCACACAACATTTAGCGATGTATTTACATGTCTCACGCTCCGTTTACTCAAATGTGTATTTAACATATTTTGAATGTAATTAATTCATTTTAAACGTTTTGAGCGTGGTTCCCAGTATGAAAAGTTTTCTCTTACTACTTTTACCACAAATTACTATTAAACGAAATAATTAAAAAAATATATCTAATATAAACATATTAAACATGCAATAATTAAATGAAAATATTGGAAATCTCCATTCCTCACATCAGATTAGTGTCTGCTTGAGCGAGAGCTGACAGTTATATCTAATTCTCTAACTAATTCTTCTTTCATCATTTCAGCCTGTTGCAGTCCACTGCTGGACAAAGGCCCCCTATTCTTCTTTGATTCCGTCCAATTGCCGAAATTTGATAATAGTGTTATAGCGTGCTGTCGATAAACCGTTTTATCGAAAGATAACTAATTAAACAGCATCGTCATTCCCTTTACTAATTTTAACTATTACAAACACTAATTAAAATTATACATATATGAACAAAAATAGGTGAAGCCTTATTATCGCAAGTACAGTCCATACTTAACGGGTTTTCATAATAACGATCAGAAACATTGTTTACTTACAGCTAGCATCTGGTGCGCATGTGCGTGCGTCACATGTGAATGATAATGCGTTGCAGCGCAACTGGACAACCGGATTGTTAACTTATTGGCCGGGCATTACTATAATAGGCATGTCATTAACATTAGACGAGAAAAGAAAACAAAAAACCGTCCAAGTGTGAGTCGGACTCGCGCACGAAGGGTTCCCATTATCTAAAAAAACGGCCAATAAAACACCTTTGTTGTATTAGAGCCTCCTTAAATATTTATTGTTGTCTGTTTTTTAGTATTTATTGTTATAGCGGCAACAGAAATACATAATCTGTGAAAATTTCAACTCTCTAACCATAACGGTTTATGAGATACAGCCTGGTGACAGACGGACAGACAGACAGACAGACTGATAGGCGGAGCCTTAGTATTAGGGTCCCGTTTAACCCTTTGGGTGCGGAACCCTTAAAATATGTATCATTATTAGGTGCCTTAAATACCGACTTTACTACGGCTAATAAGATTATTCAGCGGCTCGCGCGCCGGACTGCAAACCGAAGCGGTTGCGCGTTCGAACCCCGCTTGGGGTAGCTGTGTTTGTGTTGAGCACGAGCATTTCTATTTAAGTTCATGTTTATCAATGCATTTAAGTATCCGTTATCTATCTAGTCGCCATATTACATTGATACTTACCATTAGTTTGAAACGATTAGTTTGGGGCTAGATAATTGGTTTTAGGAAAAAATATTTATTTTGTTTTACGTAAAATGTCATTTAAACTAAAAGCATCATTAACACGGCTCAAATATTCATAGTGTACCACATGTTTCATTATCATAAAACTTCTGAAGCCTTTGCGACCAATTTGAAGAAGGCGTTTTCCCAAGGTATTCTAACTTCTAACAGAACTTTGCACTTGAGTCTCATTTATGAGATACATGATACCTACATGCCCTGTTAGTAGTTTATTTTATTTTGACTAACTTTGCTAGTTATCTAATGTCTTAGACATAAAATAAAGTTCTAATTCATTCGGTTAAAATACGAGTTGTAAGTTTAAAAAATCACAAACCTCTCAACTTTTTGGCACAAATGTGAAGTTAAAATTCAATTCAAATTCAAATTTTTATTTGCTAATAAATTGGGTATTACATAAACATGTGGTTATAAAAACATATTTAAAAACAGAGCTTAGACCTATTTAGCCATATAAAATAGCATACAAATATTTAAATAGTAAAGTAATGAAAAAAATATGATTTAGTTAGTTTTTGTCACAAAATTCGTTACTCTTTATCTCAGTAAAATTATAATCACACTTTAAATATTTTGTTATGATTATTTTGTCTAGTAATTTAGTTAACCTAAAGATCAAAATTGTCAAGTTAATGTTATCTTTGGACATAACTTTCGACTACCTGCAACATCTCGAACATGTAATTATGACAATTGTCTACCACTTCCTAACGTGTGCGTTCGCTTGCTCCGTCTCCGACGTCATTGCACAAACATCGAGGAACATGCGACCTCCCGGGAGGCGACCAATATTTACCGCACAGACTTCGTTACCGCACTCAATACAACACCCATCGACGATTCCCTTCCAGTACAACGTCACAGTTCACCACAGAATCATCGATGTATATCGAAGAGTTGGAAATGCACGCGATAGATAGACGCGGCTTGATCACGGATACAGGCAGGTTTCGAGTCCCTAACAACTTGAACACGAATTCGAGTTAACGCGACAACTATTTTGTTTCAACCTCCAAGCTTAACTAATATCACCCCTATTCACTTGTAATAAGGTCTTTCTTAGTTGCAAAGTTAAGTACTCCAGATTGTCTATTTGTGCTAAGTGTTTGCTCAGGGCGGAGTAAGGCCGGGCGCAAACATTTTACCAGGCACAAAGGGGCCTAATGGCACTTCACACTTGGCAGACCCGGGTTCGATTCCCGACCGCCAACGAAGATGCGGGTTATTATTTTGAAGTAAAAACAACCACAGCTGCGTGATAAATGTCGTAAGACGTTAATAAGTATCGGCCATTTATTGTCAGTTATTCAAATTACACGCTTGGTAGGTAGGTCGCTATCACAGCAAACCTATGTTGAGTAGGCTTACTCAGGAATAAATCAGGGCATATACATTTCTCAATGTTCCACGGTGCACAATAATTTTGAAAAAAATTGAATGAAGCAGAAAGCTGTAATTTTGATCGTTTCTATTTTTTTTATAAGTACGTCAAGTTATTGGCTAGTGGCTATCCGGTCTAGCTCGACTCTGACTATATAATTTTAACTAGATGACATAGTTTAATTGAATCCCACATGTGACAAATAAAATGGATGATAATAAAAGTACAACAAGTATTGCATCCGATGTGGCAGTTGGCAGCCATAGTAGGTTTGTTGTACCTAGCCTTGTGTTACGTAGTCAAGACAATGCTTCCAGGAGCGTCCCCAAAACACCTAGACTAGAAACTATTCAGAGAAACTGTTTCTCAACCGGTACTCAAACCCGGGACTCTTTACGTTCATCGCGAATTACCGCGCCACTACACCAACCGGGTCTTTACATTTACTATTTCTTTGGTTACAAACTGGTAATGAATAACGTTGAAATAATATACATGACTCAATGACTGAGCCTACCATATGATAGTGTATATTGTGCCCCGTAATGCGTCGCTAACCAAGATTTCTACTTAGCACGAGTCCAATCTGCGCAATCCATCAATTTTATGGTTAGCATGGCATTCCGCAATCGGATGAGATAGGAAAACGTTGCTTCAAACGTTTATGCTAATAAAAGACAAGAACGTTTGCCATACCTAGGTATTTATTTTTGCAAAAGTTTTCAAAAGACATCCGAGTCTATTCTCATGACTTTTCTGAAGTTAAACTGTTGAAATAAGGTCGGTGCCTGCATTTAAATAAAATCCGTTATTTTTTAATTTCCGTTTCCCAGAGAATCTTCTCAATTTCACCCTGACGATAGGTTAAAAATAGGGGATACAATAAGTGTACAGCAGACAATTTTGGTTTGGACTCAAATAATACGGCATACAGTACTTTACACTAAAAATTGACTGTTATGAAAAAACCCTTTTTTTAAATCCGAATAAACAAAACTTAAAACCTAAAATAATATTTACTTATCATCATCACGTTTTTTGTGTCAAGTGTTTAAGAGTTAAATTTTTTCATTCTCACCGGTTTCAAAATAATATGTAAGTTATTTGTTTCTCCAAAGTTCCAAATAATATGAAATCGTAAACAATATTTCTATTACAATTAAATTTCTTAAACTTAGCGGTGGTAGTGGTTGCGTTAGAGCAGTATTTTTTTCTTTTTTTACCATTCCATTTAAGTACTTTAAACAATGGTAATGATATTTTTGACTGAATGAAATATCGAATGAATTTAAAGAAGAATAACTTGTTATCGTAACGTGACAAAGTCCGACCCTGATCAACATTTTCGCAAGTCAAAGTTGAAATAAGTCATGAAACGTCGACAACAAAACTCATTCTCAAAGTTTTGGTGGGTACGTGTAAACAAGTTTATGACGTGCAATTTATTTTTTCGCCTTTCCCGGGAGCAGGCGGCGCGGCGCGGCGTGGCACCTGCCCCGACGCGGCATGAAATTAAAACATCTTTGAAGTATGGAAATCGAAGTGTGACGTTTGAAGAGCGCACCGCGTGGCGAATCGCGCCGTGTTTACACTGCCGTGTTCTGAGTTAGGCTGAGGGCATGATCACGATTCCTTTAACTTTTCAATTAAAAAACGGCCTGGTGCTAGGCAGAACATACGCAGTAAAAGGTTCCGTGTCTAAATTAATAATATCCTACTGGAAATGTAGGACCCTTTAGAAAAAATCCAAAAATATAATACAGAAATTGTTAATTTGCTGAATATTTTGATTTTATGCGGTACTCAAGCTCGAGACAGTAAACAACAAACTTATTGTACCTAGTGGACTCGAATAAGAAATTGACATCCTTGTGTTACAGGGTATAAATGCCAGAGGTCTCTTTCAGCTTACCTTAATACATAATAGTACCAAGCTAATTTAGAATAGTTTGTAGAAAAGTGTGAATCAAATTCATCTTTTTATACCGTATTAAAATTACCGAAGCAAACACATGCTGTCATTCAAAAGTCTGATGTGGTTATGCCACTGTAAGTACGAGCTCTATCATCAATTATATTTTTTCAGTAGTCGCTGATAACAGGCGATTTCTTCCAAGTACAGTACAAACACGATAAGACACTTCCTTAACTAAGGTGACAAATGATAAGCGTCAGTTTCCGATCGTAATCTGTTTCTCCCAAAACTTTATTTAATCCAACACCTCTGAAAGGAGGGCTTACTTCACTATAGACGACGGAAGACAAAGTTTCTCTAAGCGTCTGCAGAAAAATGACAATGGTCGCGAACTATGGGACTTCAATGGCGTCTGCGAAGTTTGCTATTGTGGAGAACCCGCCTGTCGCGAGGATAAAGGATTTTTTACAAGTAATAGACGCGTTAATACCGGGCATGACAGTGCGCAAGTACGATATTATTTCTTGTGAATCCAATTTTAATTTCAATGGTTACAAGAATCTCACGTTGCAATGCATGATGCACGATAGCATTTCCAACAATGTAAAATTATTGAAGTTATAGAAATTTCGGGAGATGAAATGTCAAAACTTTAAACATTTCACTCTTTATCTCAAAGTAGATAAAATACTGACTTATCTCAGACTTTTGCTCACTGCTTGTTACACTATTTTGAGAAATGAAAACTATTTTTGTTATAATCTTAGCTATTTTGTTTAACTATTTGTTGCCACCTTTTAAGCAATTTTGTCTAGACACTGACCTAAATAGGGTCTAAAAAAAAAAATATCTGACTTTGTTCAAACAATATGAATATGCAGTTTATTTATGTGTTAGGACTAAATCGTGATAACTTTGTTTTTTTAAGCACATTATTAGAATCTGTGGTCTATGAATCTTAACTGATTTGTATTACACACTGAATTGTTCAATAAACATTATTACTTAAAACGTAGAAAAAGTAGTATGGACCATACTACCTACTACTATACAACAAATGGAGGGGCTTAAGAACTACCGCCATCTAATTGCGTTTCTGGATCGATTCAATGCTGTCGGAATTTTCGTATTAGCTGGTCACTCCCGGCCGCGTCTAATCCCCCGGGACTGGCGTGAAGTGTCTCGGATCGCAGGAACGCGTGACGCCACTGTTTGAGTTTCAAAGGCGTTGGCGTCGGTCCCGACTCCCGACAGATACGAATATTTGTGGCCACTTCAACTGTTCAAACAGAGAGTGCGTTCACTTCAGATAACGTACCATGTTGGATTTGGAGGGCGTATACTGTGGTGACCAATTTTTCTCTTTAAACAGGATTAAAAAAGTGACCAATTTTATCTGATATCCAGCCTTAGCACTGGACCAGCTCGCTTTCTCATCATCATCATCAGCCCACACTAGTCCACTGCTGGACATAGGCCTCTCCAATTGCACGCCACTCTGCACGATCCACGGCTACTCTCATCCAGCTCCTGCCAGCAACCTTGCGAAGATCGTCACTCCATCTAGTCTGAGGGCGTCCCACACTACGCTTGCCGACACGCGGTCTCCACTCAAGAACTCGTTTACCCCAGCGGTTATCGGTTCTGCGACAAATATGGCCGGCCCACTGCCACTTCAGCTTGCTTATTCGATGGGCTATGTCGATGACTTTAGTTTTCTGTCGGATTACCTCATTTCGGATCCGATCCCTCAGAGAAACTCCGAGCATAGCCCTTTCCATAGCTCGCTGAGCGACTTTAAATCTGTGGACCAGCCCTATCGTGAGTGTCCACGTTTCGGCTCCGTATGTCATGACGGGTAGGACGCACTGATTGAAAACTTTCGTCTTAAGACTTTGTGGAATGGGCGACGTAAATACTCGACGTAATTTCCCATATGCTGCCCAGCCCAGCTGTATTCTTCTACTGGCCTCTCTCTCGAAGTTGTTTCTGCCCAACTGCAAGATTTGCCCGAGGTAGACGTATTCCTTAACAACCTCAAGATCACTGCCTTGCACTGCAATCGGTTCCGGAATGATGTGGTCGTTGAACATAACCTTGGTTTTGTCCAGGTTCATCCGCAGACCGATGCGTTGAGAAGAATCAGCAAGGCCGTTCAGCATGGATTGTAGATCCTGCAACGTTTCGGCCACGATGACGATGTCGTCCGCAAATCGCAAGTGTGAGATGTATTCACCGTTGATGTTGATGCCTTGTCCTTTCCAGTCCAGCATTTTAAACACATCCTCCAAGGCATTTGTGAACAATTTGGGGGATATAACATCCCCTTGTCTCACACCTCGATGTAAGGGGATATGTTTAGTTTGCTGGTTCTGTACTTGGACGGCCATTGTGGCTGCATTGTAGAGACACCTCAACACTTGGATATATCGCCAGTCGACTTGGCATCGCTGCAGGGATTCTAGAACAGCCCAGGTCTCGACAGAGTCAAACGCCTTCTCATAGTCCACAAATGCTAAGCACAGGGGTCGATTGTACTCTTCGCACTTCTGTATAATCTGCCGCATTGTGAAGATGTGGTCTATGGTGCCGTATCCTCCTCGAAACCCGGCCTGCTCTGGTGGTTGAAATTCGTCGAGTCTTCGCGCAAGGCGGTTTGTGATGACTCTAGAAAACAGCTTGTAGACGTGGCTCAGGAGCGAAATGGGTCGGTAGTTCTTCAATAGAGTCTTGTCTCCTTTTTTGAAGAATAACACGACAACACTCCTACTCCACGCCTCCGGAGTTCTCCCATCAAAGAGAACAGTGTTAAAGATGTGTTGGAGTTCCTTCAACACAGGTTTACCGCCTGCTTTAAGGAGCTCAGATGTAACACCGTCCTCACCAGGGGCTTTTCCGTTTTTGAGCTGTTTAAGAGCCATCTCAATTTCGCCTAGGCTGACTTCTGGCAAGTCTTCGGTAAAGTGGCGAGTCAATGTGGCTCTGGAATCCTCATTTTCGGGATCAGGTTGAGATGCATGCGAGGCGTAAAGCTGGCTGTAGAAGTTTTCAATTTCCAAAAGAATCTCCGGCCTTGAAGCAACGACTACGCCACTGGCCGTCGTCAATTTCGTCAAGTGGCTTCTCCCGAGAGACTGGAAAAACACTTTCGATCCCCGATTTTGCTCAATCGCTCGTTCAATTGAGCGTGTATTGGAGCATCGGAGGTCGTAGCGTACTAGTTTACCAATCTTCTTGTTAAGAGCCTTTTGTTCGGACGAAGTGACATGTGGGTCCTCACGTCGTTCCTTCATAAGCCTAAGAGTCTCATTCGAAAACTTCGACTTCTTGCCTTTACGCTGAGTTGCGCAAAATCTCGTACCTTCCTCCCTGAGGATTCCGACCACTTTTTCGAGGGCCTGGTTTGTATCAACAGCATTTGTGGTTTCCATGGCAGCAAATCGGTTTTCCAGTTTGGTCTGGAACGTTTTGGATCCCACGATGGTTTGGAGCAGGTTAGGACGGAGCCTGGACTTCATCAAGCGGACACGTTCGAGCTTAAAGTTGATATTCAGAGAGCCTCGGACAAGTCGGTGATCACTGCCGGTATTAAACCTGTTAATCACTGAGACGTCTCTGAATATATTTTTTTTTTTTTTTTTTTTACTTGAGATGGGCTTACTCTTGACCCTTAATCTTGCTGTAGAGCATATATGCTTCTTATCCGTCATGATGAAGTCGATCTCATTTTTTGTCTTATTGTCGGGGCTTCGCCATGTCCACTTTCTTTGGGGCTGTTTCTTGAAGAAAGAATTCATCAAAAAAAGCCCCTCTCTCTCGAGAAAGTTGACAAGTATTTGCCCCCTATAATTTTTACTGCCAAAACCAAAGGATCCTACTACCGATTCGCTGCGATTTTGTACTCCCACTTTGGCGTTGAAGTCCTCCATAACAACGTTGTAGTGGGCCTTGGTGGTGAAGTGTAAGGCCTTGGATATGTCTCCGAACATATCCTCCACTTCATCGTCAGAGTGTGTCGAGGTCGGTGCGTAAACTTGCACAACCTTGAGGCTATACCTCTCGGTTAGCTTGATAACGAGATACGCAACCCTGCTCGACACACTCGACACTTCCACAACATTGTCACAGAGGGTTTTGTGTACCAGGAACCCTACGCCACCCTGGGATAGCTGGTCTCCCTCTCGGTAGTACATAAGGTGGCCCGATTCAAGGGTTACGGTGTCCTCCCCCTCTCTTCGGACTTCACATAGCCCAAGAATATGCCACCTTATCCGTCCGAGTTCCTCTTCCAGTTGTGCCAGGTGTTCATCGAGCCGTAGCGTGCGTCCGTTGTACGTTGCCAGGGTCAGTTGTTTATGGCGACCTTCCGTAACCCGGGGATTCTTTGCCCCCCTTCCCTGCACTTACCATGACCGCCGCCGTGGTCAGGTATAGCAGGGCGGCCGGGAACTAGGGGCCGTGGTCCGGTCTGTGTCGACATATTTGGAGGGGTTTGCCCATAATTGCCACGCTGGGCATGCGGGTTGGCAATCGCAGTGCGTAGCTAATTTTACCGGTGTCGCTGCTGCCCGACACCGGTCTGTGTATTTAATTGCTACGCTCGAGTTGTGATGGTTATCCCGCCATCAGTCGGATTGTCGTCAGAGCCTCGTTCGTTAGATAGCAGGGTGTACCGCGTGCAGGAGAGGTTGACTTGGGCACCGTGTGATGTAGGTCGGCGCCCCTTACACCCCACTAGGTAGGCTCGCTTTCTACTAGGTATAATCTATAGCTGCTATACTGGCGTGGAATTAAGTTTTAAATAGACTGCAAGTATTTTATCCTATCAAGCTTTAATTACCCACCGGTGGCCGCGTAACAATAACATTTTCATTGTGTCTCTTTGCCGTGGCCTGACGGGTAATTATAGGTAGAAAAAAGGAGTGAAAAAATGAAGGAAGTAAACTGAGCTAGAAAAGGCGTAACGGCCGTATCTTTTGATTTCATTGAGACAAGACATAAAGAGCACCAGTCTTTACAATATATTCCATTTATACTATGTTAAAAAATGTATCTCAATTGTGCCCGTCTGATAATTTGTGAAGAAATAATCAAGGATTTATTATTATTATTACCTCCAAGGGGCGATAGCCGTATTTAATTCGTTGTTCGGGCTTCGGTCGGAATACCCACACTTTTGCCATTGTGTCCACTCATCGCCAGGTAAAGACAAGATTAATTTAAACTTAATACCTTTACCCGTTCTGTGAGAAAAGGGTCTTGACAGACGGATAGACAGCAAAGCGGTCCTATAAGGCAGCGGTTCTCAAACATAATTTGTGACCTTCTGAAATAATATAGAAACATTTAATGGTAAAAGAATACCTGGTTTTACATTTATTTACCAACATGCTTAATGTCTGGCTTGATAGAATACGAGGAGCATATTTCGTTTTTTTTTTCTGTGAGATAACATAAAAAGTAGTATGTTTAAATCTCAATCGGCGGATGCCTCTTAGAGGGTTTCAGGTGCTCCGGGGCGTAAAAAACTTAAGTACCACTGGTACCACTGCTTCAAGGTTTCCTTTTTTCCTTCCGAAGAACGAAACCTTTTCAACTTTGTCATAATAATTTTTAGGGTTCCGTACCCAAAGGGTAAAACGGGATCCTATTACTAAGGCTCCGCTGTCCGTCTGTCACCACCTGTATCTCATAAACCGTGATAGTAAGAGACTTGAAATTTTCACTGATGATGTATTTCTGTTGCCGCTATAACAACTAAAAAACAGAATACCTACAATAAATATTTAAGGGGGCTCCCATACAACAAACGTGATTTTTTTGCCGTTTTTTTATAGATAATGGTACGGAACCCTTCGTGCGCGAGTCCGACTCGCATTTGGCATGTTTTTATTTTCAGTCATGGTACTGTTTATGCATGATTCTAAATAAATGATATTCCATTCTATTCTTTATTCTTCTCTATTAAAGCCTTAGGTGAATTATATATAGACATGTCAAATAGCAGTGTGTAGTAGTCTGTTCTATAGTTAGGTCTGGTGTGAGCGGAAATACGGGTGTAAAGTAGCCGTCAATCGGCAGCAGTCGCGCGGTGCCGGCCTAATGGACGCGGCGGGTCTCGAGTGCGCTTAGCCTAACGGCCTGATGGCGGTGGGGGCGAACTTATTAACTATAGTTTACCATAGCTATACATGGTATAATGTACATAGGTATATAACCGTAAAAGAATATGCAATAAACAACATAGCAACTGTCATGTTCTTGTTTGAAGTTTTAATAATTTCGCGTTTTAATGTTGTGGACACCTGTTAAAATTTATAAGAATCATGATAATTAGAATCAGGTAGAAACAAGTCAAAGGTTTAAATATTGGACAACTACACATACATTGCTCTGATGCTAAAGTAAGTAGCTATAGCACTTGTGTTGTAAAAATAGGAAACAACGACGGTGCCACAACATAGAGCTAGACCCGAGACAATATAAACAAGTCGTTTTCTACATTGACCCAACCGGGAATCGAACACGGAACCTCAAAGATGAGCGACGCCAAGTGTAGCGTGCTCTCCTACTACGGAGGTCGTCAATGTCGAGTTAATTTACCATTTTTCTAAAAAAATAACTTGGCGTCCTATTTTAAGCATGCATTTATTATGGACTTGCTCATGACCTCAATCTGACTAACCCAGCTCAGAGCATATTGATGTAGGTAAGCCTTCGTAGTACTTATTTATTACACCCGTCAGCGTTTCTTTAGTTTTCATATAATAGAAGATGAATGATCATTAAACTACAAAAACGTCTAAATTCTCAACTCTCCTAACAGGTATGCTGGTCAAGGACGCGTATTAATCTTTTGGCTAATACACTGTTATCATCATCATCATTTCAGCCACAGGACGGCCTCCCCCGGTGACTTCCAGATCGGCCGGGTAAGCGACGTATCCAGCGGCTTCCTGCAACCTTTACCAGGGCGTCTGTCCACATTGTGGGGTGAGTCCTACGTTGCGCTTGCCGGTACGTGGCCTACATTCCAGAACCTTTATGCCTATGCCCGTGGCCAAAGCAAATACGTGGTTGCGTGCCCCGCCCACTGCTACTTTAGCTTGCTAATCGAAACACGAAATATATCATTTAAAATCAGATTCCCATAATGTATCCTGTTAAACCGTATTCAGATAAAAAGCGTATTCTCGTAAGCCGATCAGCCGTAAACGCGCCGAAGCCCGACACTCACGCACGGCCGCCCCGGCCCTTGCCGGGCCGTTTCCTAGCTTTTTGTGCCGGTGCCTTCGAAGCCTACATTTTTTGCCGGTAGTTTTTACGGACACAACGATTTTGTGGAAAGCTGAGCAAAAAGTGAGGGTCAAATTACAGAAGCCACATCAGATGCTGGTGTAGGCAATCAAGGTAAAAACATAAAATAATATTTTTTTAACATTGTACATAACACACAACATTATTTTATTGTTTTTCTAATTATAAATTTCGTTTTGGGATAACGTTCAACACAATTAATATCCAATTTACTGTTCTGTAGGTAAATCTGTGAAGCCAGCGGATTAAAAGTATTTAACTTAGCTTTTACTTATTTATGCCATTTTTGTAACAAGACTACAATTGCACTGGTCATATCCTGATAACATCCTAAAAGCTACTTTAAATCCGCTCTCTGATAATCTGATCTCATTTCGTTTACGCGTTCGAACCCCTGACAACAGGCTCAAGGATCAGAGTGACAGCGCTAGGATTCCCGACTATCCCATCGGGTACGGAACCTTAACAAGGCAATACCCTGATAAATCTATCTCCATCGCTCAGCATCCGCGCAAGCGAACCGAACGCGAGAGATATGAGCGCGCCGTACGATAGCTCCCCGCGGAGAGAGATTGATATCGCACGGACTCGGCTGATCCGCTGAAATATCGACGGTATCCATCGCGCTGCGTTATGCGTTGCGTCACATTCGGAATCGCTCGGCACCACTCGTAACTCTTCGGCTTTTTAGAAGTAAATATACTCAGCTGATTAGTACTTCTGGAGATCGGAATTCAATGTAGGTGAAAGTTTTTTAAAGTTTTGTTAATGTTATTGTATGTTATGGTATGAAAACGAATTTGTAAAAGTATCTCAACAATATTAAAAGACTTTCTAAGGTCCGGAGAGTTCTTAGCAACTTGCAAAAAATTTATACTTTTTCTTTTTTTGCTAAAATTACTTATTTCATAATCATTACATGTAAACACGTTTGCTTTAGATAGTAAATAGCCAAAACATTACGTCGTTGCACGCGGAAAACAAACATTAAACAATAAATTGCTACAATAGGTTTGCAGTACAAACAATTTCTAGATAAAAATATCTCGGCCACGCTATTTATCTTTGGCCGTACAATCTACTCGCCTTATATCTCAACTCTTATGAGAAAGCGCTATTATTTCTCATCTTATCTCGGTATTTTTAGACGGAACACGCAAAGGAACTTAGCTCATACATCCTGGCTAACGGGCGCGGAAGAAAAGGTCTTTATGTTCAACAAAGACGTTTTTCACACAGCATATTAAGCTTTATGGCGCGACCGGCAAACTTTGAAACGAAAATAAATAGTGCGCACTAATAGTTAGTTTTAGTTAAATCAGAAGTGTGGGTTCCGTTGGCTAAGTTGCTTCCTGTGGGGTTGTTAGAAGGTGTGGTCCCGGGTCTAATAAAAATATAACACGCGTCAGTAATTTATTATGAATTGAAAAGGAACATTAAATATTTTTTTTAAATATGCCTAGCGCCATTTTCTTTATCTTGCTTGCTGCAATTAAAAAACCCAAATATTATTTATTGTAATTCTGACGAATTGATTGTACCACTGGCGAGACTGAACGACAAGTCAGTACCTAACTTCCATCTCACTATGTGGATAAAAAGAGACAGCCCATCATTTCTGTTACCCTTTAAATGATTAAGATAGAATACGCGAGCCATTTCATAAGGAATGATAAGAATGCTTATAGGGCCAATTTTGAAAGTTATTACCTGTTTCGATTGTCTGAAGATCAAGACTAATTTAGTTTAGGGAGAGCTGTAATACGAAACACTAAGACTAAAGCTGAGTACTTACACCATAACAACCCATCTACTCCCAAAGACATTAGAATAAGGTAAATAGCAGATAATCATATTTTATTTAATTTTCCACTCCATCGTCATGATCAGTATTACCTCTTTCCCGCTTAGGGATTAATCATTTCAGTTTAGATTCTAGTGGGTTCGATTACTAAATAAAATATTGTTTCTTAAAAGTAAAATAATTTATGGTCTCCAATATTTGGTAATTTCCGTCCGTTACGTTTAATTTACACTTTTATATCCTGTATATTTTTATTCATTGATTATTATAAAAAACAAGACTTGATCGAAAGAAAACGGGGAAAGCTAAGTAATACCCATCTACAAGTTCAAGCTAATTTGTCGATTACTTAGGCGGACATGCCTCTCTAAATCATAATCATAACCCATTAATAACGTACTTTCACAGTTTCTCACGTACATAGAAAAACACATAAATTCACGAGTCTACCGTATTAATCATTAACAAGCCGCGCGAATTGGGAGTTCCCAGATAACTGACACTGATGGGAACCACACCCATGGAACTTACATGTAACATGACCTTTGTTACCATGAAATAAGGTTTAAATTGAGTGTTTACTTCAAGTGTGGGGTCTGGGTGAAGCATTTGACAGCACATTAGCTCTGTTTGTCGTCAGTCAGTCGCGTGAGAATGTTTCTGTATAGGGATGTCGATGTTCTTGAAATAATCGATTTATATGTTTACACATCGCCTAAATCGATTATTGGTTAATTAGGACACGAAAATATGATTAATTTCCTTTTTATAAATAGGTTAGCTATTACTTTTGATATACTTTTCTCTAAAATTATCCACATCCAGGAGAAAATGCCTGGTATTTTTACATTCTTCACTAAAAGGAATTCTTGAGTTATGGTACCTATAGATTAGGCATTGAGTAGGTACATATATTTTTGTTCACCGATAAATTATTTCATTTGAACTTTTTCGCAGTTCCAGCTACGTTTAAATAAGTCATAATTAGTAATACGTAGTATGGCCCAAACTAAGAGAATAACCAAATCAAATCAAATCAAAATCATTTATCAAAGAATACGGTTACTTAGGGTCTTAAAGATAATTCCATAGCAAATCCTGTGGCTCATTCTTCTGGAACAGTTTCTCCCTGCTGTTAAAGTAAGTAGAATTAAGATAGACGGACTAATGTTCCATTTAAATATCTGTCTGAAATGTTTTAAAGATTGAATTTAGAGTACAAGGAAGGGGAAAAAATCGATAAGTTGCTCGATTACTCGACCTGAAATCGACATCCCTATTTTCGCATGTCGTCGGCACCGCCTGTTACAGGAAGCGCAGGGATCGGCGGGCCCATATGCCGCTGTCAGGATGTGACGTAATTGCAAACATACAAAAACTTTTTGTCTGTTTGCACTATTTTATGACAAAGCTGGTGGCTGGTGTGTAGAACGCCTGGGTTTGATGGGTTGAGATAAAACGTGAAAAATGTTACCCAATGTGTGGGACCCATTATACATTTTAGTTGTTCCAAAAGTTCTGGAACTACCTACAAGTATAATAAAATTAATATCCATTAAGTATTCATTTGAATGGTTTTAACCATCCTCTTAACCAAGTCTATCTAGCCACAGAGATAATTAAATTGCTAGGTTTTAAAGTTCTCAGAGCTCTGAGAAATCATTGTTCTTAGAAATGAAGCAGAGATATCTGTACACGACAAATCAGAAACATTATAATATAACTTACTTATAAGGACAACGTAACTAATGCCAAGAAACTACATAAGCAAGATATCATCGCACGTTCCTTTGTAAGAGAGATATTCTCCGCTAATAATATCGGTATTGCGGATTATTCCAGCGCAAATTCACGATTTAACGACAAAGCTCCACGTTATCTGCGAGAGGATTAGATAAACAAACACTCTGATACTAATTCAACTTATGCCTGTGTACGGAGCTTAATTTACACACCGCTACAAGTCAGGTTTACATTATAAACTGAATGTTCACTTTAATGTACGCAGAGCCTCGCTCGACCATGACATCTACACAGTACCTAATCATGATGAAGGCTGATAGCCTTTGAAAATCTACTGCTTTTAGGCCTTCCATAAAGAACGTCGAGTGGCTCTGGGTCATTTTTATTTAGCGGATTCCTCCAAACTTAATATGGTCGTCAGTCCACCTGATGAAAGGCCTGCCCACACTGAGTTTTTCATAAAAGGTCGAGAAACACGAGCCGAAAACCCGAGAAACTTCCTTCCCAATGGATGTCAACTCAGCGAGCGATGTGGTCTGCCCAATTTGCCACTTTAGGTTTGCATTTTGGACTTTTCGGGAACTGTGCCTATCTGCAGTGTAGGTACTTAAGTGGTGTCGTTTTTTCGTCAAACTCTATGAGTAAAAAAAAGATTAAAATAATTAAAACGGTTTTCTTTGAGAGTTCTTTGTCTAGGGGATTATCATGACTTCTGAGAGATTAGACGCCAGGAGTCCTAACATGATCTCTATCAGCAAAAGGGTAAAACCTAAATGTCCTAAAACCTAAATTTCCTTAGAATTCGAATTTGATACGTAGTAAATTTTGGGAAACTGCAGGCGGTCTGGATTCGCCATTGAATATAGTACTAGGTCAGAGATGGGCTGGTTCGTCTAGGCATGTAAGTCTTACGTGTGCGAGAGACGCCGAGACGTGGCCGGCGCATCAGATGGCTTCGCCGCAGGCAAACTGATTCACCTGAAACATACGAAGAAATTTGTATGAGCCCCCGCCGCGGTGCCTAGAGTGTTTTTATGAGTTCTCAAAGTAGGAAAAATTAAAATGATTCTCATTCAAATATTTATAATATTTGACTGCAATCACACCTGATTATAAGATAAGTGTTAGTACAGCCGGTAAGATTTGACTCATCATCATTTCAGGCACAGGACGTCCACTGCTGAAGATAGACCTTCCCCAGTGACTTCCAGATCAGCCGGTTGGTAGTACATAAAACTTTGATCACTATAATAAAAGTCTATCTGTTCAGTTCTTAATTCACATTTTTAACAATTCAAAAAGGGGTTCCAATACAAATAATAGAGTTGGTAGCCTGAATTGAATTCAGTCAAATTAAACAGCGGGGTACCAACAAGTAATTATCTGTATGTTTCCACCCCGTATGCTCGCGCGCACAATGCCGCCGATAGCATCGGCCACGGCGATAAAATAATTCGGCTCTGCGCAACGCGAAACTGCAATTGTTATGTTGTTTATGAACTGCGATTATCTCTACTCTATGTAACGCGAACTAAGCCCCGTATCACCGAACGTTACTCTCTCTTTAATCTCTGTTAGGATTAATTCAGTATCTTGTGATAACTGACTGTAATTACTTTTAAACTTTCGCGTTGCATAATTTAAACTCAATGAATTATATGGATTTGCTAAAAAACTGTCTAGATGGGAATTATTTTCTTTTCCAAGGTCAATATTACCTCCAGATTGATGGTGTCGCAATGGGAAGCCCTGTAGCCCCTGTACTTGCTAATATCTGGATGGAACATTTTGAAGAAAAGGCACTGCAACTTGGCCCTGAAACCGTCAGACTATGGAAACGGTACGTTGATGATATTTTCAGTATCATCAAAGGTAAAGAGAGCAAGAAGTAGATCGATATTTAGAACATCTCAACTCGATTCATCCTAAGATGAAATTTACATATGAGTTGGAGTCGGCCAGGTCGTTGTCATTTCTGGATATCAAAATTACAGTGAGATCGGATGGATCCTTGTCGCACTGTGTCTATGATAATAATAATAATAATAATAATCTTTATTAGGAATTTTAACAATGTTCTTAATTTATTCGGGAAAAACGATGACCCCTGCAAAAGTTAAAACTGTGGCGCAGAAGCCAACGCCCCCCTCCGGAGAAGTTATACAATTCCAAATACGACTAATTTAAGCTAATGATTATGTATACGTGTGTGTGCGTGTGTGTGTGTGTGTGTGTGTGTGTGTTTGTGTGTGTGTGTGTGTGTGTGTGTGTGATGTGTGCGTATGTGTGTTCGTGTGTGTGTATGCATACGTGGGAGTATATTTATGTGACTGCATGCAGAATTACGAGTAGTAAGCTTGTCAGGAATTAAAAGGATTTCCCAATTAAGGCCTCGGTATCTTCATAAGATAGGGTGAGAAGCCAATCCAAGCATTTCATTTTACATTTATAGGAGGGTAACGGGTAGAGATTTAACTTTTTGTTTATTTTATTATACAGAGCAGGGCTCATGTAATAAAAATGCCGAGCTGCGAGAGATGTTCGACGTGGTACAGTTTTACAGACCCTGTCGGATCGACGATGGAGCTCTGTAAACTTAGGGTCGTACGGAAGCTGGGAGTGCTTACGAACAATAGTGGCAAGAACGAAAAGCTGACGCACTGTGGGAACTTTGCATATGGAATACAGTTCCGTTGTGGGAAAGCGAATAGGCTTTTTGGCGATAACTTTTAAAACAGCTCGTTGAGCTCTTTCGAGTCTCAGCATATGAGATTTAACCGACCCACCCCAGGAGATTATGCAATAAGATAGAATTGATTGCGCTAGGGCATAGTACACAGTTATGAGACAATGAAAGTCAGCAGCAGAGCGTAGGTGTTTAAATACAAATATAAGCTTCCTAATACGTGATATTACAGCTTGTATATGCGGAGTCCAGGTCATCTGACTGTCTACCAAGACGCCTAGATATTTAATTGAAGCAGTGCGTTCAATGTGAGTGCAGAAGCAAGGTAATGTTGCAGTCTTAGCGCAGCAATGTGCTTGAATAGAAAAAGTTTGTAGTGGGTTGGAAGCTACATGAGGGGCAAATGCTATAAATTTTGTTTTAGAAACATTCAATGTGAGGAGATTCTCGCGCAGCCAACATGTCACAACAGATAAGGCATTCTCAGCAAAGGTGCGAGCCTCTTCCCAGTTGCGGCCGTGTATAAGAAGCACAGTGTCATCGGCATATGTGATGATCTTACAGTTTGAAAGAGCGAGGTTGCACAAATCATTGATGTAGATCAAAAAGAGGGTAGGACCAAGGACACTACCCTGTGGAACACCAAACGAAACGTGCTCTTCTCCGCTTCTTAAGCCATCAATAAGGACATGCTGGGTACGGTTGCTGAGATAGCTGTGGAAAAGATCAAGTGCAATACCCCTCACGCCGATGTGCTCAAGCTTAGAAAGAAGAATAGGAACAGACACAGTGTCAAAGGCTTTACAGAGGTCGAGAAAAATGGCAACCGATTTAAGTTTATTATCATAATTCTTGACCACAGCGTCAGAGAGTTCTAAAACAGCATCCTCGGTAGATTTTCCTTGACGGAAACCAAACTGATTCAAGGAAAAAATATTTTTATTTGTAATAAATTTAACGAGCCGAGTATTTATAATTTTTTCAAAAATTTTTGAGAAAACCGTTAGGACTGAAATGGGTCTTTAATTTGTTACATCGTCTTTGTTACCATTTTTAAAAACAGGATGCACAACAGCTTTCTTAAAAGCACGCGGGAATATGCCTGATGAAAAAGCGAGATTAAAAATAAAATTTAAAATAGGGATAAAGACATGTCTTGCAGACTTTACCAGCAACGTGGGAATACCGTCCCATCCAACCGAGCTTTTATTTTTGAGACTCAGTATGATTCGTTCGATTTCGTCATTGTCTATACTAGATAATACCATAGAGTTCAAGGCAGGTTGAGTATTTGAGCGATTATGATAATTATCAGGGCATTGGCACGCTACCTGAGGAATTTGATCTGCAAGGTTTTTTCCAACGTTGGCAAAATAATTATTAACTAAATTGACCGATGCTGATTCCTGTTTACATAACTTGAGTAAATTTTTGGAGTTTGAATTTTTATTATTTTGAATATTTGCAATTTTCTTAATAATGTCCCATGTTGCTTTGGGATTGCTTTTTGCATTTTGAAGTTCTTTTTGTTGGTATTCACGTTTTATTTCTTTTAATAGGTTATTGCAAAAATTTCTAGAAAAAATATAATAAAAATTTATAGAAAGCCAACACACACAGATAGATACTTACATGCTGCCTCACATCACCATCCACGCCACTTACAATCCGTAATGTCATCATTAAGAAATAGAGCATATGATCTCTGTGACCCTGACCATTTGAAGCAAGAGCTAAATCATGTTCAGGAGGTTCTCATTAAAAACGGATACAAAGTGTCACCACATCTGTTGAAGCCACCGATAAAACGCTCTCTAAGTCCGAATGTAAGCAGACATCCCGCATTTTTGCCTTACGTGAAAGGAGTGACTGATAAAATTGGCTCCCTGCTAAAGAAATGGTCCATTCCCACGATTTACACCCCGGGGTTAAAAGTACAGACTTTACTAGGCACACCGAAGGATTTCTTGCCGTTACAAACACCAGGTGGTACAAAATAAACTGTAGCTGCGGGAGTTCCTACATAGGCCAAACGAAACGAACCATCGCTGAAAGGCTTAAAGAGCATATAGCTGCTGTGAAAAACCGCCAAACTGCGAAATCAGCGATTGCCGAACACCTTCTTGAATCGGGCACTAATCACTGGATTGAATTTCATCAAACGCAAGTTCTTTCCACGGATCGCCACTTTTATTCAAGAGTTGTGCGTGAAGCTATTGAAATCAAAAAGTATAAAAATTTCAATCGGGAAGACGGTTTCAAATTATCCGCGACATGGAATCCAGTGATTAAAAATAAACAATGTCGTTTTGTTTCGCGATCGAGTTCTCACCTGAATACGGACGCGGCGGTTAGTGTGCAGAATAGGGACACAGTGAGTGTAGTGTGTGACGGTACTTGGCGTGAAAATAATATTATGAGGGTAGATGAAGAATCTGCCTCTCATACGGAGTGAAGACATCGCTGTTCCAGTCAGCTTGTGACCACGGTCGGTGTAACCCGATCGAAACGTCAGGCAAAAGAGGTAACATTTTGTACCTAAATTATGATCGCGTTAATTCCCGTTTCATTGAGTTTAAATAACTGACTGTAGGCTCTAACTGAAGAGGGGTAACAAGATAACACTCAATTGAAGATGCTTTAACACACCTTTTATTAGGATTTTTATAATACTTGACCGCCTCAGGTCGACGACCATCGATTTTATTAGGACTTTGATTATAACGGTTAAATACTAACTTCATTATCGATACCACTTAACACACTTAACCAATTAAAGGCAAATAACATACATTTGTTGATATATTCAGACAATTAGGTGCATAATAAGCATGCTGCAGTGGGTGGTAGTAGACGTGCACTACAGAATGGTCGATTTTCTTCTGTTTAGAATGTGCATACTGCAGATAATTTTGCCACCAGTCACCACCTATCCGAGGGGGATTATTAAGAGCACCCAGCCTACATAGAACAATATGTATAGTTCTACGGAACGCGTAATGTTATCACAATTGTGCCTATAACGTGCCGTGTGGTGCCGGAACGTTAAAAGAATTGCACCACCCCTTCTCTTCCTATGGGTGTCGTAAGAGGCGACTACAGGAAAACCGCCATAAGAAAACGGGCAGCAGCGTCTCCTCTCCACCATTGGCCAAACTGCGATCGCCAACCCGCCTGCCAAGCGTTGCGATTATGGCAAAATCCTCCTTTTGGAGAGGCCTGTGTCCAGCAGTGGACTGATATAGGCTGGTGATGCCTACAATATCACCTAAAATCTGTGTGAATAGGCCAAAGCTTTAAATAAGTAACTGTCATTTGTCTTGTTAAAAAATATGTTTAAATCTGTTACGATTTAGGTACCCAGCTTTATCGTCATTGTAAAGCTATCAACGACTATCAGTAGAGTAGTAGTACGGGTCTACAAGACGGTAACGGGGGACTTATCTCACGCGCATTGGAAAGTGTCAGAGCGTTGTGTTTAGATTTATCTCGGGACGTGATCTCCTTGTGCGCCACATCCTCTCATGTGCCAAGACTGCTAAGACATTAATATGAGCGGTTTACGCCATCTTTACTGAATAACGCATTGTGTGATTTGATACGTGACTGTACAAACTTTATTATAATACACATTTCTATGAACTATAGGATTATAGTATGTTTTGTGGATTAGTTTTCTTTATTGTTATCCACCTAAGCTAGTTTAGCCTTTATTTTAAGATAGAATTTCCGATCTTCCTCTATATTTTTTTGATTTTTTTCTTTCTTTAATACCTACATATAAAAACACACAGATTTACATAGTGCGTAAGTAGGTAGTACACCACTTTAACATTAACTACACTGTATAATATGATACTGTATAATATGATAACCGTTATAGTTAGATTTAAAGATAGATACGTATCTACTCTTTATTGTAATGCCAACCAAACAAAGGAGTTACAGTTGATATTTACAGAAAGATGTACAATTTAGGCGGTCTTATTACTAAAGCGAACTCATTGTCTTTGCTATAGCAAAAAAATACAAATACTTACATGGAATTGAGTGTTAAAGCAGTTCCCATTAAACTGTTACATTATTTATTTAACATACAAACATTCTAGGATATTATCTTTTGTATCTTAAATACATATTTTTTAGGGTTCCGTACACAAAGGGTAAAACGAGATCCTATTACTAAGACTCCGCTGTCCGTCCGTCTGTTTGTCTGTCTGTCTGTCTGTCTGTCTGTCTGTCTGTCCGTCTGTCCGTCTGTCCGTCTGTCCGTCTGTCCGTCTGTCCGTCTGTCCGTCTGTCCGTCTGTCCGTCTGTCCGTCTGTCCGTCTGTCCGTCTGTCCGTCTGTCCGTCTGTCCGTCTGTCCGTCTGTCCGTCTGTCCGTCTGTCCGTCTGTCCGTCTGTCCGTCTGTCCGTCTGTCACCAGGCCGTATCTCATGAACCGTGATAGTTAGAGAGTTGAAATTTTCACAGATGATGTATTTCTGTTGCCGCTATAACAACAAATACTAAAAAACAGAATACAATTAATATAAGGGGGCTGCCATACAATAAACGTGATTTTTTGCTCGTTTTTAAAAATAATGGTACGGAATACTTCGTGCGCGAGTCCGACTCGCACTTGGCAGATTTTTTAAAATAAAGTTAGCTTACATTTTAAAATATTTTACGTTTTCTTACCTACCGAATGTAACGCAAAACGTTAAATAGCATTTTATCCCATCGCCTCAGTGTGTGAATACCTTTACAATTGAATGCAAATCTATAATGTGGCATATACAATATTCTTAGATTAAACACATCGTCTGGTCTACTAGATAGTACCTTACTTTTATTACAGGAAATACGCTAGTTGTAATGTCCGCCACATTTATTTCAATGTAGTCTTTTGTAATGCCCCCCATTCGAGCCATTTGTCGATGTTACAAACGGTATGCATATTACCGCGTACGCCCGCATCCTGCAACGTACATTGTACTTGCATTTACCTACCATTGGCAGCGAAACAGTCGGAGTTGACTCTTATAATAAGTGCTTTAAGGTACAATATAGAGGAGCAGTAGACGAGTACCACCCGCGTCGAGCATCGCACTCGGTACACCGCAATTCTCTTGTTACACTTTTGAAGTAAATAACGATATTCTGTTGGACTTATCGGCGGGAGACAATACGCTCGGTAGGTTATCGTATCGGATTAACGAAGGCATTGCTAAACAGCTCTACTCTACCTATACTATAGTACGTCTGTCTACATCTATATGAGTCTGAGGAGAAACCTTTCTCAATAGGGATAACGAAACAATATAAAACTTTATGGGATTTTGCTCTGAACATTGTAAATAATTCTAAATTGACTAACCATTATCTTCGTGATGAAACTGTCGATCTCCATTAAATTGGCAGTAGTATAAAAAAACCTTGCGTGATGTAAACAGATTTTTCCCAATAAACAACAGCGTCGACTTGTCTCACGAATACTTAAATATCGCTCATTCTTCAAAAATTAAAGGAACTTTCCAAAAAGTAAAATATTTTAAATATTGTGATTATTTTTTAATAATACTATAAATAATAAAACTAATTACTTTAGGTACTTAAAACTAATGAAACTAATTATAGGTAAGTAGGTATATCACGTAAAATGAATGGTTAATATTTACGCTGCTCACAACTACCTATTGCTATAAATTGCATGCATGACTGCATTTATTTGTCACGTAGGTATAAAAATCACATATTTTGTTACACATAAATAAATGTATTTTTATAATAATTAATATTAAATGAGAATGTTAATATTATCAATACTTGTAATTCATTGTTTTACTCAACATGTTACACAAACTTACATTAACCAGCTTCAGGTAATTATTGAGTAGAACAAAGTTAGCTATTAGATCTTGTCGAGTTAGAGCAAGTTAAACTGAAACTGAGTTAGCACAGCGAACTATCCGCTAATACAAAGGAGCGATTGTCGGCCATCGGAGCTTGGGCTAGTTTAGTTTGTTTCTGTTTGTATCCGGGCCCCGGAGGTTTACTATGTACAACATAAAATGGGAATAAAAAAAGTCCTACTTATCTGTCAATATTTGCCATAAACATTTGATCTGGGCCATAACCATGAACTCTTAAAACAATCTCAAAGTTGTCAAATCTGTCAATTTTGGTTTCATACAAAATTTGACAGAATGATAATGTTTGACAGATTTGTGATTGTTTTAACAGGTCATGGTTAGGGCCCTATTATTTATGAAGTCGGTGCCAGCTAAGGAAGTGTTGAATGGTTAATTCTTTTTATGTATGTAATTTGTTCGGGTGGAACCTTTGAACTCAATTTTGAAGTAGACACCTTCAACCTATTGAGCTGAAATTTTGTATACACGTTTAGTTTGGATGGTGTTGGCATTTTAGTGATCATCATATCCAGCCACAGATTGTACATGTAGAATAAGCTTTTTTATTATTATTTATTTTATTAGGCTTGCCCTTACGCAATGATTTCTTCTTTAATGCATCCCGCCCGGTCAGTTTTCGTTCTTTCTCTAAGAGCTGCTTCTCTATTACCAATTTTATATGTAGATATATCTATATTAAGACGCTGTCAAAACGTCGATGCCGAATTCTGCAAAGCTGTTAAGCTGAGTGGATGTTTGTCAGCGATGCAGGCCTACTCCGAAAATGTATCGTTTGTTCGGACGTATTAACCTATTAAAATAAAATAACCAATCCCTTGACAAAATATTACCAACTCGAATAAGCCGTGTAAAAAACTTGAGCATTTTCAATTGTCACGTTGTCAAAGGTTTGATACAAGCGAATGGTTATTTCAATGTAATAGGTTATTGCGTCCGAACGAGCGAAATATTTTCGTAGTAGACCTTTTGCGGGGTAATCATGAACTCTTAAAACAATCTCAAATCTGTCAATTTCATACGTCATTAAGTACGAAATTTGACAGATTTGACAGATTTGAGATTGTTTTAAGAGTATATGGTTACCCCCCTGGTCCCACGCTCTCACGCCAGGTGCCAATCACAGCTAATGTGCTCTCGCTGAGATAACGCGCGTACGCCGAAATAACCAGCTGATATACAGAGTGCCCTTCAAGTATGGATCAAATCCTACAGGAGCATAGTGGGGGTGATGTCCGAACGTTTAGGCTATATAAATGTAGGTTCAATTTTGACGAATAAAAAGTTTGAAAAAAAATCATTTTTATTTTTGTCACACATGTTTGGTACCTAGTTGATGAAATTAACTTCCTAAAGAAAAGCAAACCCTCCTACTATATTCTAAACAAAAATTAAACATTTATCTTTGATAGCTTGTTTGTTTAAGCTTTGTTTATGCTTTATTAGATGTTACGAAAAAATTAAAAATTAATCACAATCACAACATTTTTCCTGTCGAAATTAACACATTTGAATGGAACCCATATTCATAGAGCCAAAAGCTCGGGAATCACTCCCGGTATGAGCCTGTTTGATTTGATCCATTCTTCCAGGGACAGCCTGTATAGTACTGTCAAATATTGCGGAGAGAGAGCGGTAATTTTGGAGAACAAATGTATTATACATTTGTTTGTCGTGTCATGTCAGCCGTGCTGGGACGCCTGGGAGAGAACAGCAACTGAATTTCTGTTACTAAATTAACTCAATCTTCAACATATTTTCTATTTTAGTTTTAAATACTTGCCATACTATCCGTCAATAGTGTACTTACTTACGTGTAAAAATATTGTTGAATTTAAAAGTATCAATTTCTTTATACATCTATAGCTTTATCGACTGTCCAGTACGTATAAGGTTTATTTATTTACCCTTTGATACATTATACCTTTATGTCCCTTGACCCTTGATATTAAATTATTTAAAAAAATAATACTTACTTTGTAAATTTTTGTTTTTAGCAATTCCATGCAAGGTGGGGTGTAAGGGGCGCCGACCTACATCACACGGTGCCCAAGTCAACCTCTCCTGCACGCGGTACACCCTGCTATCTAACGAACGAGGCTCTGACGACAAACCGACTGATGGCGGGATAACCATCACAACTCGAGCGTAGCAATTAAATACACAGACCGGTGTCGGGCAGCAGCGACACCGGTAAAATTAGCTACGCACTGCGATTGCCAACCCGCATGCCCAGCGTGGCAATTATGGGCAAACCCCTCCAAACATGGCGACACAGACCGGACTACGGCCCCTAGTTCCCGGCCGCCCTGCTGTGCCTGACCACGGCGGCGGTCATGGTAAGTGCAGGGCAGGGGGTGCGAAGAATCCCCGGGTTACGGAAGGCCGCCATAAACAACTGACCCTGGCAACGTACAACGGACGCACGCTACGGCTCGATGAACACCTGGCACAACTGGAAGAGGAACTCGGACGGATAAGGTGGCATATTCTTGGGCTATGCGAAGTCCGAAGAGAGGGGGAGGACACCGTAACCCTTGAATCGGGCCACCTTATGTACTACCGAGAGGGAGACCAGCTATCCCAGGGTGGCGTAGGGTTCCTGGTACACAAAACCCTCTGTGACAATGTTGTAGACGTGTCGAGTGTATCGAGCAGGGTTGCGTATCTCGTTATCAAGCTAACCGAGAGGTATAGTCTCAAGGTTGTGCAAGTTTACGCACCGACCTCGACACACTCTGACGATGAAGTGGAGGATATGTTCGGAGACATATCCAAGGCCTTACACTTCACCACCAAGGCCCACTACAGCGTTGTTATGGGGGACTTCAACGCCAAAGTGGGAGTACAAAATCGCAGCGAATCGGTAGTAGGATCCTTTGGTTTTGGCAGTAGGAATTATAAGGGGCAAATGCTTGTCAACTTTCTCGAGAGAGAGGGGCTTTTCTTGATGAATTCTTTCTTCAAGAAACAGCCCCAAAGAAAGTGGACATGGCGTAGCCCCGATAATAAGACAAAAAATGAGATCGACTTTATCTTGACGGATAAGAAGCATATATTCAGAGACGTCTCAGTGATTAACAGGTTTAATACCGGCAGTGATCACCGACTTGTCCGAGGCTCTCTGAATATCAACTTTAAGCTCGAACGTGTCCGCTTGATGAAGTCCAGGCTCCGTCCTAACCTGCTCCAAACCATCGTGGGATCCGAAACGTTCCAGACCAAACTGGAAAACCGATTTGCTGCCATGGAAACCACAAATGCTGTTGATACAAACCAGGCCCTCGAAAAAGTGGTCGGAATTCTCAGGGAGGAAGGTACGAGATTTTGCGCAACTCAGCGTAAAGGCAAGAAGTCGAAGTTTTCGAATGAGACTCTTAGGCTTATGAAGGAACGACGTAAGGACCCACCTGTCACTTCGTCCGAACAAAGGGCTCTCAACAAGAAGATTGGCAAACTAGTACGCTACGACCTCCGATGCTCCAATACACGCTCAATTGAACGAGCGATAGAGCAAAATCGGGGATCGAAAGTATTTGTCCAGTCTCTCGGGAGAAGCCACTTGACGAAGTTGACGACGGCCGTGGCGTAGTCGTTGCTTCGAGGCCGGAGATTCTTTCGGAAATTGAAAACTTCTACAGCCAGCTATACGCCTCGCATGCATCTTAACCTGATCCCGAAAATGAGGATTCCAGAGCCATATTGACCCGCCACTTTACCGAAGACTTGCCAGAAGTCAGCCTAGGCGAAATTGAGATGGCTCTTAAACAGCTCAAAAACGGAAAAGCCCCTGGTGAGGACGGTGTTACATCTGAGCTCCTGAAAGCAGGCGGTAAACCTGTGTTGAAGGAACTCCAACACATCTTTAACACTGTTCTCTTTGATGGGAGAACTCCGGAGGCGTGGAGTAGGAGTGTTGTCGTGTTGTTCTTCAAAAAAGGAGACAAGACCCTATTGAAGAACTACCGACTCATTTCGCTCCTAAGCCGCGTCTACAAGCTGTTTTCTAGAGTCATCACAAACCGCCTTGCGCGAAGACTCGACGAATTTCAACCACCAGAGCAGGCCGGGTTTCGAGGAGGATACGGCACCATAGACCACATCTTCACAATGCGGCAGATTATACAGAAGTCCGAAGAGTACAATCGACCCCTGTGCTTAGCATTTGTGGACTATGAGAAGGCGTTTGACTCTGTCGAGACCTGGGCTGTTCTAGAATCCCTGCAGCGATGCCAAGTCGACTGGCGATATATCCAAGTGTTGAGGTGTCTCTTCAATGCAGCCACAATGGCCGTCCAAGTACAGAACCAGCGGACTAAACATATCCCCTTACATCGAGGTGTGAGACAAGGGGATGTTATATCCCCCAAATTGTTCACAAATGCCTTGGAGGATGTGTTTAAAATGCTGGACTGGAAAGGACAAGGCATCAACATCAACGGTGAATACATCTCACACTTGCGATTTGCGGACGACATCGTCATCGTGGCCGAAACGTTGCAGGATCTACAATCCATGCTGAACGGCCTTGCTGATTCTTCTCAACGCATCGGTCTGCGGATGAACCTGGACAAAACCAAGGTTATGTTCAACGACCACATCATTCCGGAACCCATTTCAGTGCAAGGCAGTGATCTCGAGGTTGTTAAGGAATATGTCTACCTCGGGCAAATTTTGCAGTTGGGCAGAAACAACTTCGAGAGAGAGGCCAGTAGAAGAATACAGCTAGGCTGGGCAGCATATGGGAAATTACGTCGAGTATTTACGTCGCCCATTCCACAAAGTCTTAAGACGAAAGTTTTCAATCAGTGCGTCCTACCCGTCATGACATACGGAGCCGAAACGTGGACACTCACGATAGGGCTGGTCCACAGATTTAAAGTCGCTCAGCGAGCTATGGAAAGGGCTATGCTCGGAGTTTCTCTGAGGGATCGGATCCGAAATGAGGTAATCCGACAGAAAACTAAAGTCATCGACATAGCCAATCGAATAAGCAAGCTGAAGTGGCAGTGGGCCGGCCATATTTGTCGCAGAACCGATAACCGCTGGGGTAAACGAGTTCTTGAGTGGAGACCGCGTGTCGGCAAGCGTAGTGTGGGACGCCCTCAGACTAGATGGAGTGACGATCTTCGCAAGGTTGCTGGCAGGAGCTGGATGAGAGTAGCCGTGGATCGTGCAGAGTGGCGTGCAATTGGAGAGGCCTATGTCCAGCAGTGGACTAGTGTGGGCTGATGATGATGATGATGTAAGGTTTAATTGAAGATAAATAACACTTGAAAAAAATCATCGACCCACCTGAGGTTGATGATTTTTTTCAAGTGTTATTTATTTTAATACTTACTTTGTTATTTAATTGGTATCTTTTTTTTCCGTTAAACACTATGAATTAATTGAAAAATACGAAAGCGAGGTTGCCTAATGCACTTACTACAATTTTTTATCCTAGACATTTCTCCATATTTATCAGTTCAGCTTGCCATAACAATGAGTGCCGTACTGTTGCAAATGCGCACTTATCACTTTTTGTTGTATTTTCGCGCGTTGTCCAAGTGCTGTAATTACGGATCGTAAATTATACCTCTAATAACTGTATGTGGTATCTAATAGATTGCGTGTCCGTCTGTTCGCAACGCTTATCGCAACCAATATTTAAATGCCGACGTTGATCGCAACTCGTTGTAACATAACGGAATCGAATGAGCGCTGATTAATGACGTGATCTCAATGTAGTTAGGCTGTCAGCTTTTGATAGCGGCACTTATAACATCTTCTGACATCTTAAAGAGGAGAGATCCAATTTCAATGATTTTTAGTAGAAATAAAAAAAAACGTTTTAAAAAAATAAGATACGTTCTGTCGACAAATCGCAGTATTATCTATTGACTCTTAACCTTTAAGGAGTTCTGTGGCCTTCACCATCAGCTCAGCAATGTGATATGCATACAAAAACCTTCTCCAGAATGTAACAAATACTTTTCTGAAAACCGCATCAAAATCGGATAAGCCAAACGCGAGAAAATCGCGGACAAACATACGTACAGACATACGGGTCAAACTGAGACCCTCCTTTTTTGAGGTCGGTTAAAAATAGTATGATATTGTTTTATCGTACGGCTCACATCAATGATTTTATAAATTTTGGCGCGTTCTTATAGGCAAATGGTATTTACAAAGTTTATGCCATAAATCCATGCAACACCCAAATAAAATAAATAGACTTGCTGCATGCTGTATTGTTCAAGCGTTTCTTGAATATGACTAGACTGGCCCTGCCATGTTAATCTAAACTTATGAAGCTGGTTATATACTGCGGTTTTATATTACAATACATGACTCATAACTTGTAACAACAGAACCAGATCTTATTACTGTATAACACTAAATACCATTGCATTATAAACACGTAAATAATTGAAAGCACGTCCATGGCAAGCAATTGCAGTCATTGTCATCGGTGTGGTCGACAACAAATCGATGTGCGGTCTCATGACCCACATACGATACATAACAGCAATGCTGCGCCCGCAGCTGAGAGTAGGTGCTGTTTCGTGTGTTGGAATGGCAAGTTAAAAAAAAATAAAAAGCGTTTTATTGCGATTGCACTTCCAGATTTGAATGTATACTTACTCGTATTTCGGTGCACTAATTTTGCAAATGCACCAGTTTTGGGGATAGTAGGTTAGGTAGTCATTTGTTTGATTATGCCGTTGGAGTAAGTGTGAGGGATAACTAAAAATATGTGACTAAAAAGTACCCAGACTGATTTTGAAAGGAATTACATTTAAAATTCAGTTTTCGTTGCAGGACCTGACTGATCTTTTAATACAATACACAATAACAGTTAAAGCAAATGATTTAGATTTTTATCTATTCATAATAAACTGCTGAGTGCTACAACTTTTACCATAAGCCAACGTGTGTTGTGTATGTGTGTGGGTGTGTGTGTGTGCGAAAAAAGTGCACAAGATATTTAAATGATAGATCATTTTTTTTTTTTGAGGAAAAGATTTTTTTCTTGTTATTTCGATGTTGCTACACTAGATAAAGTATTTCTAGAATTGATAATAATTGCGGTATTTAAAGATGACTCACAAATTTTGTAAAATAAAAGCAATAAAGTGCGTAAGTGCATTTGTTCATTTTTTTAAGCTGTTTATGGCAAGTGCAATCACGCAAAATCAATCAGACGTGAGGCGAGAAATCTTTGAATTCTTCCGCATTGTTAATAAAACCAATTGTTTTTTAGCACGGCGCGGCGCGGTGATTCTCACGACAATTCCGCTCAATTAGAAGCAGTTAGGTATCAGTGCCGGATTCGGTGCTTTGTGACCGTTCTCGCAAGAAATGAAAAATAACTTATGTTTGCTAACTCCGACTGTAATCGTTCACAGACTAGTAATATGAGACACAGATTGTATTGTTAATGCGGTCTCTCGGCACTCAATAGGTTAAAATTTAAATGGCAGTCGGGTAATGATAAGTTCTTTTACATGTTCCAATATTTTTATTCATCCCAGTATTTCAAGGCGATATTGTAGGTTACTAATAGTTATTTCGCGATGCACGACACTGAATCTACAAACATCAATTTAAAACTGAATGAAACGGGAATTAACGCGATCATAATTTAGGTACAAAATGTTACCTCTTTTGCCTGACGTTTCGATCGGGTTACACCGACCGTGGTCACAGGCTGACTGGAACAGCGATGTCTTCACTCCGTATGAGAGGCAGATTCTTCATCTACCCTCATAATATTATTTTCACGCCAAGTACCGTCACACACTACACTCACTGTGTCCCTATTCTGCACCCTAACCGCCGCGTCCGTATTCAGGTGAGAACTCGATCGCGAAACAAAACGAGATTGTTTATTTTTAATCACTGGATTCCATGTCGCGGATAATTTGAAACCGTCTTCCCGATTAAAATTTTTATACTTTTTGATTTCAATAGCTTCACGCACAACTCTTGAATAAAAGTGACGATCCGTGGAAAGAACTTGCGTTTGATGAAATTCAATCCAGTGATTAGTGCCCGATTCAAGAAGGTGTTCGGCAATCGCTGATTTCGCAGTTTGGCGGTTTTTCACAGCAGCTATACGCTCTTTAAGCCTTTCAGCGATGGTTCGTTTCGTTTGGCCTATGTAGGAACTCCCGCAGCTACAGTTTATTTTGTAAACACCTGAAGTGCGATTGTGTAAAGTTGTTCATGGATGGACAATGAATACAATTGATCATCGATCGTTTAAAGTAATTCGAATTGTGTAATTTTGTCCATTCCATGAAGACCGAAAAGTGACCGGTGTTATAAAAACGTTTCATGGATTTGCGTTTTATTATCGCTGTTGACGCGAATTCAGAGTGTGCGTCTGTAACAACGACGCACGCACACATTCAACACGGAGCGACCGGTCCGAGGCGCCTGCGATGAAGCTACGCCCGCGGCGCGGCGCGGCACTCCACATTCGGTCTCCAGCTACGAACCATACTGCATTGTTTTCTGTTAATCCATTTATTCATTCAATCTTTCTCAAATTATTATAACACTGTACTTAATACTTTTTATTAGTTCATAATATATTCAGTCAACAAATTTCGGTCTCGGCTCTTCATTTCCCTCCTTAGCTAAACTTCCTACCAAGTCGAGCCGGATGCGACTTTGTAGCGGCTACAGCATACCAGAGGACGCAACACAGAGGTCACGCTAAGGACGGGCGAGGCAGCGTGGCAGTCGAGTACCTAAACTCAATCCAAACAATTCAAGGAAACCCTGAAAAGGGGATTGCAGTGCAATTTCGTGAGTTCGTTCCAATCAAAACGCATTTACCATTTTTCACATTTTCCAAATAAGTATCCTTTGTACCAACCTTTATTCAATTCCAGTCCTAGTTACCTACACATATTTTTATTCATTAACCTATTTTTCATTCGTCATACATTTTAATTTCCGTAATTATTTATTAAAAAATACTTATCATTTTCTAACTTCAGAGGCATCTAGATAGATTCAATTTGTTTTCTGTTCATCCAACTACCTATCTAAAGCTCGAGTTTATGTTCATGATAATCCAGTGCAATTTTGTTACATTCCAGTTATTTTTCCCGTGCGTGGCGAATCCGGGACCGGCCACGCGCTCGTCGCATGACCGCCGTATTCGGATGGTCCACGACCACGTGCGCACCACGTGCACGGTTTTCACTGCTTCACTTGCTTCTATTCACTTCATTTTAAATTTAAGTATCTTTCCATCGGCTTCTCATTGATTTTTTTCACCTTTTCTGCAAATAAGCTGGCTAATTTGAATTTAGTTGACCTTGGATTTAATTTAATCTGCTTTCTCTTCATCAATTTTAGCATTTCATTACCTTATCATTTAAAATGGATGACCTTAAGTCACTTAAAAGAACTAGAGCATCCCAAAAGGCAAAGCTTACTATTTTTAAAAATTTTCTTGAGCCACTTTTGTCTTGCAAAGAATTAAATAGATTACAGATTCACGAAGTAAATACTCGTCTTACTAAAATTCAAGCTTTGTATGAGGAGATTGATACAACCCAAACTCAAATAGAAAATTTGCTCGATATTCCAGATGAAGAATACACTGAACGCGAGAACTTCGAAAGCTCCTTCTTCGGCACCATCGCTGCCGCACAGAATCTGCTCAGCAGGCACTCGGAGGAGACCTCCAGCCATGAGGCGAATGACTTCACGTCGGTGGCAGGCTCGAATGTGGCAAGTGCTATACCAAACATCAGATTACCAACAATAAACATACCTACTTTCACTGGGTGCTATCAGGACTGGTTAGAATTTCACGAAACATATGTATCGCTTATTCACACAAATTCATCCATTCCAAACATACACAAATTTCACTATTTGCGCGCTTCATTGCGAGACAATGCAGCACTAATCATTCAATCTTTAGATTTTTCATCAGATAATTATAATGTTGCTTGGGATCTGTTGTGTAACCGTTATAATAATAATCGAATTTTGATTAATAATCATGTGCAGGCACTATTCAATATTCAACAAATTACAAAAGAGTCTGCAAGGGCATTACGCAATATTATAGATGTTGTGAATAAAAATCTTAGATCCCTGAAAACACTGAATGTACCTACAGAGCACTGGGACATTCTAATCATACACATGGTATCGAGCAAGTTAGACCCGGCCACTATCCGTGATTGGGAAGCCCAACGAAATTCAGTAAAAGAAATGCCAACTTTAAAAGATTTTAATGATTTTTTGAAAAACCGGGCAGACTTGTTAGAAACCATGGACGAAAAGCACCGACAACCAGTTTTTGACAACTTTCGACATCCAGCACGTAGACACAGTGACATTACACATGTTAGGCCAAAAACCTTTATAACTAATCAAACTCCCACGAAACAAACACAGCTTTCATGTCCTATTTGCAAGAATTCTCATTCCATATATTACTGTATGAAATTTAAGTTATTACCGATTGAAAAACGTATAGAAAGGGTTAAACAATTAAATCTTTGCACAAACTGTTTGCGTGGTGGACATGATGAAAGGCGGTGCAAATATGGGTCATGCAAATTGTGCTCACATAGGCATAACACTTTGTTACACATAAATAAACAACATACAGTATCCCAACCTCATTCACAATCACAAACTGAGTGCGTAGTACTACCTGCGATGCAAGAACAAGAGACCGAATCAAAAACACAAAATAATCAGTTGGATACAAATAAAATCACACTTTCTGCAACGCATCAAGGTCAGGTATTACTATCCACAGTTTTAATTCACATCACAGACAATAATGGTCATTTACACAAAATTCGCGCCCTTTTAGATAACGGCAGCACTTCAAGTTTTATAACTGAAGACTTACAAAACAAACTTCATATTCCACACTACTCAACTTCAATATCAGTCCAAGGATTGAATAGTCAATGTTCAAAAATTACTAAAAGATGTAATGTAACAATTTCATCACTCACAAACAGTGGCTACACTGTAAGAGTAAATTGTTTTGTTGTGCCACAAATAACACAATTAATACCTACAAATATGATAAATATAAATCATTTAAATATACCTCCACACATCCACCTTGCGGATCCACAATTCAATACTCCGTCTGAGGTGCAGATGTTGCTAGGAGCTGACCTGTTTTGGCAGGTTTTATCTAATAATCGCATTCAATTAGGTAAAAATATGCCAATCCTAGCTGAAACAATGCTGGGATGGATAGTCTCCGGTTATGTCAGAGACTCAAAACGTACACAAAATACTACACTACATTGCAATTTAATTCAAAACACTGAGCTTGAAACAAAACTCAATAAGTTTTTTGAATTAGAGTCAGTAGGTATCACTCAACAAACCTGTTCAATAGGTGAGAGTGAATGCGAATCAATTTTCACAAAAACTACTGTCCGTCAGTCAGATGGCAGATTCATGGTCAACATACCACTAAAGGAATCTCCTAAATGTTTAGGTGATTCTTCCGAACAAGCTCTTATCAGGTTTCAAGCTTTAGAACGCAAATTTGATCGCAATCCCACATTCAAACAAAACTACACAGATTTCATTAACGAATATATTTCACTAGGTCACATGACAGAAAACACAAATAACTTCAACAACAAACAACAACAACAAGAAATTTCATATTTTTTACCACATCATGGGGTGTTACGTGAGGATAGTCTAACAACAAAACTAAGGACAGTCTTCGACGCCTCTGCAACAACAAGCACAGGCAAATCATTCAATGACATCCAACACATAGGTCCCACTATACAGGAAGATCTCCTTAGCATACTGATTCGCTTTCGCCAACATAAGTTTGTTGTGACTGCAGATATAGAAAAAATGTATAGACAAATCTTAGTAGCTGAAAATCAACGCAGTTTACAGCAGATTTTCTGGCGTGCGGATCGGTCAGAGGCAATCAAACAATATAAATTAAATACTGTTACCTACGGGACTGCTTCTACGCCATACTTAGCATGCAGATGTCTAGTACAACTTGGCCGTGACTGCGTCGATAAAAGTATAAGTAAAACAATTTTATCAGATTTTTATGTTGATGATTTAGTCACAGGTCATTCTGATGAATCAACATTAATTAAAATATGCAAGGGAGTCATTTATGAATTACAAGGAGCTCATTTTCATCTGCGTAAGTGGCACACAAATAGTCCTCAAGTACTCACTCAAATTTTAGGTAAAAACGACAAGGCAGACTTAAAAAACCTATGTGATATCGAATACACAAAAACATTGGGACAACAATGGGCTTGCAAAAAAGATACATTGTTATATTCATTACCACACACAGAACTACAAAAGGTACAAACAAACAAACGCTCTATCTTATCAGTCATTGCACAAATTTTTGACCCATTAGGTTTAATCAACCCATGCATGTTACAAGCTAAACTCATATTACAAAACCTATGGGCAAAAAACATTTCCTGGGACGAGCCACTGTCCTCAGAAATTCAATCTCAGTGGAACAAGTTCATACAATACCTACCTGAGTTGAATAATATTCAAATACCACGCAATGTCCTAAGTGACAAACCTGTAAAAGTTGAATTACATATATTTTCAGACGCCTCGATGAAGGCATACTCAGCTTGCGTATACTTACGCTCAATTTCAAACAATGGTAATATCCAAGTTCACCTACTCTTAGCAAAGAGTAGGGTGGCCCCACTAAAACAAAAACTAACAATGCCCAGACTTGAACTTTGTGGCGCTCTATTAGCCACTAACTTGGCAAAAAAGTGTGAAGATTCATTGCACCTAACTATAGATACAAAGTACTTTTGGTGTGATTCCACCATAGTACTGGGCTGGATAAAAACATGTAGTAAGGTCAAACTTAAACAATTTGTTTACAACAGAGTAAATGAAATTACACAAAACTCCGAACCTTCCGCGTGGTACTACATACCTACCAATTCAAATCCTGCAGACATAGGGTCCAGAGGCTTAAACGCGTCTCAACTCAAAAATTCAATTTTGTGGTGGGGAGGTCCACAGTTTCTTCATCAACTCAAATTCACTATACCTACACAACCTCAAAATACACATATTGAAAACTTACCAGAAACAAAGCACCAATGTCATTTTTCGTCGACCGAACCCCATGAAAATACATTCACAAGTACTTTTTCAAATTACAGAAAATTACAAAGAATTACAGCATATTTAAAACGATTTATGCATAATTGCAAAAATCCAAATAATAAATACACAGGTCCACTAATGACGTTGGAGCTTGAACTTTCTACACAAACACTTTGTAGAATAGTACAAAAAGATATGTTCTGCAAACAATATTCAATTCTAAAAAATAATCAAACACTTCCTACTAAAGACAAACTTTTAAGTTTAAATCCATTTTTAGATAAGACGGATCTAATAAGAGTTGGTGGCAGATTATCAAATTCGAACTATGACTTAAATACAAAACACCCAATCTTATTACATGCGTCTCACAATGTTACAAAATTAATTGCTAAACATTACCATATACTTTTGTTACATGCGGGCCCACAGCTGTTACTTGCAAATTTGAGACACAAATTCTGGATAATTAATGGGCGTAACCTAACAAGAAAAATAACACGCAACTGTCTAAAATGTTGCAGGTTTTCAGGTAAAACTTACCAACCTATAATGGGTAACCTGCCTGCAGAACGACTGCATTCAGAGTATCCATTCAGTAGTACAGCTGTGGACTACGCGGGACCAGTACTTATAGCAGACAGGAAGGGCAGAGGTTGTAAGCTTATAAAGGCATACTTATGTATATTTGTTTGTTTGGCAGTTCGAGCGGTGCACATCGAGCTTGTCACCGACCTGAGTTCACAAGGCTTTCTGTCAGCGCTGAACAGATTCATTGCTCGCAGAGGCAAGCCCAGTGTCATATTTTCAGACAATGGCACGAACTTTGTAGGCGCATATAATGATATCTCAAAATTTTTAAAAAATAATTGTGATAACATAATTTCATATTCAGCTGAAAAGGGAATTACTTTCAAGTTTAGCCCTGCTTATTCACCTCATTTCAATGGATTAGCTGAAAATTCTGTAAAATCAATAAAACATCATTTAAAAAGAGTCTTATCAATGACTCATCTTGTTTATGAAGAACTAAATTCAGTTTTGGTCGAAATAGAAGCAATATTGAATTCTAGGCCTCTCACTCCTCTTTCTAATGACCCTTCAGACCTCATTCCCTTAACCCCTGCGCATTTTTTGATTGGACGTACTTTAACGATGATGCCTGCTCCCCAGAATTACAGAAGCGAAGTAAATGGCGCAGTGATGGTGGCCAACCACAAATAGGAGAGATGGTTCTTATCAAGGATGATCGCCTGCCACCCAACCGATGGCTGCTGGGTCGAGTGACAGCTGTCTTCCCCGGCGCAGATGGTGTCAACCGTGTGGCCGACGTCCACACTTCATTGGGAGTATTGAGAAGAGCCTTCAATCGGCTGTGCCCATTACCAACATTGGAACAGAATGTTCCAAGGGCGGCAGTATGTTGACGCGAATTCAGAGTGTGCGTCTGTAACAACGACGCACGCACACATTCAACACGGAGCGACCGGTCCGAGGCGCCTGCGATGAAGCTACGCCCGCGGCGCGGCGCGGCACTCCACATTCGGTCTCCAGCTACGAACCATACTGCATTGTTTTCTGTTAATCCATTTATTCATTCAATCTTTCTCAAATTATTATAACACTGTACTTAATACTTTTTATTAGTTCATAATATATTCAGTCAACAAATTTCGGTCTCGGCTCTTCATTTCCCTCCTTAGCTAAACTTCCTACCAATCGCAAAACATTCGGTAAAACTTCATTTTTTTTAACAAATATTAAATCGAATTCAAATAAAAGTGCGGTTTTTTAATCAAACTTTACGATTTCACCTTAAGAACAAACTTTTATTCATTAAAACATTGAATTAAAACTAAAAAGTTAACTCTGCAATTGAAATAACCAAACGCAAAGAACGAATGAAATACGAGTTTCGCTACCCGTCCCTAGAGGATGGGCAAAGTTTTTTGCTACTCTACAATAGGTGGCGTTAGTGGACTGCGTAAAATGTTCTGTGCTGTGAAGAATGACAAGTGTTAACTGTCAGTGTGTCAGTGCGTCAGAAAACTTTTAAATTTGTTTTCAAGTAGAAACACAAGTAAGTGAAAAATATTGTACTAAACTAAGGCACTCTCTCAAAAACAAACAACACAAAGTGTATATTAAATAAAAACAACCCAAGCTTCACTATAACAGTCGTATTATTCCTGTAACCTAATGGTAACATCATATCAAAAAAAATAATTCATTTTCAGTGCCAAAGGCGAGCATAGTGTCCCATGCCCAGGTGGAGACATTACTAGGCCTCTTGGAGGCCAATGTGGAAATAGCGCGAGGACGCGTGATGGGGGGCGCCTTGGCCGGTCAGCGCGTCGATGAGTTTTGGCGCAACACCGCCCGAACCCTCAACAGCTTGGGAGATGGGGCTACAAAAGAGGCCCAAGCCTGGAAAACTGTAAGGCATGCTGACTGACACCTCCATAAGAGGCGTCTACATGGAGAATGTTGAGGTCAGCGTCACAAATCTAGAACATTATAAATTAAAATAAAAACTTTAAACAACCCTCCTCATTTTTCTACAATAAAATATTAGAAGTGCGTAGCAAACTAAGGTAGATACTAATAAAACTTACGATCATTGCATTTAGGGAGTGGTAATGCTTTCGGTTAAAAAAAGCTTCCTCATAGTCATGGGGCCGTATGATGGCAATGTGTGTGCCATCAATACAGCCCACAACACCGGGGAAGCCGAAGACATCCATAAATCTGTAAAAAAAAGTTGATTAACATCCCTTTCTATTCTTTAGTCATACTATCAGCTTGGAATGGGTACATACCCTCTCATTACCGCCATTCTCTCCTCGCGGTTGCTGGGAAAGGCGATGTGCCGTTTAAGTATTTCAGGATTATTTAGGGCATCTGTGACTTCAGCCACACACTTGTGGACGGCAGTCTGGCAGAGCCCTAAATTGAAATCCTTCCCAACTCTTCTTTGGTAGCTGCCCCCGGCGTAAAAATCTAAGGCAGCCATGATCTATAATATTAAAGTAACATTAAAAAACGGTCGGATTCGCTTTGCTCACATTTGTAAAAAAGGTAGACTTACTTTGAGCTCAGCAGAGATCCCTGTTGATCTCAGCCTTTGGGGCATGAACGGCGCGAGTTCATCAACAAGCTGTTGAAATAATGGTAATGACAGCCTGTAGTTGTTGATGAACTCGCCATTCGGCATGTCCCAGGGCATCGACGATCTCCGCAGCTCCCTCTTCCTCATCTGCGAGCGTCTCATGCGACGCTCGCGTTCTATCAAACCCATCATATAGGCGTGAGCCATTTAATTCTAAAAAAACACAGATAATCAATAAATTGTGCTGAAAAAGACCTCTTGAATCTCACCAAATTTTATTTCCATTTTAACAATAAACACTCACCGTTAAAAAAAACTTTATTTACACTATATTTACTTCTTCTTCTTTGTTCTAGGTGGCGAGCGAACGTAAGTTTGCAAGCAATATTTACGATTGTCATGAGTCAAGAGTCACCGCAATCATTTGACATTAGCAATGAGCTCAAAAAAATACGCAATTCGAATTATCTGTCAAAATCATGTACATCATTCACTCATCGTTTAAAATTGACGACCCAATCGTTAACGATTTATGAACTCCTTACACAATTAGAATTTCCTGTTTGACAGATCATACCGTACGTTTTGAACCGTCAAATGAATACGATTGCTTTACACAATCGCACCTCTGGTGTTTGTAACGGCAAGACATCCTTCGGTGTGCCTAGTAGTCTGTACTTTTAACCCCGGGGTGTAAATTGTGGGAATGGACCATTTCTTATTTCGTTAATTCCCGTTTCATTGAGTTTTAAATTATGCAACGCGAAAGTTTAAAAGTAAACATCAATTTGTTGTAAACATCGGTCAAGTGTGAGTCGTCGATGTTTTGTTCCATTTATTATGGGGTGCAGTAGAATACTGCCTCAACACAAAAACGTTTATAAGCCGACCTACGTGGAAATTTTGAAAAAAAACCGTTAAATTTTCCCATTACCGCATAGCAGCTGATCGACCATTTAGTACGGGAATGACGTTTTTTCTTTGTTTTATAAATTTTAGAAAAGCTTTTTTACTAATTAAAATAGTTTTTGTTTTATTTCGATTTACAAAACCTTCGGTGTACAATTTTGTTTTTAAATTCAGAAACGATATTGTCTGCTATACATTTACGTAGGTACACAAATACCACTCCCGAAGAAAAATTGCACTTCGAAACTTTGTAAAAATTGGACAAAGAAATGAAATATGACGCTATTTGCGTAACTCAGCAATTTTAAAGTGCATGTGCTAGTTTTAGAGTTTATACTGCAGGGTACCTTCTTATAATTTTACAGTACAATAATTTTTCTCAGTACACTCCGCATTGAATTATTATTTTTTCATTTTTATGCTTCATAAACATGCTTTCTAACATATTTTTATTCAATGGGTTTAAAAAGAGCAATCTTAAGGAGACATCTTCTAAGAATCAAACCCCTTTTTACCTATAATTTTATTTCGACTTTTACTTTAGAAAGGTATAATATTTCGGAGACTCTTCATCGCCTTCCTCTCAATTTTATTTTAACTATCTTTTTCTGAAAGTTTCCTGGAAGTCATAGCTTGTACTTGTACAGAAAAGATTAATATCAATCATAAATCTCTATCTCTCCATATCTAATGAAAAAGATCAATAAATCTATATCCTTAATTGATTATATCCTAAGCTGGGTGCCCGACAGCTTCTTTACTCACTCACTGGACTCAAATTGTTATCTAACATCTATGTATTTATGGTTTGGCTATACATTATTGAGTCTAGAGGATTGTGTATCGATCGTCATTTAAATTTTATGCTTTGTCAACACATTGGAGGTTGTTTAATACACTTTTTGAGGGCAACTGTACCCCCAAACAAATGCTGGACAGAACAGTAAGTGATGACGTAAGTAGGTAATGGTTAGTCAAGGCGCCGTACAGATAATAGAAAATACTTAGATTGACAATTATTATGCTTTCTTTATCTGTCCACGATTGGGTCCACGTCTGTGCTGCGTACTTTTAAACGCATATTCGGCATCAAACTGCAGCCGAGTCTAACCACTGGCACAACACTACTGCCACGTAACCTACTCTCTTATTACCTTCGAATAAGGTTGCCATTCCTTTGTGTTTTCGTTGTGAAAGGTTGATGTAGCGTAATAACGGAGCGGCTCTTAATACCGCACATCCACAGACATATGGACGCTTAGGGGCTTTCAGCCGGAGTTTATTTATTAAAGATAAAATACTGGCAGACAGTTAATATCTCGATATAGCGAGATATATTACCTACTCCATGCTTGTGCTACCTACTACTATATTCATGTTTATGTTACTACATACTACCCACATCTACGAGTACATGATAAATGAGTAATAGTAAGTAGTAATTACATCTAATTTGATCCTAAAACACATTAAGTGGTAAATAGGTACAATTTAAAATAGAGGAAGACATAAATCGCCGACCCCAGATAACCTGGGTACAGGGCGAGCGAATGATGATGAGGTAGGTACAATTCGATCGTCAATTCTTTAATGCACGTTTGTTTACACAATGGGCAGAGGGCAAACCGAAATTCTAATTTATTTTAATGCCAGTAAACCGCATGACGATGAGCAAGGAATACTGAACAATACGTAATGCAGACTAATGCAGGACCCCTAACAATACCAGGAAGGGTGACCGGGAAGAATGTTAAATAAAGTAGTAGAGTACCTAACCTATTGTAACTTATTGAATTTAAAAACTAGCTAGTCGTGTATCGGACGAATTATTCCAACTTTAATGCATGCCGTGTTAAATTAATTATTATTTACCAAATAAAATTAAAATTCTAAAACTTAAGCCTGAAAGGTTTGGGTGAAATTTTTACTATTATACTACTGTGCGGTTTGATGTTAAGACAAATGACTAACTGACTGGCAGATCGATGTTTTTAAAAAGCCTTTTTTTATCGTGCCTTTTAAATCTGAATGATAAAAGTCACGAAATTAATACCTACCCTAAATTGGTTAGTCAGCCTCGCCCGTTCTACAGTAACCATGCAATTTCTGAAAGAAATGGTCATAGATACCTAAATTATTTAAATAATATGACTCAAACATTTCGCTAAGAATATAAATCCAGCCGAAGCCCATAGCCTGTCTGTCAATGCAGCTCGTTAAACGCCACTCCGAGCAAAATATGTCCTCCTCGTATACTCTTTTTAGCAATGGCTTTGAGAATTAAAACATTCCGCGAAAGTCGTTACACGGTATTTGTTGAAAAGAGTTAGCTTGAACGCTAAAGTATTTGGGCATACAACGTATGGCCAGTACTATTCATCCCTTCCCCTGTCTTCCATTTACTTTTCCAGCTATGTCACGTCCATTGAAATGTTATCACTGATCGTAAGTGAATACGTATGGCTTTAAGCAGCAATGTATGCGTTATTTTGCGACGAAGTCCAACTTTGTATGTGGCTCTGAGATAAGTAAGATTTAGTGCTTAATTGTTACCTCGAACTCAATGCCGGTAACTAAATAGCCTCATTTGAGAGAGTGACATAACGACGCTTCATAGTTGCCATTTTAGACCTTATTCCAACAAAATAAAGAACTTCACTACTTTGTAATTTTAGAACTACTAGATTTAGCGTAAGGTATGCATTGTCGAAAGTACCCGTCGTGTTATGTTACTTTCAAACTGGAGCAGTCTGCTCGCCGGAGTTGAAATGTAAAAGTTTATTCTGAAATCTGAATTCTAATTTTAAATAACTATTTCGATTGTCCCTGACCTAATTCTGATGTCAAACGAAGTGGATTGGATTTCGTGTTCCTCGAGGTAATACTGATGTTGCTAGCCAAGGCACATTTGGCATGCATTGCTTGCTATGGCTTCGTACCAATTATGGGGGTATGGCAGCAAGCTCTGGATTTATGTAAGCTGCTGGCAACTGGGGTTAATGATCTCCCTCACTTGGCAGCGCTGCGAAGGCTTACTCTGTAGGTGAGCCATTCAACTGAGGCCTTTTGTTTGTGATGGAAAACGAACAAAAATCCACTTTTGCGTAATAATAGCTTTGGCTCGGGCAAACAAAACGACCTTTCAAACTCGTGCAAACCTAATTTGGCTTCACTGTGGTGGCTCAATTGCTTCAAAAAGAGGATCGTTTTCTTTTTAAAAGTTAATGTTTTTAACATGACCTTGCCTAGTTTATTCATCACAATAATATTGTACCTACACTAAATGAATAAAAAAATATTATAATAGTGATACTGCAAGTAAATTTGCATGCGTAACAGCAGCCTGCCACGTGACTTAACTACCCCTTTCTCTAACTAATTAAAAAGTATTTCGTTGTTCGTCACTCAATGACCTGCAAGTGTGGTCAATAAAGTAGTCAAAAGATAGGCTAGCCTCTTTGACAGTGTTGTTTACACAAGTTAGTTACAAATTACGTATAGCGACGGCGCTCTAGAGTCAGTACATAAGCGCTTAGTTTAAGCCGATTTGCAAAAATAAATTAGTTTTATTGTTTTCATTTTTGGGTTTATTGGTTTAATAGGTAAGAAGGCGCACTGATTGAAGCTATACGTTTCTATTAAATGTTGTACTCTCCACTAGATGAAGTTATGGGAACCGCCTTTATAATATAGGTTCAATGTACAATGCAAATCGTAAGAAGCTTAACTTGTGTACTCGTGCCTATGAACTCGGTAACTCATACATTTTATTTGCTAAACCAACATCCGGCAATTAAGCGACAATTCTTGATGGCTGCTTTAATTAAGCTATTAAATAACAGAGACAGTGCGCTTATTAAAACATTCACTCAACTAATTATAAGAACAATGGCTAGTGCCTGCGACTTGCAACAATCTTGTTGAAGAGTAATTGAATATAATTGTGGTAAAAGAAGTTAGCTGAGCTTTTTAATTGAAAATTATTCTTTTAAAATCTTATTACTGTCTTCTTTTTATCAGCACAGCTGTGCTGGACTTCGTTCGTGCGGCTTTTAATTCATTTCTGAAACCATCTCCGCAACTTAGAAACGCACAGTGACGACAAACATACGAGTATGTTTACGTACATTACTTTGAAATTACGTTGGAATAACCTTACTGTTTTTTTTCGTCTAATTGTTACAGTTAGTTAAAGGTTTTTCTTTATTATTTCTCTTGTAAGAAAACGTTTACAAAAATAATATCTTAACCGTAAAATAATATGTACAATGCGTACTGTGGATGCGTGGACTGTCATATGGCTATAAATAAATTAAACTACAACAACTCTATCTATTGGTTTTATTGGTTTTTATCTATCATTGAACTAAGTTGCAAGAAAATGAACTAAGCTCATTAAACCGAGCTGCTCAGAGACAGAATATCAGAGATAGATTTCATTCTGACAACTAAGTTTGCGAGAGCGGTGTTAAGTTATAAACTTAAGATACCAACTTTATTTACTCGGAACCATTATGCGCTAAGAGAAGATCCGAAGTGTAATTTATACCATAATCGCAAGAATGAAGTGTGTTGATGCTAAACTTTATTTCGAAAAGGTAAAGGTTTATCCGAATGTTTGGAATAAAACTACGAGTTTGAGTCGAGTGTTTTTATTAGTAACCTCAAACAAAAACAGGAAACTGTAAATGTAACCATACTTTACATTCAACATTGATAAAGATCCGAGTTTCGATTGCCAATAAACTGTAGAAGTATTGTCAATTCAATCGCTTCTTGCATATAAATGAGTCATTTATACAATCAAATATTATTAGCATAAAAAAGTGAGAGAGAATTTGGACGGACCTTTTTAAAAGGGTTATCCGTAATTGTGCACGAATGCACAATTATAGCTGAAATAATAAAAAGATTATTACATTGAATGAATTGAATTGAAATTAAATTAAATGCAATTTTAAATTAAAACCTAGATTATAAATTTGTGAATATATATTGAATTGTATTCTGTATATGTGCGTTTAAATAAATAAAATAAAATAATAGATTATTTAACATTAACAACATTTAAATTAGATGTAATCCCTCATCTAACCATATTGAGGCAAAATAATATTAATTATAAATGATATTGTAAAGGCTTAGCAGTCAATAAGTTTAGAGATATTCAAAGGTCAATTTTACAATGTAGAGCTAGCAATATTTAGGTAGAAAACATAGAAACTCATCTGCATTCACGAGACTCTCTATGATCTAAGACAAGAGCCGTGAACGACGAGTGCGTTTCAATTCGTGACCTCACGCCAGTTGTTCCTAAATCACTGTCTTGCCAACCCTGGAGGTCGCTGTTAGAATAATTTGGTATCACAAAGGCGTTCATTTCGCTTGTCAGGGTCACGAAGCCTGCATAATATAAATTACCAAATGGTATGTCAAAGGTGAGTCACAAGTTACTGACTCTACTTTTATTATGAATAAACATTAATGAAAATGTTTAATACTTAAAATTTCATTTGATATACTTAAAGAAAATACAATTAAATCATTAACAAACGTTTACAATTATGATTATCAAAACAATGACTTCGCGAAAGACAATCGACAGTACGATACGACTGTCATCGAAAATGACACTAGAGACGAAGTTGTACTTTGACCCAAATAAAATTACTGAATGAGAGATTTTGGTACTCTTTTGTTCCTATTCATCTTTGCCTTCCTACAAACAACATCCATTGTTTTGCCAATAATCTTTTGTCAATTGTCAGTGACAATACGCGAGTATCCATTGTTAATTTTCCGTCGTTTGACTCCGCTTTGAACCTCATTCAGATCCCGGTTCCCTAAAATATACTTTTGCTGTCAATTGTTCCTTCCTCTTGGTATCTGGTTTCTATTCTGATAAGTTTATTTCTTTGGATTTCTAATTCAATAGTTTTTGTTTTAATCGTGACCCAGATTCTTATTCCTAATCAGAATACAGTTCCTTTATTAATTTAATTTTAGTCTTTTAAGACACTTAAAAACAATTTTGCAGATACTTATAGGTTCAGCTTCGTTGATGAGCAGTATTTTATTTCAGATAACGATTTCAGGCATTTCTTTACATAAATTATACTGTTGACATAATTACTTTTGCGGCTTTTTCATGAGGGTTTGTTTGCTACTGTCCTCACTTTCAATTCGACATTCTGGAATTTCAAAACCTTACTGCATAAGTAAGATATGCTAGCTTGGTCTCTACACCTACGGCATCGCCATGCAGACGGCACGGACAAGTTTCTCGATGTCTCTGAATTTGATAAGGCAACTCGATTTACAGTCGCCGCAGCACTCCGCGGTCCCCACACGCCGGGCCTTGTAAAAATTCAACGCAGCGTCTCCTCGGGGGCTTTCTAAATTTGGTGGCCGGTCGCACCGCGGGACAATGCCCAATACATATTTATCGCACTCGCTCCTGGGACCCACGGACGATGCAAATGTACACCTTTCTCGATCGCAACCACCGACTGAAATAAATTAAAAATAACCATCTATTTTGTTGGGCAAAATAAGATATGCAGTGTAAATAACCTTGGCTTTATACTCCTCAAACAGCAACTGTATTTATGTGACCAATGTCATAGTTGCAAGAACACTAAACTTTCTTGCCAAAAATAGATAAATTATTTTCATGAGATTTCGATGTTCGTCATATTTATGAAATACAATTGATAAAATACAATGTTTTCATATCACATGATCAAAAGTTGGAACATCACTCCAAGGGTTTGTTTTGCACTGGAGCTAAATTCTGTTAGTATTTTAGTGTTCTTAGACCGTACATACACAACTCATAAGTCACATGAAACGTCAATGGTCTAGTTTACAAATCGTCAATTGTAGAATCCGCCCCGAATTTAAATTTACATGGAGCCATAAAATTATTCAGATGAGCCGAGTTAGTGGCACGCAAACCTCCGATACAATTTCCATATTAAAAATGTCAGCTATTCGATTAAACTGAGAAACATGGTGACTGGTTTTGGAAGTTAAAAGTAGCAAAAATGAATTTCCAATTTATTCGCGAAATATGTTGATTAGGTGCGGACACATTCGGGACAAATTTCTCGTTTAATAAAAATAAAAAATAAACATACATTTTTAATTCTTGCTTCTCTTTTACCAGTCAGATCAGCAAATGTTACTTTTTTTTTAAAGTCCAGACTAAATGCCAATTAATCCAACACTTTGAAGATTACCGCAAAAGGCTTGTTCCATTTAACATACAGATACAACTGATATCCACTTCAAAAATATGTTGTGCTCTTTCATCAATTGTATTTCAAACAATAATGCACCCTCTAAACGCCTGTTATTCGTCCGCAGTAAAATCCAGTTCATAATACACGAAGTATGTTCTAGGTTCTGTCTGGGGTATTATAAAAACTTGTTTACACCACCAATACAATTAACATTTGGCACATTTGATATGTTTTATTCTATTTTCTCTTAATTTGTATACCCTCTGCTACATTCGTGCCAAATAAAGTTATAAAATTAAATTAAATAAATAAATTGTTTCCACAATCACACCAATTATCTAGCTCCAAACTAAGCAAAGCTTTTGCTATGGCGACTAGATAACGGATTAACATACATAGATAATAAACATCCATGACTTAGGTGCAAATGCTCGTGCTCATTACACTAACATTTGCCCCTCACGGGATTCGAACCCGCAACCGCCAGGCATTGTAGTCCGCAGCGCAAACCACTACACCAGACGGTCGTCTGATCATTTGTATCTCTTTTCATTTGTATCTCTACCCACACTTTTTTATTTATTAAACCGACTTAAAAGAACAAGAGGATTCATTAGTTACCTAATTAGTCATAGTTTTATTTGATCTTATTTCAGTTAATCCGTTTTTAAATGAACTGTAGTTTAATAAGTAAAAGTTATTAAGAAGATCATATCGTGAACGAATCTTCTGAGAGATCCAGCAGGCTTCCACATAATGATTTATGGTGAATGTCTGTAATATCGCGTATCTGTAATTACTACAAAGTCTATCGTTAGATAGACTAAAAGATAGTTCAAACATTGAGTGCTAGTTTCTACGTAATGTCTAACATTACTACCCACGTTCCCATTTTACTTTCTTTTCGTATGATTTTTCAAACAATTTTCCGAGTACGACACATAATTGCTTTAGCTATCACAGGCCTCATTACATTTCATAGTTTCTACATTACTCAATTAGACTCCATTATGAAGCCAAGTACAATTTCACACCAAATTAGACACACGTAATAGCAACTCGTCTGGGACACGCTTTGATGTTTAGAATAAGTGTATTTTCATGGGCTATTTACGAATGCTCAAGCGCGTTGTGACTCATGCGGCTTCACTTACCTCGGATTGCTTGAAAGTACCGTTTTTGAACCCTTCAGCGATTAGTGGACGACGCCCGACGTCAAACACATTATCCGTTAGGGATCCGTACCCGAAGGGTTTAAAACGGAAACGCTATAATACCTATATACTTTGATCGAAAAAAAATAGTTTTCAATAGGTATCGTTTTCAATAAGTTAAAAACAGCATTTTACTTGGTATTTATAATACAAACGTTTATAATTTTATACATACAACTAACTTTAAGAAACTTTAATGTTTAAATGTCAAACTCAAAAAGTTAAAGAAATACTATTTTAAGGTTCTTGGTTAAGCTACTGATATATAAAACTACAGGAAGAATTCGGTAATACGAAACCCTCAGTGCGTGACTCCGACTTACACTAGGCCGGGTTTGTATATTTAAGTCTTTGTCTATTACAAAGACTTTTTGTGTCTATTACAATGACTTAAGCTCTTTTATCTCGGAATTCACAGTACGGTACAAAAACCTTTTTTATCAAAAAGACGTGTTACAATTTGTGATAAGTAACAAATTATAATACGTACGTAATTATAATATTATTGAGCTTAATTTGCTCACAATTTCATTTTATCAAGCCAACCTACCTCACTCAGGCAAACTAATTATGTAGTAAACCTTTATTAGTTAGTTCAAAAATGAAATCCAATATGGCAAGTGTTCAATTCGCCTTTTTTTAACAAATATACCTACATACAAATCGACTCTGGCGTCAAAGGGTTTATGATTACATGAGACTGGCACTCTCTAGGGTATATTACAGGGAATGCCAAGCCCATTGCGTGGCGATGACCACGGCTCAGCGGCTGCCAAGTGATCGCCAGCGCTGCCAAATCACCAGATTTTTGCCACATTAAACTTTATGACCCGCTTTTGTTTCGGACCTTAGCCGCAATGTAGGCAGGATCAGTAGATGACATGTAACCGAATTAGCACAGAAAAAGCCACGTACTATTTTTCGGTTCTTAAATTGCTTATAATCTGCTTCGATAAGATGTAGCTACTTACCCCAAATAAAAACCTTAATTTTTCTTGCAGGGCTTGCGCTAGGGAAACTGGTAGGTACATTCTGCGTGTATGCTAAACATCTACCTATACTTAAGACATGTGGTGGGAGAGACGATTATAGAAGGGGTTTGTTGTCTAACTAAGGCATGTGACTAAGCCGCCTTAAGGCCTTAACACGCTTGAATGACCTTGACGCGTCGCGCCCATACAATTTCGCGCGTGCGGATAACCTCTAAAAATAGGAAAAACATGTTTTTTATGAAATTAATGCTATTAACGAGAATTTTCAAATAAAACTCTCAACTCAAAACATGTAAATTTCCTATAAATAATATCACATCCCTCAGCACAGTAAAAACGAAACACACGCGACCGTTTGGCATCAATGATTTTATATAAACGGGGTGATCACCCACCTACTCCCGACCGCGGAGAAGATTGTTTACCTTTGGTAGTCAAAGCTTCTGCTTCTGATCTTCTCTACTGTGTACTCTGCCCCGATGGAGAGTGCTTCTTTTTAATAGCTTGTAATAACTGTTAGTGCAGCCATTCCGACGGGATGTATGGAGCCGGACGCATAAGAGCCTGTTTGTATGCAAGTGTAATTGAATGGAATGTAAAGTTATTCCGCTTTTATGTTTAGAATGAGTCTGTTTCTAAGGTTGGGTCCAAAGCGCTGAAGTTTGTAGGTTCGATGTCTGGGGCAGTTATAGAAAATATATTATTTGGCTTGGCACTGCCACCTTCCCAGATTCCCTCATAATACATTTCCCCTCGCCGAGACAAACTAAATTAAATACTCAGTTACCCATTACAAACAAAAAAAGGTATAAAAACTCAAACCTCAAAATTGCATGATACTATTAGATTCTCATTATTATGACACAAAGTAGAGAATTACATCTTCCTAAGATAAGATTTTCCCAATTAAAAGGTTACTAATAAAACCTAAAGATAAGAGCCATCTTCTTATCTCTAAACAATTTCATTTATATGTTTTTTCGATAAACACTAGTAACAGCTTTAGTTAAAAGGATTCTCACTTGATCTATAGTTTTGAGTTCATTTACATATCTCGTGTTCTGTTACATGAGTCATGTAACAGAACGTATGAATTTAATGCATAATTTACATTGATAAACGACTTATACCTCGCGTTATTATGGGCACAATAAAGATGGCACGCTCGGAATCGAACGCGGGGTCGTGTGGCACCCAGCCGCGGGGCACTCAACGTTAGCATTAGCAAAAAGCGGCGATCGCTATCGCGCCATCGGTCCCGGGTTCGAACGCCGGTTGATTACGATTCGCCGGTAGGGTGCCCAAATTGTGGAGTTTTTTTTTCAAGGACTACACGGAACACATCATATTTTATTGGTACATTCTTTTTAATTATAATTAATACACGCCAGTCCACAGCTGAACATAGATACCTATATCTAAGCTTCTTTCAATGCACTGCACAGTAAAAAATATCGAGAATAGCTTTCTCCATAGCACACTGAGCAAGTTTATATTGGTTGAAGTAAGTAATATTTGTAACCACGTGTCTTTTTTGTTAGTAATAAATAAAATGTTTTCACAACCACACCAATTATCTAGCCCCAAACATAAATACTCCGGTGCGAACCACTTACCGGGCGTTCGGTAAGTCATGACAGTTAGCATTGACACATTAAAGACTTTTTTTAGATGTTTAATAATAATGAAAAGACTCGATGAAGCTTTCCAAATTGCGCCCAATCCTGTATTCTACGAGCTTCTCCGTCGAACCTTTTCTGGTGGTGTTTATTGGCAGAGGAGATCTTGGCTTTACAGGAGAAGCAGTACCTAGTGGGAATAAGTATTGGAATAGCAGTTCTGCGTGCGGAGAAGATATCGACCTATGTGAACGTTCTCATTTTTTTGGGTTTTACATAGGTTGTTAAGGGCTCAACGTAGTGAGATATTTTAAATTATTTTAAAATTACACCCTTTTAATAAAATAAAAGTACATCAACCTCTGAAGAATGTAATATGTAAAAGTACACTTTATGATTTATTCACAAAAATAAACGCACAAAAATATCCTGATATTTAAACCCGACGAATAGTCGCATAAGCGTATACCCGCCCAGACTACATCATGCATTGCCCGCCCGACGACGCAGACGCCCACGAAACGCACGATTTAATACCAGCCAAGTATCTTACTACCTTTACGTGGTTATTTAAAAGAAAGTACTAGTGAATAAAGCCAGCATAAACCGACTCTCTAAGATTTATTAACGGTAATATTCCTTAGGTATGTATATATATAATTGCATGACATTTGGATACCTTTTACATATTCCACTAACCGTACCTCTTGTAAATATAGTTCATTATGAATGTGTAATAAGACCAAAGAAACATAAAACACTAAAGAAGTTTGAAATAAATAATGTAAAAGTCACGTGACTGAGATCTATTAATTTCAAAGAGTAAAATTTTATTACTACTGCAGAATGTTTTTATGTTTAAAACTAGATTGGCCAATTACAAAATCAAGATGGCCGTACATGTGGACTTTAAATAGCGTCTAAAGATTTTTATATCATTGTCATTTGACTACACAAAATCTCTCTTGATGATAATATGTTAGCATTCAAAGAATGACATTAAATGTTTGCTTTATTACAATCGAACAACGTAAAATTAGCCACCTGTGATAAATAATGCAAAGACAGGCGTTTCTAATCACCCCGGTTCACGTTCAGCCCTACAAGTGTGCAATAAATGATTTACTTGTATTCTACCCACAAGGAAACTTATCTTTTTTTAAACATTTAGTTTTAATAGGCCGGGAATCGAACACGCAACGGTCGTTTCTCAGATAATTTCCGAGCCATTAGTTCCATAAGTGCGCCGGCAAATAATATAATTGACCGGTATTCGAGGCTGACGTGCCTAATGCCGGTAGGTACGAAATCTAATTAATTCTCGAAGCAATTATCGACTAGCAGTTATGGCGGGCCCGCCGGCGACGCGCCAACTTATGAATACAATTTAATGTAGAACTAATATACGTGTGTGAATGTATCACGTTTCACGCATTTATTCGAACTCACGTTGTTTTTGTGTTGTTTTATTTTTTCAATTTATGCTGGATTCGGGTGGCACAAGACCGATCTTTGTGGAAATCCTTGTGGGAGGTCTATGTGCAGCAGTGGACGTCTTTCGGCTGATGGATAGATGATGATGTAGGTTTCCTATACATTATGTAGAACTTGAAGTCTATTCATGGAACATGAGTGAGACATACAGGTAGTTCAGAAATAGATTGCGGAAAATTATTAATCTTAACCCTCTCTTGGGAGTCTGGTAAAAATAAGAACACATTTTCCCATAAACGAACTTGTAATTTTGATAACTAACTAGGTATACAAGGTGAAAGCTGTGCCGAGCTTATTCATTCATCGTAAATCATTTTCTTTTATCAATAACTAAAAGAAACCACTCTTTATAAAAAGGCTTTAATTTCAACTAAGTCCATATTGCCCAACCGTGGAGCCTTTTTTATGACCTCGATAAACGTACTCCAATCCAAATGCTAAAGCGAACATTTACGGAGCATAAAATATGTTCGTCGTTCCTCAAATCGCGCGATATCCTTCAGGACGGTTTTCCGACGGGATCCCGATTGACGGCGGTCTCAAACGTTTCGAAGATCTAATATAAAAACTGCCACATACAATCCTAAAAAATCTAAGGAGTCGCAACTATTTTCGAACTCAGTCAGAACGTTAATAAAGAAAAATAAAGTAATCTACAAAAATAGGACGTATCGAAAGAAAATTTAGATTAATGGCGACTTGACATGTATAATTAAAATGATTTTTTTTTAGTAAAACTAGTTATAAATAATAATAAGTAAATAAATATTAGACAACATCACATACATTGCTCTGATCCGAAGGTAAGTAGCTAAAGAACTTGTGTTATAGAAATCAGTAACAACGACGGTACCACAACACCCAGACCCGAGCCAATATAGAAAAGCTCGTTTTCCACACTGACTCGACCGGGGCTCGAACCCGGAACCTCAGAGATGGCGACGCCATATAGTCCGGCGTGCTCGCCTCTCGGCTACTGAGGTCGTCAAGAAGTTTGATCATTCATATGCATCATCATCATCATCACCAGCCTATATCAGTCCACTGCTGGACACAGGCCTCTCCAAAAGGAGGATTTTGCCATAATCGCCACGCTTGGCAGGCGGGTTGGCGATCGCAGTTTAGCCAATGGTGGAGAGGAGACGCTGCTTCCCGTCTTCTTATGGCGGTTTTCCTGTAGTCGCCTCTTACGACACCCATAGGAAGAGAAGGGGTGGTGCAATTCTTTTAACGTGCCGGCACCACACGACTGATTCATATGCATGCTCTAGGGAATTATTACCTCCTATTTTGTTATTTTTTTAATCTATTGCATAGTAGAGATTTGATGGTGAAGATTGTAAAGTCCCAGGTTTGATCCAAGTGAGGATTTATTGCGGCAATCAATCAATCGGTTACTGGCTGGTTTTAATTCGCCAGTCACTAAAACATGCAACTATCTTTGATTTGCGTGCGATCACTATTCGCTCGCTATTTCCTCTTTATTTACATAAAATTGTTATGTGAAATCTCGATCAAGATTGAGGAAAACGCAAAAAAGAAATGTAAGCTATAAATTACTACCTTATTAAATCGTGAGCATAGTTTACTTGTTTGGTATCTATCGACGTAAACCTAATCATTATTTGACGGTAGGTACAATCAGCATCAAGAGTAGCTCACAAACTAACTTCCAAAGCCACCGACACTTCTAAATGTCACAATAACCTGCCATATTTGTTACTATTGTGTAGCGATTTTGTCAGACGGTTTTTTTCTGCAGTACGGCGCTGTTTTGAAAACTTCAGACTCTAAGCTATTGTTGATGTTGACTGTACTACTGACCTTTACCTTGGCATTGATTAAGCGACCATTTCCTAATCATAAAGATGTACATAGTATGTAAATACCGATATTCATTTAAATAAGACCAAGAATTTCTAAATGACAGAAAATCACTAACTTCTTGTACTACACCATTTTCCTTAGCTGTATAACTTTCCAATATTTCGCCGCGGTAGACTGTGTAATATCAGCTAAAGTTCACATTTTATTTTACAAGAGAAATATCGTCGGAACGATCGCATCGTTTGGAAGTATAATATCGTTGCGCCGGAACGAATTTCAGCTGCGCGGGGTCGCTCGGGGTCGGCACTCGAACCCACGACCGAGCGTTGCCCCGCCAGCCGCCACTCGATCAGCTGGTAACTTGATCAATGCTCGCTTTACTGCCATTCGATAGTTATAAAGATTCTTAGAACACGGCAAATGAATAAGTGAGATTGGAAATTGATATAGAATCTGTATTTCTCTGGTTATTTCTAGAAGGTTATAATGTATTTCGGATTCTGTCTGTGTTTGTTTTTCTTTGTTTACTTGGACTGTGCAAGGTGGTGCTAGATTCATGATTCATTTTAATCTCTGGAAAGTTACGGTTTTATTATAATTACCTACCTACTCGTAAAATACTCATAGGATAAACATTGTAAACGTATTATGTAGGTAATGCATTACTTACACAACTTGTTTATTTTTAATTTCATAGTTTGTCTTGGTTGATGCAGTTGTATGGTGATCCGCATCCCGTTCAGTTAAGTCAATTTATTAACGCTGGAAGACTGGTATCGTATGTTTTTTTCACATCAAGATTATCAATCTATCCATCTGCACAGGCTTAATTTATTACTGAACTTTCACTTATCTGATTACGTGTTTGTTTCTAAAAAATATTTTACGTACGGGGTAAGTAGGTATAGTGAACATCATCATCATTATCGTTCCAGCCACAGATGTCCATGGTTGATTAGTCCTCCAGATTGCTCCCCTAATTCTTCCAGATTGTTCGGTTGGAACTGAGGTTCAGCAGTGTACGTCCTGTGGTTGAAATGATGATGATGTTCGGTTGGAAGCGGCCTACAGTTATCTAGAATTAGAAACTCTTCATTTAACTGAAACTACAAGACAACAAAATTATAAAAAAAGTTGTGTATCTCATTGCGAAGAAATTTTCCTAAAGTTTATTTAAATTAAAATGTTATATAGTTGTGTATCATTTGGTAGCGCGGCAGTTAACAACGAAGTCAATACCCGTAGTGCACAGTGGGTTATGAGTTTACGAGTGTTAGTGTTGTAGCTGGCAGGTCGGGGGTCGGCACTCGAACCCGCGCTCGTGCGTTGCTCCCGAGATCTGGGGATAAGATCAACATCTGAGAACACGCGACTCATTTCAGAGATACAAATAAAAACAATATTTTACGATTAAATATCATAATTCTGTTGTATTTTGACAGAAAAAAAATATTATCAGAAACTACGTACTTATATGACGACCCAATAAGCGTGGTGCAGTGACCTGGGTTCGATTCCCGGTTGAATTCAATTCAGGAAATCGTGTTTGAATGTTCTAGGATAGCCCTAGATAAATACATTGTCTGTTACCTACCTAAGAGTAGTGTTTTATTATTCTGTGCTGAGGTAGAATAAAAAGTTATTTCCAACTTCGAGACCATGACGATTAATGTGATATAATATGGCACATACTTGTAAGCTGTTACAATTTGTGTGCACTCTATCTGAACAAACATTACCATTCTCGTTGTAAAGTAGAAGATAAAACGTAAGTGTCTAAACTTAAGTTACCTACTTAAACTTAAGATTAGTCATTAACATTGACATTTGAAATACAATCTACAGTCTAAGCGCAAGTAAATGCTACCTTTTAGTGCAATCTCCTTTTATAGTTAAATCATTGTATGAGGTCTATTACACTCTCTATATATATTGTCTTGTCATCATCATCTCTTCTTGCCGCTGTGGAATGATTCACAAATACTGATAATCCACTTTGACATTTTTAATCGTAAATGAATATCATTGTGACGGATTTGGCGCAGCCCTGAATGTACGATAACCGTGATTTGTGGTGGAATAAATTGTGTTTCATCACGTCTGTCTGGTGCGCCAAGTTAGTAAGGAAACTATATTAAGTATACTAATAAATATTTTGTTCAAAATTGGCGTCTAAAATTAGGAAGATGGCTGCAAGCGGCTGGATGACAAAAAGGGAGATCGTGCTCTATGGCGCTCTTGGGCTTACGTCCAGCAGTGGACTGCAATAAAAATAAATGAAAGAAATTAGTGTTTTCCAATGTTGTGGCAGAATTGATAAATTGATGGTATAGTGGCAAGATTTGGGTGACTTAGTACTAACTAGGCTTGGTGACAAATATGCGGACCTTATAAAAACCAAATAATAACTACCATAGTTCTCGAGAATGTTTTATACCCTTACAGATAGATGATCGTTGTCAGCTTCAACCTAACCCAAACTGAAGGCAACTTGGCTCTCTTTTTACTTTACAAGTTGTCATATCTATTGTAGGTCTCCGAATGTAGGTTAACTATGTTTTAGAACCGCGAGAGGGATCAATGAAGTTGAGATGTCGTCACAAATCTCACCTTTTCGGTGGATTGTGGCGCAAATTATGGCGCGGCGCTTGATAAGTTATTGTTATCGGCGCATTTCAGTTCCATAATTAAGGCATTTACGGTTACGGCCAGGGTTACCTGGTATGAGGTGTGGGATCACAAAACCAAAGCTCACCAATCCTGTATAGAGATTTATTTTAATTCGGAATAGGTTTCAAAACCAATTTAGGTAAATTATTTGGATTAAGATGGTTTTCCATTTAAAAAATATACATACCAAAATGTTTTTGGAAAATCGCGAAAACTTACCAACTCTAGTTACGTTAATATTTAACTTGTAAATAAATTGTATTTCTTGTAAAGAAATAAATTTGAATTTAAGAAAAACCGAAGCTGAACATTTTGAGCAGAACCTTTGCGTTTGAAATTAAATGTACGCTTAACATTATCCTACTTAATAGAAAATTTAAAACGGGTCAGTTGTAGGTCCTGTATAAAACAAAGATGTGTGGTAGGCAGTAGTAGTAATAGTATGTCTGTCGACTACATCATAACAGTTGATGTGCATAGAACGTTAAGGTTTTTAATAAACGCCCTGTCCGCTGATAAGATAGAGCGACGGGTCACTGACACGTTTTTTGATAACAAGCCTTTTTGTACATTTGTTATCCAAATAAAGATAGCGATGACATTATGCATCGGCTGTAGGTATGTGCTTTGATTTCTCGGTCTAATTGTAGCTCTCAGACATTGCTATGTCACATTATTGACACAGAAAATCTTCTTTCAAATCCATTATTTAGACTAGGTCTAGATTTAAAACAAAATATACAGGTTTTTTGAAAAAAAAGTCAACAAAAAATGATAAATGGATCAAAAAGTAAGATTAAATAGAAAATGTTACATGGCTGAAGCCCACCTTTCTTTAATATAATATATTTTTAAAAATCTCGTGTGCAATAAAGTACCAAGACCGAAAAAGAAGAAAAAGAAACTTAGGTTTTCTTTTACTGTGTGTACAAATTGAAGAGAGTTAATATTAAAATTTTGGAAAATCTCTATTTATTTAAAACTTACTAAACTACACACAGACACGATAAGACAGATAGTAGAACAACTTTTCTCTACATAGCATTTTCGGTTGACATGATATTTTTCAGACACCCCGTGTTGTTTAAATTCATTCTTTTTACGAACTAAATGATTTGAATCAGTTAAAATGAATTAAAAGATAAATAAAAGATTACTAGTCTTCAACGTCAATAAGTTGTTGGAATGTCATTTTAATGTCAAATGTAAAGTAGATAGACTAGGGCGATTCAGTCTCGATAAAAAGTTACTTAGCATATTTATAATGAAGTTATTAAACATCGGTGTGCCCCGGGCCACAGATTACGCTGTCGCATCAAGATCGATCGATGCTCGGCTGGATGTTGACCAGCTTACTCGCTCGAAGGCATCGGCGGGGCTTAAGGCCAATCCGACAGCTTACGGGGTAATTAGTAACATTAGGCCCCATGTCCATGAGACGGCGTTTCGAGCAAAGACACCGTCTAGTCGCCAGTTTCAAAATGAGATTAGTTAGCGGTCAATGCCGGTCGGCGCAGTGGACATGGCCCTTAAATCCTCTTTGGCTGTCAGTCTAAATTCAGTTTTTTTTTATAGCGCGACTTATGTCGCTGGCTAAAGTCGATAAGTCTTCGGAAAGTGAGTTAAGGGCATCGTGTATTTATATTTAGAATTCGTTTCACACGTCAAACGAGATGTTTAATCATCCGAAAAGTATAAAACCCAACTTATTGTATTTCAATGTAAAATAAGAGCCAGTTTATTTGTAAGTAATTACTTTGCTCTTGTTTAGGAATCAGTGGAATTTAACTATAGCAGACGCTTAGTTTTTTTAAGATTGCAGCGGAAAAAAACGCGAAACGTTTTACATAATTGAAGCCTTAATCCAGGTGTTCCAATGGGGCGTAATGCCCTGCGTTTACCAGCCCTAAGCGCGGCGTGCGCTCGCGCATCCTGCCATGCAATTATCATATTGATTCAGCTGCACACGCTTAACAGACATTTGAGACATTTTCAGTCCATGTGTCCCATCTCCAATGTAAATCTTTTGGTTAATAATTAAATATAAAAATTGTGTAATCTTTTTCGGCGGCTTGAAGTAGGTTTTGATTGAAGCGCCGAAAAAGATTAACCAATTTTTACCACCTGTCAAGTGCAACATACCTCTTCAAGATGCGGGGGTGTACAGACTGGAATGTGACTGTGGGCTCTCCTATATCGGTCAAACAAAACGAAGTATAGGCGTGCGGGTAAAAGAACATATAGCCGACATCAAACATAGACGGAATACTAAGTCTGCAGTGTGTGAACATGCCTTAGATACACCCAACCATTTCATACGATTTGACCAGCCTAAAGTCCTTGCAAGAGAACGACGATTTGTTCCTCGCATGTTACGGGAGGCAATTGAAATAAGAAGACACCCGAATTTCAACAGAGAAGATGGTTGGAAAATACCACCAGCATGGGATCCTGTTTTAACGAAATCCCATGCTAGGCCCCGCACTGCAAGACCTCTAGATACAGTTAGCACTTTTTGCGTAGATAGGAACACAAATTAATATTAACTGAGTGACGGTAGTTTATATTTTTTCAAAACATTGTAAAGACGAATAACACCTTAGTCTACCTGTGACCACGAACGCTGTAAAGTGTTCGAAACGTCAGGTTAAATAAAATGTTAATAAATCGCGAAATAATCCGTAAAAGTAGTTTCATTTAAATGTATCGTGTTCGCGTAAATAAAAGACAACAGTATATTTTCCTTGGTCTATGGTAGCGTCGTCATATTGAATATCGGTAGCAATTAAGAGAGCTTACAGATGAGCGACAGTATGTCGGTGACTTCTTGCGACGTAAGTCGGCGATAGTCGCCGATAACCGCCGACGACATTTATTCAATTTAGGAGACCGTCGCCGACGCACCGCGGGTACCTCCGTTTGGTCACCGATGCAATTTTATTAAAAATACGCTAATAACTGCGCAATACGTCATGAGTGACAGTCGCGACGCGTCGGCAGAGATTGTCTCCGACCGTCGCTCGCCTACTACTATCGCAAGCAGTCGCCGACATACTGTCGCTCGTCTGTGAGCTCTCTAACACCTTCGCTAGCGGCGTTCTATTAAGTTTAATATATGTGTGTGTCTGGGATCCCTCAAGTAAACGTGTTAAAATAGTCAACAAAGCCGTCGTACTTACCTTTCCACACCAACTCAAAACTAATAAGGTCACATGATTATTCTATACGGCTAGAAAAGCTATCCGTAGCAGCAAAGGAATATTAGAATACCTATACATTATACATGTTTCAGAGCGCGCTCACGTCTGACCCCATTGCGCCGGAAAGGGACAATGCGTCTAAATGGAGCAGTGCCCAGTACGCCCATTCACTGCCGATTTCAAAGGACCCAGCTGTATGCGCTTTGTGTGTGAGTGTGAACGACATCCGTCTATAGCGTGGGTATTTTAACACAGAACACTGTGAGTACAGCTCTCTACCAACATTGCCAACTTCATTGAAATAGCGAATGATATGATATATAGGTAAGATTTCCAAATAGCTATAGATACTCTTTGATAATAAATTATTTTAAATAAATTTTTAGGGATAAAGGTATTTAACCTTTATTTTTTATTGCACACTATAAATAAATTAAATGGAATATAAATATTGGAAAACATCACATACATACATATTAAGCAATTACACATTATTTAAAGAAAACCAGCCAAGTGCGAGTCGGACTCGCGCACGAAGGGTTCCGCACCATTATCTATAAAAACGAGAGAAAAAAAACACATTTGTTGTAAGGGAGCCCCCTTAAATATTTATTGTATTTGTTTCTTAGTATTTGTTGGTGTAGCGGCAACAGAAATACATCATTTGTAAAAATTTTCAACGGTGGTGACAAACTGACAGACAGACAGACAGCGAAGCCTTAGTAATAGGGTCCCGTTTTACCCTTTGGGTACGGAACCCTAAAACGCATAATTTTGGAAGTCTTATCTCTATTGGCAATCTCTCAGATAACATTCATAATGAAATCCTTAATGATAAACATATAGTGATGAAAATGTAACCGTTGATTTTAGCTACATATACACGGCATCCTTGCCATATTCACAGAGATAAAATTAGGGAACAATACCTATTGTTTAGATAAACTAGAGACTGCCATAAATAAAGCACACTAAGTTTTTAGTAAATTTGGTTTTCCAATACACATAGGAATAAACCGATTTTGTCTCGAACGGTACGCGATCACTAATTAAGTAATACTACAAAGTCTTTTGTGCCGATGAATAAGAACAGTGATGTGCATGCGTTTCGATAATTAGTGTTGTGTTTAATAGATTGTCGATAAAATAAAATACTCAAGATTAAAAAAAAAATTTAGGTCTTTCATTTTTTTACTGATTTGTTATCATTGTCAGTGATATAGTTACCTCTGTAAATATGGCAAGGATGCAAAGTAACACCGTGTCGACGGCCGTTGTCATAAATTATGTTTCATTAGAACAAATTGTCCTTGCATCTATGCGTCCTATGCAGGTTTTAATGACATCGAGTATTGAGTCTGGTCCGTTTAACTAGTGGCTGCATTGTAATTGGACGTAATGCCTCGTCAATAATTCGTTATCCGCGACCGGCCGTCACGGCCGGTTAATAAATACATTGATATTTTCCGCGTGTCGAACTAATCTGATCGATTGTAAAGCAGGGTCTACATTGTCGACATTCGTACTCTGTATCATAGCTGTGTATCACGACCACAATCACTAAAACCGTATCAGTAACCGAATTGTTAAGCCCTGGGCTTTGACGTGTTTGCCTATGTATCTATGTATCCGGAACATGCTTACGTGCACTAGCATTTACGATGTGTATCAAAGACCTATCTAGACAAGCATGTTTTTTTTTAAATCTTGTGCCTTTTTTATTACACGTGCTATTAACCAACATCCTAATTTTACATTAAGAAGGAACCTATTTCCTAGATCGAACAAAAATTTATACTCGTACTAGAAAGTCCAGTCTATTCTCAATTAGTTCCATGTATTACCGTCTCTTCTAGCTATCGTTTAACGTTCTAAACTGTAAATCACAACAAGCCTATGATAATCAATGCAATGTAAGTTAAGTGAGTTAAATATTTCAGTATCACAGCGGATATCAATAACATGTGATACACGACGGAGATACAACAATAATGTGGACGCGGCTTATGAATGCGCCTGCTCTGTGATCCGGCATGTTTTATTGTAATTAATTCGTGATTTCACTTTGTAATACGATAATAATATAATTCAGCTCTGCTTTAAATTATGCATTTTAGATTAACATCCGTTGTATGATGTTAATGTGTGAATAAAAATCGCCTGAGAACTGTTAATCATACGGTTACCTGTTTCAAGTTCAGATGTATTATTTATTTGTCTTTATAGAAACTGTAATATGCTAGGTACTAGATACAATTAATTATTTATTGTGTGTATATCAATATGAATCACCTAGATATAGTGTATTGAATTTTAAACGAGATCGAGAGAAACGAGAGATTTTTGCCAGATATTAGGATGTGGATGGAGTATCGCAGTGAATTCATCGTAGCAAGTTATCAAATTAATTAAGTACTTACCATAAGAATTGTTTTTATTTACAGCTTTTATACTTCGAAAGTCTTGGTAATAGTTTTTTATAAAGCAAATTCGATGTGTTCTCATTTTACTCGTAGTGACTACAAGTCTGTCTACATATTATATTGTAATCATTCATATTAGAGGTAATTGGACCATTTAAGATTTGGACATTGTGATAATTGGACATATTGAGCGCACTGGACATTTTGCAAATTGGACATAACGCGCCCAACCGCTTTATTCAAATAGACTATGAATAATATGTTTTGTTATATTGATGCGAATACGCAGTAGAAAAAGGCCCACTACCTACTTTGAACAATGTGGGAGGCAGTAGGAAACGTCCGTTGTTCCGAAGTCGCGATAGCATCTCGTTCGACGCGCGGAGCCGCGGAGCCGGCCGCGGAGGGAAGATGAGTTTGCTAACACGAGTGTAAATCCACGCGTCCCGACTTGGGAGTAGGCGGACCAAATTTATTGCCTTTTTCCAGGACAAAAATGGGTCTAATTCACGCAAATTTACCTGTTGGAAACGAAAGTAACTGTCCCAAAACTTGCCAATACTATTTATATTTGTTCTATAAAAAATTAATAGAAAGAGAGAGATACCTTAAGGTCATAATCCCTATAGACGAAAGACCTAATTTTAAAACACCTCTAGATAACTGATAGATACTTTTTGACACTTATAAGACTCGTAGCTCTTAAGAGTCTCAAGTGGTGACCACGCCTTGGCAAACGTAGTGTAGGACGCCCTCAGCTCGATGGACCGACGACCTTAGGAAGATGGCTGGCAGTGTATGGATGAAAAAAGCGGAAGATCGTGCTCTTTGGCGCTCTTTGGGCTTACGTCCAGCAGTGGACTGCATTAGACTGAGATGAAGAGTCATAAGTCAGGTTCATGTTCGTACTCGTCTTACAAACGCTTGCTTCTTCCACTCTAATTACCGCTCTTTTGAACCTACTTATTTCCCGAGGTATTCCAAACCTCTGGTATCCCCACTCGCTAGAGAGTCGGCGACCACGCGTGGGGCGTGGGCCGTGGGCGAGCGCGCCGTGTATCGTGAGATAAGGAGCGCCGTAGGCTGCGACTAGTCACAGCGCCTGTACCAAGTAAAATATCGATACTGCCGCGCAATTTAAGAGTTGACGTCGCTAAATAAAACATTAGCTATTGGAAAATTACTTTTTAAAGATAAGGATAGGAAATATCAAATAAGATATAAGATTAGGTATTTAAAAACTTTTTTTTAGGTACGACGTTTATAAATTGTATTGATTCTTGCAAAGCGTACACAATAGGTCCATAGCCTTTCAAATACGTCGCTTCATCTTAGTACAGTCAGCATCAAAAGTAGCTGATTAAAAACGAACTTCCAAATAACTCTTCTAACCTAATTGTGTATTACACGTTGGCACTGTGATTTTGTTAGATTATTGTAAAATATTTTTCAGTGCGGTTCTTTGGAAAATTGATTACTGTATTGATGTTGACTACAAATATTTTATATGTAGAATAAAACATATAAAAATATTGTTCATTGTATATGTTAAAATTGATCCAGAACCAACAAAAACCTTTTGCTATCACACTGACAAACCTGCCAAAAGTTAAAGTTAGTTGAAGTCTCCAAATTCAGTACTGCTGAAGAAAACGAAAACGTTTCCACGCGCTACTAAACGCATCATGTGTTGATGGCATTGTTTGCGCGTGTGCGCAGGGAGTTAGCGCAGTTGGGGCGCACTCGCTAAGAGCGGCGCGGGCGCAGGCGCGGTTAGCACTAATACCTACATATTCAACAGGGCTGCGACTTTAAAAATAGATTAAGGTCTCTCTGTCACTCTGACATGGCACTGATGGATGACACGTTATGTCGCGGATATTCAAAACATAGTTTTCATTATTTTATCATCAGATCAAAGTGTTCGTGAGAACTGGCAAGGAAACTTAGAAAGATCTGGGCCATAACCATGAACTCTTCAAACAATCTCAAAGTTGTCAAATCTGTCAATCTTGGTACGTCATTTCATACAAAATTTGAAAAAAATGATAATGTTTGACAGATTTGTGATTGTTTTAACATTTCATGGTTAGGGCCCTGTCATCATCAACTGTCACACTTGTGAGGATGCATAAACGTAAATAAAAATCCATCGAAGCCGTTAGTAAATAAAAGTGACATTCCTAAACGCAGGTTTTAAATATCCCTGCTTGATGGCATGTCGCTGTTTATTATTGCTGGACATCCCTAGCCGACATGCTATGATGCACACACGCGAGAAAAATGCTTTTAGCGAGTAACGAGTCACTTGCTCGCGTTCTAACTCATCGCGACACGAACTGTCGGCGTGTCAACTGCGGACGGGTGACACCAATCCTGCCGCTAGACATAAAACGACATATTCTATGGTTTCGAATTTACGAATTACTAAGTCTCTATAGACAGTACCCTAGCTAGATATTAAGTTCTGGATGATGAAAACGATTTGCTCAGTATTAAAAATGACGCTGATAAAAATACATACTTCGTTAATTTATCATTTTCTGGCCTCTATTTTTGCTCATCTGTATTTTCAATGACGCCGATATTTCAAGTATTTGGAACACGATGTCTGTGACAGAGATTATTCTTGATGTCAAAAAATATTCATGGCGTCTTCGCATTCCAACTCTCAGTTCTTAAAACATTTGAGTTTAAAATCTCTGATAATAATCGTCTCTGCGATGTCGGGCCCATAATTTCATTTCTATTCGTAGAAATTGTTGCAATAACACGCTCTTTCGAGAATCCTATTGTTTGTGAGTGGCGATCATTCATTCGGATGAGTCGGGCATTCCAGTTTTTGTCCGGACCACTCGATTTTAAGACATCGGTCTCTACAGTGTAGGTAGAAACAGCGTGACAAGAGAAGCCTGTCTGTGTCACATAACCTACTCATGGACACCGCTTCTCAACTAAGTATTCTCTAGTTGCTTGTCATGGCGTCATAGCTACGGCTAGAAAAGCCGTAAATGAAATGCAATTAGATGACACGTACGTACATACTGTAGAGCAAAGCTTGGCAAAACTATATTCTCACTAGAGTAAATGAATTCAGCCGGGAGGGGTAGGGACTAGGGATGTTTGCATTTTGAATATCTGCGTTATAGCTTACGCCCCGTTAACATGATTTGCACCTTTAGAGCTTCTCACATTAACGTTTCTCACTTACAGATATAATTTTTCTATGTACCAGTAAGTGAAACAGTTTGATTACGGTATTATGGTGTACTTTATGTTAATTTGGGGAACACCGACGACATGTTGTAGAGTCGACATGTAGAAGAGTTTGTAGCCGAGGCATACTTAGTCGCGCATTCAGGCTCACACTGTCTATCGTGCAATATCCCTTCATGATTTGTAACGCTTGTTGGAGTAAGCCTACTGAATCTTCGGCCACTTGTACTGGGTGCGGGGTACTTATTCATCGGCATGTAAATATTGGTTGGATCGAGTGGGCTAACTGTTTAGCAAGAGATACTAGAATCTTACGTCATAAAATGTTGTAAACCTTAAGACTGTTAAATCGCAGGAATTTGGAGAAAAATATTCATACTTTTTGACATACCATAAAAATATGTGTTTATATTAAATCTGATATGAGGGCCTTCACATTTTATTGCTTTCTTAACTTTTAAAGTCGGTTCGTGCAATAGTTAGTTGGAGTACTTAATATAAATTTTGTCTCAGACCTGTGAGCCAAACTTTCTTAACACTTTAACGAACGATACACGGTAATAATAATGAACTTTCTGTTGTGTCCGCGAATGAAAACTAAATAGAGACGAACTGCGGGTTAGCCATGAACTCTTAAAACAATCTTAAAGCTGTCACAATTGTCAATTTTGGTTAGTCATTATATACAAAATTTGACAGATTTGATAATGTTTGACAGATTTGAGATTGTTTTAAGAGTTCGTGGTTACCGCCCTGAACTTCATTTTATGTCTGTCTGTCATTTTTTTCATTTATTGTGGTACCTGTCGACCAGATTATTCTTATACTATATATCCAGAGTTAGGCTGAATCTAGATTTATGGAGGTTTGGGGCAAAACACTTCCAAAATCTAGTATGCTATACATCCATTCTAATCTACTACTACAACTACTGATTTTGTGTATATTTTGGGTCAATATTCACTAGACTAGACAATACCAACTATTTTAATAGTGAAGTTGATATTTGATGTCCAATTAAACCAATTTATTTTAAAGCGCTTATACACGTCCCAATTTAATTTTTCTACCACTGCTTCGTGACAAATTTGGCTTAGCGCCGAGAAGAAAAATAATTTGTTGTCCTTCACAGCACATGTCGATTCGTTATTATAATTAAGGATCTTAGCTCGGATTTTACGAAATAAATGATTAATCTTTGTGCAGCTAAACCCGAAGCCCGGACGTGATAGCGTCTTGGAGCCTACGTCAGGTGTCTGCCTTCGAGGTACGCGCGGAGTGACGTCTCAGCTCGTTTATATTCTCAGGAGATTAACACTTCTCGCCCCGGTGCCCGGTGCGTGTCTGAGAGGCAGGGTTGCCACAACGTGGCCATCTGTAGGCTAGTAATGCAAGTTTTTGCTAATGACTGTGAACTCTCAGGTTCAGATTGCAATGGAGATGGTCCAAGCAACAATTGGTTTTTATTAATATCGTTGGCTCCAAGACAATCATTATAACTTTCAATTAATTATAATTGAGGCACAATTGTTTTTTTACCCTCCGATACCACATTGTGAACTATCATTCCAGAATTATCAGTAAGTATTAAGAATAAATGTCGATAATTTAACATTAGTATTAGCAAGAAAAAGTTTTACTTACTTCTTACCATCATTTTAAACATCGAATACAGTCAAACAAGGAAGTAAAACGCATAAAAAAACTTTGGCTAGAATTTACTTTGTATCTATAAATGACTACCTATATTATTATGTATTTACAATCACAAAACGAGTTTGTCTACTGTGTAATAGATAGTGTTAGTTAGTTTTATTGTAAGTTTTAGATATTGTAACAGCGACCCTGGCATAGGGATGTAGGGTCTGAGGGCGGGGGGCGCGGGGCGCGGGGAGGGGCACGCACGTCGAACGTTTTCGGCACGGAGCGGGCTCGTCGCGCCTCCTCCATTATCTCCATTAGTACATTCTTGACGTCCCACTGACAACCCTAACTTTATAACACACGCAGTAACCCTTATTGCCTCTAGAATAAAGTTCAAAACTGTTGTAGAAACTGTTTAAACGTAAGAAGGCACCACAGCAGTTGAGAGCGGCCTTTTTTTCCAACTAATGAAATTTGATACAATTTTAATGGGTATTTCTCGTAAATGGCCATCCGATATGACAGCCGCTGCGTGCCTACAATATTTGAGGCGCCCGTTAGGTTTTTGTGGTGTCGTAGTTTGATCTTGAAATCTGACACTTTCAGAATCATCAAAGACTAAAGTTTATTTTAACAACCAAAAGCTATCAATTTACTGTTAGCAGTTTATCTCCCTTGTGGATTTTCCTTGAAGTATCTAAGACATGTCTGCTCTTTTTAAATAAATCTTTATCTAGTATGTTTTCAAAAATCACAAGCCAATTTGATTTATTGCAACTTGTATTATTACTTTCTACCTAAGTACTTCAAACCCTTAAAAACCTAGGGAAATATTTTTTTTGTTGTTACATATTTCTAACATACGGTTCTTTTCCTAATGTACCTATTTTTCTAATAGGTAGGACATTCTGACCGTACGAGCTTTCTCAAAAGAAACCAAATGATCTGGAACCTTAGAATAATAATACGACGACCTCCGTAGCCGAGAGGCGAGCACGCCGGACTTTAAATGGCGCCGCCATCTCTGAGGTTCCGGTTTCGATTCCCGTTCGAATCAATGTAGAAAACGAACTTTTCTATATTGGCTCAGGTCTGGGTGTTGTGGTACCGTCGTTGTTTCTGATTTCTATAACACAAGTGCTTTCGCTACTTACCTTAGGATCAGAGCAATGTATGTGATGTTGTCCAATATTTATTTATTTATTTATAATGCGTTACTAATCTAATTCTGGAACGTTTTCGTTTTCCCTTATTACCTACTTTCCTTCTTAATGACTTGAAAAGTTATCTTACTCTGCCTGTTATGTAAAAAATACTGTAATACGATAAGTGATACTTAACCAACGCTAACGTTACTATTTAATAGTAGATCTGTATCGTTGTGCTGACGTCACACAGCAATCCGCGTCCGTCCCTCCGGGAGTCCGGAGCAATATCCGGGCAGATGTCCCGCTATCTGATCGGCGCTTCCTCCGCACTGTCTATGGCGCTGTTCGCCCTGAGGGACCGTTATGGTCTTTATCCTGGAGGCAAGACAATTTCAAATTAAAGTATTTATTATTGGGGCTTCGATATTATAACACGGAGTACACGCTAGACAACAAACCAATTGGCTGATCTCCAAGTAAGAGAATTAAAATTCTTGTGTTACATAAAAGAAAGGGTGGCAGACAATTAATTCTATCACATCCAGACCCAAGCCGATTATGATGTTCTTTGAATTGATCTGAGCCGGGAATTGAAGTCCTTCGTCTAGAATACAAAAAACCGTTTGCTTTTATTTATTTATTGTTAAAATTTGCGTCTCCATTTACCATGTTTTCTTGGCAAATACAGATTCTTATATTCTTATTCTTTATTGCGTGCGAACTACTGCGCCACTAATACACCAATCGTATTGGCTCTAATTTCAGTTTACTAAATCAAAGTTCAAATGTTCCCTTTGTTATTAACTTTTAAGTAGCAAAACCAGCGGTCAGACGATGTCTTAACTCATTAAAACTAATCTGAGCGATCCAGCGTGTGAGGCCGGTGACTGCGTGTAATGGTAGTGCATTAAAGACCCCAGCGGTCTCAGTCTCAGCCGACTCGTAATTGCAAGCTCTTTCCTGCAGATATTTTGCAGCGGTCTCATAGCCATGGCAGTGAGTGCACTGTGTCGTTTTGTTCTAATACCCACATACAATGTCGTTAAAAATAGGTCCGTTTAAGCCGCAAAAAACGTAGGTACATAAGTATGTCGAGGAATCAAAATTTATAGGTAGGTCGGTACTTTCCGTTGACCAGGAACTATGAAATTTGGCAATTAATATCGTCTTACACTACAAATACAGGCAAAAATCGAAATACTATACCTACATTTGTAATTAAATCATAAAAAAACATAGTTCGTATTTAAAGTATGTAATCAATCATCAAGGTAAGACAACGGTATGCGCTGTCATATTTAAACATAGGCCTCTCCCAGTAACTCCCAGGCTATCCGGTTGCGCGCGGCCTGCATCCAGCGGCTTCCTGCAACCTTCTGTCTACCTTGTGGGTGCGAGTCCCACGCTGCGTTTGCCGGTACGTGGCCTCCATTCCAGAACCTTTCTGCCCCATCGGCCGTCAGAATCAGAACTATTGCGGCAGGTGATTCTCTGTGATTTTAAATTAAGTAATGGTTAAAAACGTACATAAAATTTTACATATAATATTCAAAAAATATATAGTTATGTAATTACTGTTCTAAGGCAATCGATTAAAACATGACACAGATCTCTCTAAATCGAATATTTATTTGTTTTGAATATTAACTGGCTGTTTAACCAGATCTGTGTCGATGCCATGCGACCTTTGTCCTATGAGGTTTACGTAATATGGGGGAAAATAATATATTTCACATAATTACTTTTATACTTTCGCGTTTCATAATTCAAAACTCAATGAAACGGGAATTAACGCGATCATTATTTAGGTACAAAATGTTACCTCTTTTGCCTAACATTTCGATCGGGTTACTTACTTTTCACTGTAAATATTATGCTCTTTAACCCTTTCAGCGATGGTTCGTTTCGTTTCGAGCATATATCTGCTGTGAAAAACCGCCAAACTTGGAAATCTGCGATTGCCGAACACCTTCTTGAATCGGGCACTAATCACTGGTCAATCCAGTGATTAGTGCCGTGCCGTGCGATTTCATCAAACGCAAGTTCTTTCCACGGATCGCCACTTTTATTCAAGAGTTGTGCTTGAAGCTATTGAAATCAAAAAGTATAAAAATTTCAAGAAGACGGTTTCAAATTATCCGCGACATGGAATCCAGTGATTAAAAATAGGCAATCTCGTTTTGTTTCGCGATCGAGTGCTCACCTGAATACGGACGCGGCGGTTAGTGTGCAGAATAGGGACACAGTGAGTGTATTGTGTGACGGTACTTGGCGTGAAAATAATATTATGAGAGTAGATGAAGAATCTGCCTCTCATACGGAGTGAAGACATCGCTGTTCCAGTCAGCCTGTGACCACCACGGTCGGTGTAACCCGATCGAAACGTCAGGCAAAAGAGGTAACATTTTGTACCTAAATTCCCGTTTCATTGAGTTTTGAATATTTCAATTTTTTTTTTTTGAGATGGGCTTACTCTTGACCCCAAACTTGCTCTAGAATATTTAACATAGTTTAATTCTGAACGGTAGCCAAATGTGTTTCATTAGTACAAATCGTTTACTTGAATTACTAATTTCCCTTACTTATACAGTGCCTTACTGTCAAAATCAAAGGCAATAAATGATAAAAGACAGCAAATATATTATCTCATTTGACATAACTTTTAATTAAAATTTGCATCTTAAATTTTTGTTTAAGATGCAATTTTTACTTAAAAGCAATTTGGTTGTTGTTAAAGTTGTTTAAGCAATTACATGCTAGGTTAATTCAAGATGATAAAATAGCATCATTATAATATAACTTAGGTTCAATATTTGTAAAGCTCTAATATCTTTAAAGAACACGTTTCAAACATTACTTTGTTTCACGCTGCTATTTATTACTAAAGGCTCTTAGACAGTGATTAAATCATAACGCCACAAATAAAAGCGGCATAACTCGAGGTCCAATCCTGGAGTCGCTCGCGACTTTGAGCGTAATGTGGCCGTCGCAAAGCGGCCCGTAATGGTAGCTCTAACGTCACCATAAAGCGCTTTATTCCTCCCCTTTGTGGCTAATAGCTTGTGTGTGCTGGGGAACAATTAGAAGATCGCTCGAGATGTATTTTTTTTCAAATCCTATTCCAATGCCGATGACTGCGAAAAACATAAAAGAAAATAACAGTTAAGGTATTGGTTTTCAACAGATTGTGAAAGATTTTTCAATTTTATACCACATTTTTCATTCGACTGATATTATCTTGAACAAGTTTACACATTAGTGTAGTGTTGACTGTAGATACCAACATTTGTCAAGTAATAGTTGTTGCTTGATAGATGTTATATTTTCGTTTTTTAATTTAAGTTAAAAATGTTGTACTGTACGTAAGTAAAGAATTTAAAAGTAATTAGAGTTATGTATACATGCTACAATTTGATACTAGCACAACTATCAGATCACAATTCAGAAACAATGGATACACTCAATGCACATAAACTTATATAAATAATAATAAATAAATTACTTATTGTCCACATTAATTAATAAGGTTAAATTTCGAGCGATACTCCAATCGGCCCCCTGGAACGTGGAAGGAATCTGGACTATGATTGCGAGCTCCTGCGTTCCGAGTCCAGGCATTTATATGAATATGAGACAGTGCGGCGGAGCGCAAATATCTCAGCCTGCCACACCACGGCCGCACCGGCCGGCCCGTGCGCCTGCGTTGATCAATTAATTCGGAAATAATTCTGTTAGAGCACCGTACCTACCGTACTAAACGAAAGGCTTAATTTCCGTTTAGATTAATGTGAAAATGAGTCTTGCGCAACAAAAAGTTACAAACGTGACCTCGTCTTGATGTTCCATTAATTACTATGTTACTACTTACCATTGACTCTTAGTCAATGCTACTTACTCATTCAATTAATTATTTTTAAAGTGAATAGATAACTAAATATTCTGTAAATATTTCAAGCGTCTACCTGTTACCATTATCAATATCGAGAAAAAAACACGTTTGTTGTAAGGAAGCCCCCTTTAATATTTATTGAATTCTGTTTTTTAGTATTTGTTGTTATAGCAGCAAAAGAAATACATCATCTGTGAAAATTTCAACTCTCTAACTATCACGGTTCATGACATACATCCTGGTGACAGACGGACAGCGAAATAGGGTCCAGTTATACCGTACTTAAAAACCGTAAATTAACGTGATAGAGTTTAAGTAATATCTGTCAATATCAAGAGAAATAAACAGTTTAACTACATTATTAAGTGGTTAATTTCTCCTCTATTGCTAAAGCAGTTGATCAAAGTGGTAATTAAATCTAATGGATCCTCGACCTCTGAATTTACCGACGTCGCAAGTATAATGTTGACGCAAATAACATGTGTAGTTCTTTTGGACAAAATGAATTGGTAATCTTGGATACCAAAAACCGATCTTGACCGTCTTGCCGCAGACTGAGGCAAGACTTAAACCAAGATTACGAACACTATCACGTATTACCATCATAGAGAGCGTTATTGTACACCTCTTCCCTAACTCCATTACGGCCGAATAGCTCGTCAAAACGCAAAAGATAAAAGTTTTTCCAACGCTTTTTGTCCACTAACTTCATTTAAATGGTAATATTCGGATGCAAACAAAGTTTTATTTATACGCGAAATGCAGTATTCCGGTGGCGTGCCACGAAACGACAAAGTAGCGTGAAGTTTCGTTGCCAATTGTGATACGCAGACAGAACACGACGTGTAGGAAGACACGATAGAAATAAAACTCACAAGTAATGTCGTCACCGATAAAAGCCTTATGAATTTTTCAATTAAGTATTTTCAGATAAAGCAACTTTATTAATTAACTTACTCCTACTAACTGTTCTTGATAAAATAAAGTCTAGTTTCTCTAGTTAAATTAATTCTAGATTTTATTTTATGCCAGTTTATACAAAATACCTATGTTTAAGGTTTTGTAACCAACAAATGATGTAACTGATATGAAGTTTTATTTTCCATGGTTTAGCAAGGGTTGTCATTTAACAAAGCTTATTGCCAGCAAAAAATTGTTTTTAGCAATAGTAAAAAGTAGTATTTACTTGTGGTTATTGCTGTCGCCCGCGACGTCGCGCGACATGGAATCAATTCGGTCGCCGCGCGCGTCCTGCCGCTTTGATATCAGTTTTCTTGAAATTCGCTAGTTTGAGACTAGGTTCGCCATGATAAGCGAATCTTGTTAGTAAAATTGAACAAATAAAATGATCATGCGTCTAACAGCTTTCTTGTATCCATCGTCGCCTAGGCCGTTGCCACGCAGTAAATAGTAAAGTGTGCATACGCACAGGGAAAATAATAACACACGAGTAAAACTTATATACCTAAAATACTTTAGCGCGCATGGCGGCAACATGGCATTCAGATAATAGGACAATAGTTTTATATTTATCAAACCTTTATAATAAACAAATCAATCATTTTTAGTGCCACGTTTGAACAAAATAACCAAAGCAAACTGGTTCCTTTTTTGAATAAATGAATACAAAATTCGAAAACCATTTATTCAGATTTGGCTTTATGGACTCGACGCTAACAAAAACCGGCCGAGTACGAGTCGCACACCGAGGGTTCCGGACCACAGGTGTTTCCCATTTAATTTACCTACTCACAATTATTACGAAAGGCCAGGGTTTTATTATTTTGATCTACTTTAGATTACGTTCTATAAACACACAAGTTTTGATATATTACCGTTTTTTATGGTTACTAAGTACTTAGCGGTATTCATTATGTACCTACTTAATGCAGTTGTGACAAAAATTCAACGGTTTAAAAGATCAGCCCTTTGCAGGTACGAAGAACGGACACAAATACAGATAAATAATATGGTTCCGTTTTACAATTTTGAGTACGGCCGCGGCACCCAAAAATTTGTTTGTATGAACTCTGTTTTTTCGTGTGCTTCTAAAATATTGTAAAACAAACTCGGCCCGGTATCCCGCCGGAATACAAAACGATGGCGGCCCCATTTTTGTGTATTCCTACATTTCCATCTTACATTTGCTCGCTGTACAAATATGTTATGCAAACACGACTTTAGTTGGTACGGTCAGGGCCGAAAAGTTGTACCTTATTTTCGTCCTTACTGCCTTTAATTTAAGGACAAAAAATTTAGGTGGAGCGCTCGTGCGTGCCGACTGCCGAGTAACGACGGAGCAGTCCATTTGTTATCGTATTCAAATGTACTCGATCAAGCAAAGCAGACAAACTTTAGCTATTTGTACGCGCTTTTAAGCTTTATTTATGGCTCGAAACATGGAGGTCCCCAACAGCGCCGACGAATTTAGCCGTAGCAATTTGGCCCAGTTAAATACTCGTAACAACTCTAAAAGGCTTTCAATGGATAAAAACACATATTCCTTTAGTTAAAAAAAGCTACCACCTTGACGTTTGCTTTAAAATTCCAAGGGTGGGGTTACTTAATCCAAACTAGTAAATATAGCAAAAACTTTAACCTTAATTAAAGAGACTGAGTTTTAAAACTAGTTTTTTTTTAATCAGTAGAGCCGTATTTTATATTTTAAAGGACACATTTTTTGTTCATTTTCAATGACTAGTGTTATATTCCCCGTCCGCGAGTTGTTTTTCTGATCCCAGCATTTGCATAGGCTGGCTAGGGCGTCGGGAATTGATAACCTGTCAGCCGCAGGTCACCGAGGGGAGAGAACAAGGTTGAAACACGCTATTTATATTTCCAAATCCAATTCTCATGAACTACCGACGGAATAGCATAATCTAATTAACGTTCAACGCGCTGTTTAAAATTTCAATGTTGAAGCAGCTATAAGTTCGGGCACAGAGCAGACGTAATAAGGTTGAAATTCTCTGAGATTGCGTGACTAGAAGTAATTCGCTGCGTCTGTGGCTTTCTAAAGGCTCTTAGGTATCAGTTTAAATTAGAATACAGTTATTACAGAAAAGGGACTTGTAAATGGTGCGTCACCCTTTAACCCGAATGCAGACCTTATCCGCGGTGAGTCACCCAAAAACCAGATAGGTAAGTAGAGTAAGGTTGTTTAGATATCTATCTATCTAGACAACCTTATTTAGGCTCTAAATACATTATTTTCTATAGAAAACTTGTAGTTATATGAAAATGGATACAAGATAACGAAAACGTAGGACTCGTTATTTAAAATTTATAATTAAATAAATTATTATTATAAAGCACTGCACACGAACATAAAATAAAATACAGAGTAATAGAAATAACACGATATAAGTAATCTAAATAAATAAATATAAATATTGGACAAGATCACATACATTGTTCTGATCTTAAAGTAAGTAGCTAAACCTTATAGTTACCGGATACGCATATTGTAGCGGCAATTTTGGTTAGATGATAATTAATTGAGCTATCGCTCTAAATGCCAGAACAACAAAACACGTGCTATTTCATTCGCACCAAATTGTAGAATTAGGACATAACTATGCAAATAATAATTTAGGAGGTGTGAAACATTTACAATGTCACCATTTCTGATGTGAGACGAAGTGTTATTTATACGGGTAATACTCAAATGAAACTAACAGTGGAACAGGTATATTTAATTAGATAATTGTAAAACTGGCCATTCTTTTATAAACTTAATAAAGTGGTAGCAAAACAGTTAATAAATACTACAAATTTTAATAATATACCTACTTCATTAAAATTGCGTAACTAGTTTTATTTCTGTTTTATTCATTTTCTTGCTCAGATTTTGTTTTTTAAATTCTGTTTTCTTTTCAAGGCTTATTACTTTTGAGTTTTGAAGAGTCGTTGGTGGATGGTAGTGGTGGCAGTCAAGGTATGTGCTTGCATTGCTACGCATTTTCATTGCCGTTTTAAAATTAATTCCAATAGTTTATTGTAATTAGTAACATTTTCTTATCGCTCAACCGCAAAACAACATTTACTGTCTGTAAATGTAAGAGGCGTTGCATTTTGAGCTTAGGTACGCTTTATTGCTGTCGACTTAGGACCCTCATGTTAATTATACAGGGTGTGTTTATTTTCACTGGCGCGGGTCGCACAAACACCCGTTTTTTTTTCAATAACAAATAGAGCAAACTGAGCACAGCCGACTCTATTATGTGCATTCAGTTTATTTTTTCAATCTGCAGGAGATCGTGGGCGAGTTGCATTTGTTTGTTGTAGTAATGTACGCTTCAAGTTTTAAAATATATTTTCCTGAACGTAAAAGATTGCTTTTGCTAGCAAACTTTGCTTTGATCAAACTTAAGTACATATTGATTGGCATTTTAAGTAACCTAATTTTAGTAATAAATAAATATAGGTTTCTAAATTACTGTATCAAATTAAAACTTTAACTTTGTTGTTATTTTATCTACCTTGGTCTTCAGTTACTAAATCGATTGCTAGCTAGTGGTCTGACCGCACTCCGAAGAATACCATAACAGGTAAAAATACCATGGATAATAGCAAGTGGTATAACGAGGCTGCCGTGGGAACGCCAAATTAGAAGCACCATTTTCGAATAGCTCAGTATCCCATCTGCGGTTGGCAGGCTGTCCATTGTGTCTGGAGCGCACCCTGTATGCAAACATGGGGCGAGTAGGAATTATATTTATTTAAGGCTTAGAATAACGTCGCGCGTCTCACAGAGGTGGCCGGGAACAATAACGAGCCATGTCAAGGGGTTTAGGTTAAATAAAAATAACACATGCATATTCATTTCTACTTGAAATTTCATTTATTAGCATTTCCAATTTGTATGGCATATAATGGTGTAGCATTTTAATAATAAATTGAAATGAATATTTTGCAAGACGGAGATACATATTTAAAATTATTTTAAATGGTTGTGTCTACCGCTAACTGTAAGTTTTAATAATATTTAAAGTCAAGCACAGAATTCGATAATTATAATTAAGTAATTCGTAAGTAAATATAAATCTTTCTCAAGGAGTGACAACAGTTGCTCTACTTTAGAATAGATAATGTCAAGTATTTCTGAAAGACATTCTGTATAAGACGTAATGGCGGCTATAATTCCCCATGCGCTTGCCAAATGTACTGAGACCTCACAGTCGGCGATATTTTGCGAGTCTGCTCATTTTTGGAACAATAATGCAGTAGATGTCTCATTTCATATGGAGCGGAATCAATAAACGTGACTCGGAGACGACAAACGTAAACATGAAATATATTTGTTTACATATTATTACTCGTATAGTCATGAGTAATGGGTACTTACCTATAATGTAGAATAAAGGTAAATAAAATAAAATAAAAGGTAGCTGTTTAATATCTGATACAAAATACAATGGGGTATTTGTATAAATGTAAGGATTTGCAAAAATCTGTTTCTGTTCAATTAAGTCAAGTCACTTTGTTAAGTAAATACTAATCATAGATAACGCCAGCACCATGGGGATAGTGCAGCAAATTGTTTTTTTTTAAATAATCTTTTCTGAGGTAAGTGGTTTAATCACTTGTGTTATAGAAATCAGAAACAACGACGATACCACAACACCCAAACCAGAGACAATATAGACAAGTTCGTTTTCTACACTGACCCGACCGGGGATCGAACACGGAACCTCAGATATGGCGACGCCCTATAGTCCGGCGTGCTCGCCTCTCGGCTACGAGAGGTGTTTCAGGCGATAAAATTGTCAAATATGGAAATAAAAAACTTTAATAAAATATGAACAGTAAAGATCTATATTTTCCGGACCTCGAATACTAGTTCATAAAAATTATATTTCATTCGTATTCGAAGCGTGTAAGCTGATTTTCCGCACTCAAGTCTTACGACGACCCATCCGGAGCTCTCCGTAGCGTCTAACCGTAGTATATACGTGTACGGAACATTCGTCTGGCTGTTTCGCCGAGTTGTCTTGCCGAATGTATTCTACGATGCTATTTTATTTGCTTCATGAACATTTGCTGCGGCTACGGTTCCAGTGAAATAAGGTTGTTTACGAAAAATAGAATGCCAGAACTTTCGCAAGTAATGTGTTTTCGCAAGCAATTGGTGAGCATGTTATCTAATCGTCATAAAAATGCTGACATGCTCACCAATTGGAAGTTATTTTCATCTATTTGAGTTATGGAAAAACAAATCTGCTTATCTTTATCTGAATAGTTTATTGATTCTCGAGAAGCAAGTTGTAATTTTAAGATATCACTGGCTGGCTTCAAAATAGCGGTGAAGTTATTCAAATTCAAATTCAAATTCTTTATTAGGCAACTTAGTCTAAATACATATGTTTTGTGGTTGGAGCTTCCTTTTAAGCGAGTAATTTGCTTGTGCTAGGAAAAAGTTATTGCTTACATATTTTAATTTTTACAACACAAAGAAACTCTCCAAGCTCTAAATACTAAAAACTTTGTTTGTTATTGTATTGTTGGTACATTTACAATTTTTTTTTTGCTCTTATTGTTATTTCTTACCACAAAAATAAATAACCCTGTAAGAATCTCAGCAAAACAATTTTGCATCTAAAATTCCTTATTCTCTCCTTTAATTTCACTAACGACTCAAAACCTCTACTACTAAACATTAACTATAGTAACTTGTAACTAAGTATGTAATTGCAACGAGCCTGTCACTGACGACCATTCGGCATTATGCTATGGGGTAATAGCACAGATATGGAAGACCTGTTTAAAATGCAAAAAAAGCTAGTAAGGATAATAGCCCAAATAGACAACACTCAATCTTGTAAACCGTTTTTTAAAAAGTTTAAATTTCTAACACTTCCATCTTTGTATATCTACGATATATGCATTTTTACTTTCAAAAACATGAAAATTTTTCTTAAAGTTAAAGACACACATAACATAAATACCAGACATAAAAATAGACTCTACCTTCCACAATCTAGAATTAAAATGTTAAACTCCAGTCCGTATTATATGGCAGTAAAAATATTTAATAAACTCCCCGCAAATATTAAAAATGAAACCAAATTTAAAGCATTTTCAAAATCCTTAAAAATATTTTTATTAAATGAAAATTACTACTCAATAAATGATTACCTAACACCTGACACGTAGGCTCGCCACCTATACAGGGTCTCTTAAAAAATTCCACATTAATAATATAATAAAGTTTATTTTTTATAAAGTTCTGTTGTTACATAGTATGTAATATATACCTACTGTTTGCAATACCTTAGCGGTTACTAAGTCTTAAGTACCTACATGTTATTATTTTAAGAACTCTTGTAACACTTAGTTGGCAAAATAAAGATTTGAATTTGAAAAATTTGAAAATTTGACCAGGCAAACTATATCACATTTCTGCCGGCGATACTCTGTCTTCCGCTGCCGGGTCCTCCGGGAGGGGCAATGTAGGGGGGGGGGCATGTTCCCGGCCGCCATATGCCGCCCACATGCCGGCGAACATGTGCGGTTTTCATTAAAATACAATATTTTTGCGATCTAGATAAAATATAGCTGTTAACTCAAGTCTCATGCATTACAGAAGACCGTTATGCAACTGCCATGTTTTGGGTGGGAAGTGTGGGAACATTACTTTTATAGACAGATTAAAGTCAATATACTAGTTCGAGTAAAGTTCGCGTCGAAGATAATTTGATTATAATGGACGTGACCTTCTGGCACTCAGCCCGAAATAAAAGTAAGAGATTAAAAAGTGGTCGGTTTATGTCACTATTTATCTCGAGAAATACACAGTTCCTGTGAGATACGTCATTCGTGATAACGTCACAGACCAAAAACTGCGGAAGATTGTTATTTTCCACTTCTAAGTTGCCGATGTTTCGCCTTAAACGCAAAGGTCAAAGTTTCGATAGGTAGGTAGTCAAGGTGTATAAAATCGTTGTCCTAAAAGTGTATCGCACAACCTCAAGGTAATGAGGTTGATACCTAACTTGGTGACCATGGCAATTTGTGTGTTGTCTGGCTCTATTGTCAGTTGGCATTGGTGTTGAACTTAAATTGAAACCATTCTTGTATTATAAGTACAATGTATATCAACAACAGCTGTAATAAAATAATAAACACCCACATTGCGCACTTGTTTCACGAAGGGCTTTAACAACGGCGTGTTAGGCGATAGCGCGACGTTAATATTCATCGCGTGGATCGGAACACGCTGAAAGCCGCTGCGAAATAAGATTAATAGGCATTAAGTTCCATATTAAGTGGACTTGTTCGTTAAATATTTAAAGCTAGAGCTTCGGTGAGCGAGGATAGAGCACAAATATGTAAGCCACCTTACTGGTCGGGCATAAAATGTTGCAAGTTTATTTAATTGAACTCAAAAATGTTTTTTGCCATTATGGTATTTAATCATCCAATAATATAAAATGATGAATAGCCATCAATGATATCATCAATGCTACTAACCAATAGGTATTATTAATATGCGAAAGTTTGTACGAATATTGATCGATGGGTGGCTGTTTGTTACTCGTTCACGCAAACTCTCAGATTTTGTTGAAACTTTACAGTAATATAGATTTTTCATTATTGCCGTAATAACGATTACAATAATGATACATATTAATTATCTTCGAGATAACTGGTAAATGTATGTGACTTAAGAATTCAAAACATTTCTTTCAAATTCAAAATCTGTCCCGACTGTTTAGTTCGGGATATACTGTTAAACGAAGTCGAGGTAAGCAGACCGCGCGAGTCCCGAGAGAGGTAACGTTGGCGTTAATTTTGTTAGTTCGACGACGCGCGGCACCCGCGCGGCTGTCTTGCGTGTCGCAGCAAACACGCACAGGCGACAAACACACTTATTTCATTATACATGCGTGCTTAACTACATAGATACTTCGGATATGCTTTGAATACTGACATTGGCTCTGCAACTAGACGAACACTGTCAGCAAGTTAAATGTTTTAAAACGTGGAGCTAGACGAGCAGGCGATGTTACGTCTTCTATGAAAAATTGTGTCTTGTTACTTTTTGTACACACGATTTAACTAGGTGTGTAACTGAAAGCCAAATTGTTATAGACTTGGTGAATCCAATTCGTTTTTTTTCCAGCACTACGAATTAAGGCATTAGATGATAGAAGAGAGTTTAGGCATAAATCTATAATTCATCATCTCAGCCTATTGCAGTCCACTGCTGGACGTAGGCCTCCCCCAAAGAGCGCCAAAGAGCACGATCTCCCGCTTTTTTCATCCATCCACTGCCAGCCATCTTCCTAAGGTCATCGGTCCATCGAGCTGGGGGTCGTCCTACACTACGTTTGCCTAGGCGTGGTCTCCACTCGAGAACCCGTTTACTCCACCTTTCATCGGTTCTGCGACAGATGTGGCCAGCCCACTGCCACTTAAGCTTGCTACATTTTTGGACTATGTCCGTTACTTTAGTCCTCTGCCTGATGATCTCATTTCGGATTTTGTCCTTTAACGAAATCCCAAGCATCGACCTTTCCATAGCTCGCTGAGTGACATGTAGTCGGTGGGCCAGCTTTACTGTCATATTCCACGTTTCGGCTCCGTAGGTCATCACCGGTAGGACGCACTGATCGAATACCTTGCTCTTCAGGCATTGTGGCAGTGGCGACGAGAAGATATGACGCAGCTTCCCAAACGCTGCCCAGCCAAGCTGCATCCTCCTAGCGATTTCCCGCTCGAAGTTGTCTCTACCCAACTGCATCACTTGCCCGAGGTAGACATACTCATTGACAACCTCGAGCGCCACGCTTTCGACGGAGACCGGTCCGGGGATGGCATGATCATTGAACATGACTTTAGTCTTGTCCAAGTTCATCCCCAGGCCCACGCGTCGCGAGGCAGCGTTGAGGCTTTGCAGCATTTTCTGCAAATCCTCCAGCGATTCCGCCATAATGACAATATCATCGGCAAAACGGAGGTGCGTGAGGTGTTCGCCGTTGACATTGATGCCCGCTCCTTTCAAATCCAGTGTCTTGAAGACGTCCTCCAGTGCGTTCGTGAACAACTTCGGAGATATGACATCTCCTTGTCTCACACCCCTGAGCAGCTGGATAGGTCTCGTCTTATGGTTTTGGACCTGAACAGTCATCGATGCCATTTTATACAGGCTCCTCAGCACCTCTACATACCGCCAATCGATTTGGCATCGCTGTAAGGATTCCAGAACAGCCCAGGTCTCGACGGAGTCGAAGGCTTTCTCGTAGTCCACAAAGGCTAGGCACAGAGGCTGATTATACTCTTCTGACTTCTGAATAATCTGCCTTACTGTGTGGATATGGTCTACGGTACTATAGCTTTTACGAAACCCAGCCTGCTCCGGCGGCTGGAAGGCGTCAAATCTTGTGGCTAGACGATTTGTGACGACTCTTGAAAACAGCTTATAGACGTGGCTCAAGAGCGTGATCGGTCTGTAGTTCTTCAGAAGAGTTTTATCTCCTTTTTTGAAAAACAGAGCCACCACGCCCTCGCTCCACGCCTTCGGGGTAGTCCCATTGGCTATTACGGAGTTGAACAGTCCCTTCAGTTCCCTAAGAACGGGTATTCCCCCTGCCTTGAGAAGTTCTGAAGTGACTCCATCTTCGCCGGGAGCCTTCCCATTACGAAGCTGTTTGAGAGCCGCCTCAATTTCGTCTACGTCTAGCTCTGGGAGATCATCGGTGTAGTGGCGTACAAGCGTAGCTCTAGGATCATTTGCGTCAGTTGGAGGTTTCAGGGCATGCGAGGCGTATAGGCGGCCGTAGAAGTCCTCGATCTCGGCGAGAATTTCCGGAACTGATGTGACGGTTCTGCTATCCGAGGTTTTCAGCTTTGTCAGATGCGATCTCCCCATTCGTTGGGCAAAGACTTTTGACCCCCGGTTTTGCTCGATCGCCTCCTGTATGAGGCGGGTGTTAAAGCTTCGGAGATCGCGTCTCACCAATCTTCGGATCCTTTTATGGATGGCATCTGACTGAGCTCCCTCTGGCGTTTCACGTCGCAGTCGCATCAGCTCTAGAGTCTCCCCCGAGAGTTTGGACCCCTTGTTTGGTCGCTTCCTTTTAAAATGCCTAGCTCCCACCTCGCGTATAACGCCTACTACGCTGTCGAGGTCCTTGTCAACATTATCTGTGGTTTCCAGCGCTTCGAATCGATTTTTCAGCTCTAGTTGGAACGCTTCGGAACCGTGTTCAGCTTGAAGCAGTGTCGGACGAAGAATAGACCTCACCATGCGGCTTCTTTCCAGCTTGAGATTGATATTTAGAGTGCCTCTTACTAGCCGGTGATCACTTCCGGTGTTAAACCTGTTGATCACTGAGACATTTCTAAATATGTGCCGTTTATTCGTCATGATGAAGTCTATCTCATTCTTCGTCTTACCGTCGGGACTCCGCCAGGTCCACTTTCTATGGGGCTTTTTTTGATAGAATGTGTTCATGCAAAAAAGCCCCTGCATGTTGAGAAAGTTGACCAGCATTTGCCCCCTATGGTTTCTGCTTCCATAGCCATGCGGTCCAACGTACGATTCGCCATGTTGCTGTACTCCCACTTTTGCATTGAAGTCTCCGATGACAACTGTGAAGTGAGTCTTGGTGGTCATTTGTATGGCCTTTGTTATATCCTCATACATGGCCTCAACCACATCGTCCGAGTGTGCTGAAGTCGGTGCGTACACCTGTACGACCTTAAGAGTGTATCTCGTGGTCAACTTTAGTACGAGGTACGCTACCCGGGTCGACACACTGGATATCTCCAATACGTTGTCACGGAGATCTTTGTTGACAAGGAAACCTACGCCACCCTGGGATGTTTGGTCGCCCTCTCGAAAGTAGAACAGGTGCCCCGATTCCAAGGTTACCGTCTCCTCCCCCTGTCGTCGGACTTCGGATAAACCTATAACGTGCCACTTTATCTTCTCTAGTTCTACTTCGAGTTCCACCAAGCTTTCGTCCAGCCGTAGACTGCGTCCATTATAGGTCGCCAGGGTCATTTTGTTATGACAGCCATCCGTAGCCCGGGGATTCTTCGCACCCCCTACCCCACCGTAACCAAGGCCGCTGTCATGACCTGGAATATTGGGGCGGCCGGGAACTGGGGGCCGTACTTTTTTGTGGCTTATCATTAGGGGGTATATGCCCATACTCACCACGCTGGGCAAGCGGGTTGGTGAGCGCAGTACCAGGTCTCGTACCGATGACGCCGCTGCCCGTCATCGGCCAAAGGTATTTGACCTGGCCTGTAGATAGATATCCCGCTATCGGTTCGGTCGTCAGAGCCTCGTCCGTCTGTCAGCAGGGCGCACCACGGGCAGGTGAGGTTGACTTTTGGGACAAAAGGTGTTGTGTGTCCCCTTACACCCCACCCACCTCAATCTATAATTATCGTCTGCTAAACTTTACTTTTTAAAAAATAAAGTTTTTATAAATTCTTTCCCCAATCACACCAATAATTAATAGGCTAGTTGACTTCACCAATCAATTGACATACTTTTTATGAGCTGTCAAAACGCACTCTTCCTTATACTCGTAATTTGTATGGTGATATCGGATTATAACGTCACTGTCCACCTAACTTAACTGCTTTACTTTTTATAGATTTTGAAGCAATCAAAAATCAGTATTTCTATTAAATGATATTACCAGGTTATTAGGCCTAAAATAGAGGGTTAGTTTTAATAAATGATACCTTAGAATTATTAAAGAATGGTGTCAACTACCCTATTATCACCCCAAACTAAGCAAAGCTTATTTTGGTCGCCTTTGTTTATACAAAGGCGACTAATTATAAGCAACCATGACATAACTCAGGTACAAATGCTCAAGCTCTTCACACAAACATTTGCCCTTTGCGGAATTCGATTTCGAACCCGCAATCGTCAGGCTTTGTAGTCCGGAGCGCGAACCACTACACCAGACGGTCATCACAATGTTAGGCTTACATTTGCTCTTTACGGATTAAAAACACACAAATAACGTTAACCTTTACCCGTATAGTTGGGGAGGGGGGTGCCGGCGGGATGCGGTCTCGTTGCCAGCATCGGCTTACGCATATTTACGTAAACAGGCGGATTACAGCGGATGCTAACGAAAACGATATACGATCTTCTCATATGTAAGTGTATTTTATAACACGATATTTTTGACTTGTTATTGTGGTAATAACCCTTTATATGAGAACAACTACCATAAACCAGTTTGCAGTAAACGTAAGGTAAGCTTACTTACCTACCTAAGTAGTACCTAAAATTGAGAATTAGTGGCTGACGTGCTGGTGCCCCGAAAAGTGTAAAAAAATTCGATTGAGTTGAGGTAGTAGTCATAACTCACAGTCAGCGCCGAGCATTCGGTACGAGCGGTTGCCAAGGCGAATTGTGTTCGCTGTTGTTCTTGAAGATGTCGGTAGAAAGTGCGCTTAAGTGTAATAACTGCAATCTCGTAGTCAATGAATTGTTAACGTTTGTGCAACACAAGCATGAAGTGATGGATAGTGAAAGTTTAGTGAGGATATGTACTTCAGCCTTCACTCCGGAGGAAATAGTAACAGCTAAGTCGTTACTTTTTAATTCTATCCCGCAAAACACACAGATACGTAAAATTAATCGTAAGTTGAAAGATGGGAAGCGCGACAAAGACTTGTTCGACGTTATTGAGATGTTTAAGACAATCGACCCCGAAAAAATTCCAGTCTTTGTAGCTCATGATTTAAATAAACTGCCACCAATAACATTTGATCATGTAGACGTAACCCGACTGTTAAAAGATATTGTAAAGCTACAAAGTGAAGTAAAACGAATCAAGAACACATACGTAACCACTGAACAGTTATTGCAAACTAAAAATGAGTTACTGAAAACAAGTAACGAGGGTGTAATGTTGAATAACAATGCGCAAACAGAATTAATCCCGGCAGTGCATGATAACTCCTTCAGAAATATAACCATTAGAAGAGGTGCTTGTCTAGGTAGTTTTGATTACGATAGTGGCCCAATCGGCCTACCGCATTTGACCTTGCCTGAGGACGATCGAAAAACGGTCGTTTCTGACAGTGCTACTGCGAAAATCAGCTGTGTTCATTCGTCTCGCTCGCCGACGTGCAAAAGTCCCGTTAAGTTGCTACCCGCCTCTGTCTCGGTGTGCTCGCCTGCATCGGGTGGGCGCGTGGAGGCCACTACCATGGTTTCGTCGCGGAAAGGCCCAAGCGGAGCCGATCGTCCTGCGCCAGAGGCTGAGAGGCCCACCACGGTCCCAGACACTATCTTGAACAATTCGACCGATATCGACTTATCTACGCGCTCATTTGTTGAAGTTGCGCGTGCGGCGCGAGTTTGGACTGAACCTAAAAGGGACAACGAATGGATTGAAGTGCAGAGAAAAAGATATAGGAATCGATTTATAGGAAAGAAAGGAATGGCGATTACCGCATCCGACTGTAAGTTTAAGGCAGCCAATTTGATAGTTCCGTTGTTTATAAATAATGTCGATAAGAGTACCTCGCCTGTGGACATTGCAGACTATATTAAGGAAAAAACGCTAGTGACAGTCACATTGGAAAAGATTCAAATGAAGCATCAAAAGGTTTACGATGCCTACAAGGTTTTTGTACCTAAACAAAAACTTGATTTATTCATGGATGACCATATGTGGCCTGAAGGCATTTCTTTTCGCCGCTTTATAGACTTTAGTAATAGAAATAGCACCAAACGAGATGGATCAAGTTCAAACAGACATAATATCAACAATAAGTAATTTTGTTAGTTTCAACTGCAAATCTCTGAAACGATCTATAGATCACGTAAGGTCGCTGTGTAGCAAAGCTGACATTATAGCCCTGCAGGAAACTTGGCTGTTCCAACACGACATTTCACTCCTCGGCACCGTTGACCCTGGCTTCGGGTTCACGGGTACATCCGCTATTGACTCGTCCGCAGGTATTGTACGAGGCAGGCCCCATGGCGGTGTGGCGTTGTTGTGGCGAAAAAGTGCGTTTGATAATGTGACAGTGATTTCCTGTAATAATGTGCGTCTTACCGCGATAAAGGTTAGTGTGTGTAATCGTTCCTTTTTAGTAATGTCCGTCTATATGCCCGTGAGCTGTAGTGACCATTTGATTGAATTCACTGACTGTCTCAGCGAAATTAGTGCAATCATAGACAGCACTGAAGTAGCATCAGTATTCATTTTAGGAGACTTTAATGCTGACCCTAGTGAATTATTCGGTATTGAACTAATAAAGTTTTGTAAAGAGCAGAAATGGATTTGTGCAGACATAGAAAAACTAGGCATTGACTCGGGCACTTTCACATTTATTAGCGACGCGCACGGTACCACTAGTTGGCTAGATCATTGCTTGGTGACAGGGGCTTCGTGGCAGTCGGTGGTAGATGTGGGGGTGCACTATGACTGTATATGGTCTGATCATTTTCCGCTTGTAATTAGTGTAAATCTGAGCTCTGTGTACTCTGTTACTGTGTCACCGCCAGAAACTATACAATATTGTAATAAAGTTATTTGGGGGGATAGGAATAAAGGGCAAATAAAAAAGTATAGCATTTTATGTCAAAAAGGGTTACGAGATATAGATTTTCCTACTGAGTTTTCCAAATGTTGTGATGGTGTTTGTAGAGACACAGAGCATTATTTAGTTATAAACCGGTTGTACGAGAACATTATTGATGTATTGAGTAAGGCAGCTGAGGCTGCTTCCAAAAAGCAAGTCCGTGGCAAAAAAAAGCATGAGGTGGTCGGTTGGAACAAGCATGTTCAACCTGTACACGCTGAGGCACGGTCTCGCTTTCAGGCTTGGAGGCGGGAGGGTAGCCCACCAAGTGGTGCTGTCTATGAGAAAATGGTGGAGTCTCGGCGTGCATTTAAAGCAAAACTTAAGTGGTGCCAAAATAATGAAGATAAGCTTAGAATGGACATTTTGGCATCACATCACGCTAACAATAACTTCAAAAGCTTCTGGAAGTGCACTAAGAGAATAAACCCTAGGCAAACTGTTCCTCTTTGTGTGAATGGAGTGACTAAGCCCAGGGATATCGCAAACTTGTTTAAAAACCACTTTCAAGTTGAACCACCACCTCAAGCCCGTGTGCTGCGGATGCCGGACTCTAAGTCGGTCTGTTCCCCCCAGTCGCCAGTTATGTTCACAGCCAAGGAAGTAGCTTTGGTAATAAAACGGATGAACAAGGGAAGGTCTCCTGGACACGATGGGTTGAGTATTGAGCATTTGCAGCATGCGGGTGCTCACCTGCCTAGGGTTTTGTCAATGTTTTTTACGTTCTGTGTACGTCACTCATACTTGCCGGCTGAGTGTATGAAGACGGTAGTTGCACCAATAGTCAAGAGTAAAACTGGGGATCCATCAGACATAGCCAACTATAGGCCCATCTCACTGGCGACGACTGTGGCAAAGGTGCTGGACGGTTTGCTTGATCGCATTTTAAACAGACATCTGCAGTTGAATGACGCTCAATTTGGATTTAGGTCTGGACTATCTACAGACACTGCAATACTGTGCATGAAGCATACCGTCCGGTACTATACTGACAGGAAGACACCAGTCTATGCTTGTTTCCTGGATTTGTCTAAAGCCTTCGATATGGTGTCCTATGAGTTGTTGTGGAGTAAAATGCGGACCATTCCTACTCTCCCATGTGAAATAATTAATATTTTTGACTATTGGTACAAAAACCAAACTAATGTTGTTCGGTGGGCGGGAGAAGTCTCCAATGAGTATAGACTCAGGTGTGGAGTTAGACAGGGTGGCTTAACCTCTCCTCGTCTTTTTAATTTATATATGGATGGACTTATCGAGGAACTCAGTAGCACTGGTGTGGGCTGCTCCATAGACGGTAAAATCATTAACAATCTAAGTTATGCAGACGACATGGTGCTGTTGGCTCCCTCGATAAGCGCCATTCAGAAACTTCTTAAGGTGTGCGAGGATTACGCGGGAGCTCATGGACTCAGATATAACGCTAAGAAAAGTGAAATCCTGATGTTTCAGTCTCGGGGTCACAATATTACAGCAGTCCCTCCTGTCTATTTAGGCGGTGTTGCACTAAAACGGGTATCGCGTTTTAAATATCTGGGTCACTGGGTGACGGAGGATCTCTCTGATAACGAGGACATAGAACGGGAGCGACGGGCGTTGGCAGTCAGATGCAATATGCTGGCCCGCAGGTTTGCACGCTGTACTGAACCCGTTAAGGTGATACTTTTCAAAGCTTTTTGCCAGTCTTTCTACACGTGTAGCCTGTGGATTAGCTGTACGCTGAAGACAATCAACGCCCTGCGAGTGCAGTATAACAACGCGTTCAGGGTATTGTTGGGGCTGCCGCGATACTGCAGCGCGTCAGGCATGTTCGCGGACGCTCATACCGATGGCTTTCATGCCATTCTACGCAAAAGAGCCGCCTCGATGCTAAGCCGTGTCCGCGGGAGCTCCAGCAGTATCCTGCGTGTTGTAGCAGGGCGAGTGGACTGCCCGTTTATGCAGCATTGGGTTCGACTGCACACAAGAAACCCTTAAATGTTACCTATTTATTTTTATCTTTTTGTAATTTTTATATTTGTGTAGTGTTCTGGTGTTACTGACTCAACTGTATTGTTTGTGGTATGGACTTTGTCTGAAATAAATCTTTTGAATTTGAATTTGAATTTGAATAACTAAGGGTACTTTGCGGTTCGACACCGCATTGTGCATTATGTAGATAATCTAATTGTGATAATAAATAAATAATATTTATTGGACAATATCACATACCGCTCTGATCCATAGGTAAGTAGCTAAAGCACTGGTGCTATAGAAATCAGAAACAATGACGGTACCACAACACCCAGACCCGAGACAATATAGGTAGTTTCGTTTTCTACATCGACCCGACCGGAACTCAATTAGTCACAGAAATGCAATGCTATCATCGCGAATTCTCAATTTCATCTGAATCTATACAATCATGGTATAGGCACAAACAACTAACATCCAACACATTTGCAATATTAGGAAGACTTAAGACTAGTTTTTTGACCAGCTTACGTTTCAAAACTCGTTTAGTAGTAGAAGAGTACTTGATATCGAAAAAAATATGCATTTCATACTGTTATAAACACTGAGGTATAATGTACTAGCGTACTAGCATAGAGAAAAAAATATACTACGTAAAACAGAGAGTCAGTCTCGGTACTTTGAAAATTTCCACTTTAACTCGCGCGAAAGGCAGCGCAGGTGGTGAGTAAATGGAACTAAAATTTACCTACGCCATCGTTTGTTTCATTCTCTGACTAGATTGCGCTATCTGCGCAATGATAGATAACTTGCACATAATTCATAGAGCATATTTATTTACATTAATTTCTGTTTCGTTCCGTCAGAGAATGACAAACCACCATAAGGTTTACAATTGTTTGCACACTTCTGTCAAAAAAATGTAAACTAAAACTTGACAAATTTCGAAAATCGTTCTAACGTCCTCGTAGCTTAGTTGGAAAGGCACTCGCTCGTAGTGTATTGAGACGTGTGGGTTCGGATCCCGCCTGTTGCGGTCTTTTTTTTTCTAGTGGTTACATTATCTTGAATAACTTTTTGTGCGCATCCATAACTTTTTAAGGATATAAAGTACTATATTTATTTTCATTTTAGTCGGTTACTGATTTCACTAGAGTATGATCCTAATTATTATGAAAATTTTATATATTAATAATAATGTTATGTAAAAAAGTATATGAAAAAGTTTAGAACTAATTTTAGTAATTAAAAATTGTTTTAAATTTAAATAAACAATTTTACATCAAAATATTTTAATACAAGTCTGGATTTCGAAAAAAAAATTTTGCCGACCAAGATTCGAAGTCGTGCCCCATGGAATATTATCCCGAATTATTAGTACTTTAGGCATCGATACTTGACAATCAATAACGAAATTAATAATTAGGTTTTAACTTGAAACGACCGTTATGACATATTTACGTCATTTAGACTTGACCTTTGGACGTGACACACAAATGTGTTCAAATAAAATTCATTGTTAATCAAAGTTGATGAAAAACATTGGAATCGTGAATAGGGTTACCAAATTGTCTTTGTAAGATTCACCGTAAGAATCTATTCCAAAATTATTGCTTTTGGGATCAAATCTCTCTCTCGATCAAAGCAAAACTCTCTTAAAACCCTTTAACCATTTCAACCATTTTTTACCGGTAATTATTATTTTTCCAAGGTAAAACAAACGTCGATGCAACATGATAATTTCAATGTTTGAGCGCTCGAGCGTAAGCATGTAAATCGTATGCCATGCAATATTTTGGAAGGAGTAAGTTGTGCCAAATGAATCATCTGATTAAATAATATTTGATTAAATGAAACATGACCAAACAATAATTTGTTATACAATAATATCCCAAAAAAGAGATTTCGTAACTAAAAAATTGCAATGAGTTGTTTTGATAAATGCTTTTTTGCCAAATGAAAATTTGCGTAAACAGATGGGTTGCAATATTTTGGGAAACGTTTTCTGGCTAAACATTGCTAATCCATATTTTTCTCCTAAAAATTGATTTTTAAAATCACTTTCCAAATATTAAAACAAATCCCCATATTATAAAACTACAATGCTCCAACTGGTAGCCCTACCAACAAATATTTGACGGTTGTCGAAAACCAACATTATTTTGAAGCTTCTTGCTTTTGACCGTTAAATTCCACAGAGTATATAATTACTCATTTAAAAAAAACTTATATTTTAAATTTTGGATTTCCTTTATTTATTTTTATAAATTATTCGATAAAATAATACGAAATGCATATTACCTCTATAATCAACATAAATGCCGTGTTTAGTTTTTTTTTCAATCTAATAACTGACGTTGCGTTTCCATAAATGATAGTTTAAGTTAAAACCGATAGATGGCATTATACAGTAAATGTTTTAAATTTTAGTTAAAATGACTTGTTTTGAAATAAATGTTAAAATTCTATTAACATTTCATTTCTAAAAAACAAAAGTGTTAAAAAAGTGTTTTGATAACGTTTTTATCAAGAGTTATCGTTCATTGAAATCAACCCCAATCCTAATGAGCCTTGTAGTGACATCTATTCGTTTTTAATATGTACTAAACCTACGATATATGGCGTTGACCAGACATGGTACTAGAGAACACATCTCGAACTAAATGTTTCAGCCAAAAATTGTAGTCCAGGGCCCAAACCATGAACTGTTAAAACAATCACAAATCTGTCAAACATTATCATTTCTGTCAAATTTTGTATGAAATGACGTACCAAAATTGACAGATTTGACAACTTTGTGATTGTTTTAACAGGTCATGGTTAGGGCCCAGGGGACTACAAAGCTTTAGTCAGTGTCAATAATTGAAGTTGTCAAAACTGCTTCTTGATTGTTCAATACTGGCTGAAAAATTTAGTTCGAGATGTGTTCTCTAGTACGCTAGTACATTATACCTCAATGGTAATAAATAAGGGTAAAGTAAATAAAACTGTTATAATTATGTTTACTGATGTGTATTTGATATACCTATTTTTTTACGATCTCACTCTTCAAAAGAGTTCGCTACCTACAGCTACTCACTCAATAGTCGTATTTCTCAAAAGAGCGCCCGATGATGCGTTCTTAGAAATGGTGAGACCCTACGAATTAAACGAAAATTAACAAAGGAAAAAGTCGGGTACCTCCTAGAGCCATTTGATAAGTTTATCTTGCGATCTCGGTTGTTGAAGAGCGTCACTCCCCCCACGAATGGGTCCTCGTTCGTATCACAAAGCGGCTGCTGATCCGTCATTTGTAAGATACGCTCCCTCGAAGCGCTACATATATAGGGTTGCTAAACCTTGCTTTGTATTTTTTTATATTTCATCTTGAAACGGAAGATTTAGTGAGATTATTTGAAAAGCTTTAGTAACTTACCTTACTTAACTAAGTAATTAAAATATTATAAATAAAACGACTTTGGAATTATCTAAATCGAGATAATAATTTCCTGGACGTTACTAGAATAAGTCCTTTAAAGATTTATATTAAAATAAAAACAGCAGCAGTGAGCAGGCCTAACTTAACATTGCCATCTCTGAGGTCCCGGGTACGATTCCCGGTCTGTCAATGTAAAACACGAACATTAATATATGATCTTTAACTTAGGGTCAGAGCAATGTATGTATGTGATGCTGTCAAATATTTATTTAACTTTTTTATTTTTATAACTGTGATGTTTTGACAAATACCCAACCCTATTCGCGATCAAGATAGCCGCGTCTCCAGTCCGCAAGCCCGAGCGCGGCGGTCGGACGACAGCCGCGCGCATACAGTGCGACAAGCGTCAATACTCTATCAATGGGCTTGCGGTGGCGCCGAGGGCGTTCACATTCGAGAACTTACATGTCTACCTAGGTAGTTTGTACAAAAGTAAAGTAGTAAGATTATTAGACCTACCTTAAAAATAATAAGTTATTTTTCTTATGTAAAGACAGCTGAATGTCAATTTCTTACGAGTTCGTTTTATTCATTAGTGGTAGTTAAGGGAAGAAGAAGGGAAGTTATAATAAGAGGACTTAGAAATTACCTACCTAGATAGATGATAATGCAGAAAATTTTTCCTTAACTATTCAAAAAACGTACAAAAGAAAAAGGAATCCTTTTTCTTTTGTTCGTTTTTTGTACCGACGAAGAAACATTTTGTAAGTCGGAATAAAGTAGTAAAACTATGTTTGCTTCGCGGATTCGAATCCAAAACCGTTTATGTGCAGCGCTAACTAATAGTAGGCCGCTGATATTTTTTCAGGCACGAAAAGTAAAATACAAAGAACCATAGCATCCCGCTAACTCGAAGTAACGCCGCCACTCACGATTAGCACTAAGTCGAGCGATTCTTGTGGTGTTGGATATTATCATTACGCTTAGCGGGCGTGGCGTGGTGTTTTTATCAATTTGCATGGGGTATGTAATGTGGGATCGCTCGTCCGTGACCGCGCTGTTTCTGCAATGTACCTGCGATTTAATAATACTTTATGTAGAGTAGTAAAGCACCCTTACCATAAATACTGAAGGGACCCCTCACACGGGACCCATCCAACACTGATTGGACGCTGCCACAACGTCGACGCTCAAAGACGCTAGTGCGGGGAAGACCTAACGTAACAAGTGTTGTTTTTCCATTAAATTCTAGACAGAAAAACAACAAAATTTGTAGGTGCACCGTGTCAAGTGTTTTTATCATACTTTACTTATACGTAAATACCACATTGAGCTCTTGGAAATTAAATTAAATTACCTACATAAAACATTCATTTGTTCTTCAACATCTACAACTTGAAGTCTTACTCGTATTTGTATTATTACCACTTTGCTAAGTATCCTTTGAAAGTGTATTACTTTACATAAAATTCGGATTTAGTCTGAGACTATTATTATTCACTTTAGATAATGACTTGACCTTAAATAACTTGGCCCATCTCTATTCGCCATTGGAGTTATTTGGTTAAATTTCAGTGTGTGGAATTCTACAAAAGATTACTACACTATTCTTCCAATACCTATCGGATTTCACAGTGTGTCACGCATTAAAAATCTGCCCATATAAATCCCACTCCCTGCAGACTCTGCATTTTTATACGAGCCAATTTGACACCTACTACAAGGAGATAAAGTTTAGATTCGACGTTGAAGTGCGCGCCCACGTGGTCCGTAAGTTATGGGAGTCGAACATGCGACTACTCGGAGACGCTATCACTTCTACCACTCCTCTACCGCGCGGCCTACACAAAACCTACAATGTATTCTAGAGCTCGAATCCAACTGTTTTTTCAACCCTGCCTGATAACTTTATACCTTATTGTTTAAGTCTGAGCTAACATGCGAAGCATGTTGTATTTCAAGAAGTCAAGTGTTGGCTTTTCTATTGCTAAATGTTATAAGTGAGTAAGTAGTAAAGTAAATCAGTTAGATTCGTATCTAACTGATGACTTGCTGTGATTTGTAGAGTAGAAGTTACTCTAAAATAATATTTTTTAATTTAAATACCATTAGCACTTAGTTGTAATCGTACTGATTGCTCTCCTTTACTTACTTTATCAATAAAAACAATTAGAGTTTGAGCAAGCTTTCGTTTCAAATTTAAATTACAATTCAATATAACATTTTAAATTGCTTTTTCTAGCTCAAAACTCATTTCAATAATTCAATATTCAGAATTATCTTCGCCTGTTATTTAAATTACTCAATTTACCTGCTGATATTATTTATATTCGCAAGAGCTATTTATTTGAATCGATAAAAACTTATGAAATAAGTGTTTTTAACAAGTTTGACAACGACACCTAATTTAATAATAATACCATGAATTATTTCCACGCCTATAAAATACAACTGTATTTAAGGTCGGACACTCTTCACTAAGAAACCGGTCTCTTCCAAAGGGTTTAATAAACTAGCATGTTTACATTAAACATTCAGGAACGTATTGGTCTGGGGCGGCTAAAATTGGATGAAAGCTTTCAATTTCCAGTAAGTTTCGAGTTGATGGCGAACACAAACAGCGCCGTACGCGACGCTGTTAGCGTTGCTTCGGCACCGCGGAGTGACAACCCTGCAGGCCTCGACCGTCATAGAATATAGTTTGAAACGACACAGAGGGCGCACTATACCTAATACTTGAAATATTGTTACCTATTCAACTAAACATAGAATAACAAGAAAACACCACAGTCTGTTTACTAAGTCATTTCATCTTTTTATGCGTGGCGAAGTCTAACGCACCAATGAATCCTCAACATAATAAGGTAATCATCACCTCGTAAATGCCTTATTGCTATTACATACTTGTACAGTGAGGTAGAGCACTTTAAATAAAAGCTTTACCTACTTTTCTATTTCTATGACCCGGTTTAACAATGCTTCTACCCAGTCCGTAACATTATTACTAAAGAGTGGTTTTCACAACGATTTCAGACTACTAAGTAGGTACCTTTTGACACACATTATGACCCAAGTTTTAAAAATCTTATCTTTAAAAGCTTTGCTATAAAACTTATTTCATGAATTTATGAATTCAATAAATCGGTAAGAGCTCCTTGGTGCTCGCTCCGCTATATAAAACGGTATAAATGAAGATTGCAATTTCAGTAGTTCTCGAAACTCACAATAAACCGGGGGTTTTATATGCCCCGCAGCACCCCGCCGTGTGCACAACAAAGGAAGGAGAGTGTTGAGTTTTATGAATACATCGAGCTCAGTGAAACCACGGAACCCTTCTTAATGCGTGTACACGCTCTGTTTTTTATTTATCTCACGGCTTATTTTCGGAGCGTGTAGCCGCGCGGAGATGTCGCCACGATAAACGCGCGTCAAAAAGACGCCTCGGCCCAAACAGCCGGCTGTATTGGTGATTAATGTACGACGCCCTTAGGCGACCCTTGCCAGGGCGGAGTCAGCGAAATTCTACGAATATCTGAATAGACATTTCGGAGAAATTCTTTTTTATTGTAAGTATATAAGTACCTTAAAATGGAAGACTGATGTTGGCTCGATGAAATTAAGATATTACAAAACTTTATTTAAGCAACTAACACTTTAAAAGGAATAGTTTTTTTTTAATTCAAAGCCCTAAAGGCATAGCCTCTGGTCATTGACGTATAATTCCAGTTGTCAATTAAAAATAATTACCTCTCGAAAGTTTTCTTAAATCGCAAATGGTTATCGAATGCGGGTAGGGTAAATAACACTAAGAAAATTATAAATGAGCATTGTAAACGAGAAAACCAAAATTATTGGTATTTATAGATAGATCTGGATTTAATATTGAATATAGAAGTGGTGGATTTGCATTAATTAATTATTTTAGCTGAATATTCGAGAATTTTATTTATAAGTTTATTATTTGTTTTATTATACTAATAAGGGCTTACTCCCAAAGGTCCACAGCTCTATTATTTTTTAAAAAAATGGTTCATACTTTGATTACCAACGGGTCCACGACGTTAAAAATAAACAAGCATTTTCTTTCCCAGCGGGTCTATGAGAATATTTGGTACAGTCAACAGCAAAAGCTGGTTATAAGGAAAGAAAGCAATATTATTTATTATGAAATAAAAGAAAGTGGCTAGATTAACAAGGAGTCTTTTTGTCACACTGTCTAGACTAGACTTAAAAAAGTAAAATATTTGAAGCACTCAATTATTGTCACATCTCACGTGTTATTTAAGTTGATTAGCTAACAATAAACCGGCACTTTCTACAACGATAATGAATCGAGCACCAAAAAATAATGTTCTGACGATACAGATAGCACAAACTCTCTTGGATCGTTCTTGCTGATTGTACTTCGGATAAATCTCGTGGACCCATTGGGAATCTAAGTATGAACATTTAAAAATGATTTTTTAAATTTCATAGACTCGATGGGAAAGGAAGAACAATAGAGCTGTGGACCTTTGGGAGTAAGCCATAATAAGAATAAATAAGCTTTTTATGTGAGTGTGACAATTAGTAACAATTACTCGACAACTCTAAAAAGAAATACATTATATTTTTCATACTTTTGTGTAAACTGCAATCCTGCAAAGCTACAACTAAAGTAACATAAAAATATCAGTGCAACACTTGCAACAATTTATTGTAAAATTTGTAAAATCATATATTCAACAAATATTTTATTCTATTAAATGCACCCTTTTCTGATTTAAAATATTTCTCAATAAACAGGATAAAGATAAACAAGGTGGGTATACCTCGAGGCTTGCAGGCAAGTATTATTGCTATGACAGTAAGGATGACTTTGGCTTGCGAATGTGTAATGTGAATAATATGAATGCATTGAAACGATGTGAAAATCGTCGCTTCATTAGGGCTACCAGACGGAGTTTCTAGATTCTAAATTAAATATTATGAATAGTAAAATTACAAACATACAAAATAAGACTTCGTATTTTTATGTATGATGTATAGTAATAATTATAAATATTAGGTACTATAATTTTAGCTAGAACAAAAAGCTTACTCACATGATGCTCAAATTATAGTTACCGACTGCTGTTTAGTAAACTAAAAACTTTGTTGTGTGTTTTTTAATTTCTTAACTAGCTCCAAACTGAGCAAAGCATGTACGATGGTGACTAGCTAGCTACCTACAAGCTTTGCGTGTTACCTCATTATCTAATAAGACTCAAGTACTCGAACAAACGCATATCGTGTCGTAACACAAGCGCTTACGGGATTCGAACCCGCGACGGCCTAGCTTCGTAGTGCGGGGCGCAGCCACGACAAATCCTTCACATATAATATTCGTAGGCAACGATAACCACCAAATAGGCACCAATTTTCCACGAAGTACACTTGCTTGATTAAAATTTCGGTGATTGCATTAAACATTTAATGTTTTTTGATGAGATTTCTTCAGTAATTAAAAATGTTAAATTAGTTAATATAAAACAAAATGATTACTTAACGCGAAAATAAATCCACTGAGAGTCTTTGTTCTTCAAAGAACATCGACTTTAAAATTTTAAAAAATCTTTTATTTTTTTCCTCATCTTCCCCTAACCTTCCGGCAATCTCCGTTCTGTTAATTGCTTCGTTTTCATTTTCGAGACAGCCCTGAGCTCTGTGTTGCTTCTAGGTAGGACAATGAAAAAAATACAACGAGTCCTTGCAAAAAAACTAATTAAATAAATAAATAAATATTCGACAACATCACATTACATTGCTCTGATCCTAAGTAGCTAAAGCACTTGTGTTATAGAAATCAGAAACAACGACGGTAACACAACACCCAGACCCGAGCCAACATAGAAAAGTTCGTTTTCTACATTGACCCGACCGGGGATCGAACCCGGAACCTCAGAGATGGCGGCGCCATTTAAAGTCCGGCGTGCTCGCCTCTCGGTTACGGAGGTCATCAATACTGTTTTTTTAATATGAGCAACAGCAAAACTTAATACATTTTTTGTACGTATAGTTATAGTTCTTAGTCTTAAATACAATATGACAATAGGTCACCCACCGACTTATGAAATAAAAACTATCCTAGAATAAAACTCCCTAGCTAGACAGTCTGGGGCGGGAGCCCTGCCGCGCGCCCCTGGCGGCGCGTCGTCCACAACCCTTAATTTGCGCTGCGTTGGTTATTGTTTGTTGTTGATCGTCATTATATCTCATCTGCCACCCTCTACACCCTCGCCATCGAAGCTGCAAATCATCTTTATACCCAAGCAGTAAGGTGTATATTCGTTGGCAGCGTTTTTATAACTGTTATGCCACTTAACGCTGTTTATGCGTGCGCTGTCTGCGCCGCTATTGTGTTATGCGTTCCGTTTGACGACGATATTAATTATATCGTTACGCTTTGAGAGCGGGCGACGCTTTTAATACAATTACGTCTGATTTCATTGATGGGGGTTCCAGAGTCTCGGGCTTGACTGAAATATTATATAATACGTACGTACGTACAACCTTACTGCTCAATCCTAAATATAACGGCTTTAATGATATATTTCATTAAATAATAGCAATATTAGCCCAAGTACTAGATTAGACTTTGAAACATACTACTTTTAGACTTTGTTAATATCATATATAGGTACTATATACGATTGCGGCTAAGATGCAAGTAATTTAGTTTTTAATCAGAGTTGTGTAATTTTACACAGATCATAGCACTTTAAACTCCTGGAATGGGAAGAATTCGGCATCAACATAAATGGCGAATACATTTCTCACCTTCGGTTTGCCGACGATATTGTGGTCATGGCAGTCGCTGGAGGACCTCGGTACAATGCTCGATGGCCTTAATAGAGTTTCCCATCAGGTAGGTCTTCAGATGAACATGGACAAAACAAAGAATATGTCGAATGCCCATGTAGCGTCCTACCCAGTACCAGTTGGGAGCTCTATCCTCGAAATTGTTGACAAATATGTTTACCTGGGACAAGTGATCCAGTTGGCTAGGTCCAATTTTGAGAAGGAGGACCCGGTCAATCGACGAATTCAACTCGGATGGGCAGCGTTCGGGAAACTACGCACATCTTCTCGTCCAAAATACCTCAGTGACTAAAGACAAAAGTCTACAACCAGTGTGTGTTATCAGTGATGATATAAGAACCAGATCATGTTTGTTGTAGCAAAATTATGCGGCGTCTGAAATTAAGGTATCCAGTATTGAAGTATACTAAGGTAATCACGCCTAATAATAAGCGCATAAGATTCTAAACATGAGCTTCAGTTCCCGTCTGACGGGCCGCCTAACGCCTGGCGGATCACACCGGCAGATAAAACAAATTGCACAACAATTAACCCCTAATTCGAGTCAGTCATTGCGAAATCGTAACAGATTTATAATTGGCACGCTATCTCTCTAGATATTATTATCAGTTTAGTTAGAGCTAGAGGAAAAAGTTATCTTTACAAAAATGGAGCGTAGGTACTTTAAAAGGTATATTGATTTATCTTTATGATAACTTTTAATTCGATGTTGTTGTTTGTGTTACATAAAATCCCAATTACCTATAATAAATTTATTGTCTGGTACGGATGTTGATTCCGACTCCGAGACCATAATAATGTGTAATGTACCTAATGTGTTATCTAGCAAATATTTGTATTAATATTTATTATAACACACTGATGCGAAGCAGGGGCGGGACACTAGTTCACAATATTATTATAACCAGGATACCGAAAGAAAGTTCCAGGAGGCGACCGCTTTGACCCTGTATCGGGTTTAATCGCCGCACAATCCTCTCGTCGGCTTCCAAGTCTTCCCTTCCCTTATATCCTTTCTTTCATCTCTGGTCATTGTCACCGAGGGCTTATACAGGGTGTACAAGAGAATAGGACACTCCTTAAAATCACGTGATCAGCTTGTCATATACAACAACTTTTTCTATGGGATTAACATCGAAATCATACATTTTTTTTCAGCTTCTCCATACAAAGTTACTCGCATACCTCGATGATAATGTATGGAGCATCTGAAAATAAAAGTTGTTATTTATGACCAGCTGATCACGTAGTTTTAAGGAGTGTCCCATTCTTTTGTACACTCTGTATTCTAACGGCACCAAATACAATTTCTAATAAAGTTGTATAAGTAAAATACTGAAAGGTTTGTAAATAGATACCCATGATAACAAACAGGTTTGCCATAAAAACTAGTTAATAGTTAGTTAGTTCCTATCTGACCTACTTAAATTTTGTAAGTGTGCAATCACTATTTTCTTGAACGTGAACGACCGCTGACGGCAAAAAATTGTGAAATGAAAGAAATGTTAGATGGATAACATTATTTCTACTACTAACCCTTGTATTTCACACTAATAAAATTTCTTACACTTTAACATTATTAAAAAACTATTGAGGGTCGATCTGATCTGATTATGATTCCCTTGACCAAACACAAGTCAAATCCCCTAGCAATTTAACATTTAAAAAACTGATGGTGACTTGGAATCACCTTATGGTGCTCTGTCTCTCGTGGACATCCTTTATTATAAAGCCAATAAAATTTTCTGTAGGTTAAACAATAATTTCATTATTTATTTATTTATTAAACAAACAACAGTTTACAGTTGGAATATAGTAGTCCCACAAAACGATTTACATAGTTTGTCTGTGGGATCACGAGTCTCTAACTTACTAAATAAACTTTAATTCTAAGCTAAGCTAGCTAAATTAACAGGGTACGGCTTATTACATAAACACAGTTATTACTAGCACAGTTGTGGCTAAAACTCCGTAAAAGTCCGTCAGAGTCAAATGGCGTCATTTGACTCTGACGGACTTATTAATTTATAAAATGTCATTAAATTGTTAGTTTTCCAGACTGACGATCATTATTACTAACAATGATAAAACCGCTGGAAGGCCTATTGTTCCGAACGGTGTACGTCTCGAAGTATGACTTACGGCTATTGTCGACAGCATATCTCGTTAATTGATCTTTGAAATGGCTTATTATTGCTAACAACGCCTCGTAAATCTCTTAACTTGCGATAGAAGATATTGACAAAGTATCTGATGTTATGGCAAAAACTTATTTCATCAAACTGGGTAACGGCGGACCAGACTTAAGGTGGAGCCCGTATCAACAAGTTATTAACGACTTGTACCGCTTTTAAGTAGCAACAAGCAAAAATATTAAATGTTGCCTAGGGAATAGTACAGAGTCTCCTGGGTTACCCAAAATCAGTGGCTGCTAAAAACTTATGTAACATATAAGAGTTGAGTATTCTTGCACTGTGTAGAAGAAGATGCAATGGGCTGACATATCTATGACGATAAGCCCCAAATTAAAATAACGGACAAAAAAGTATTGCATATACATAATACCTACTGGGCATAATGTCCCAAAAAACGTTAGGTTTTTTTGAAAGAAAAAAAAGATGCAATAGTCCACGTTCTGGGAAAAAAAAAACCTACGAACGGTGTTCTGGAACAAAAAAAAGTAAATAATAAATCACTCTGATACTGAATTCTAAGTATTTTCATACCTCGACCAAATGAGATTCTTTGAGGGAACCGCAGCTTAGTGAGTAAGGAAGGCGCTTGAGGAATATTTATCATTATTTTTTGCGAACACCCGCGCGCCTGCTCGCCCCTGCAGCAGTGACACAAGACAAATGTCGGTGAGAAGGTAAGGTGGTTTTAATGAAACGCCAGAAGGCAATCCCTGCAATTCAAATTTTGTGATGAACTATTTATTACATTATGTACTTAGGTACTATGATTGTCATTTAATAGAATTAATAACGTGTCGATGTTTTTAGGTATTTTCAAGTCCATTAAAGAAAGTGTTTAAAAGTTATTATTTCTTCATTACACACAATACTTTGTCAAAATATTTATCTGGCTATAATTTTCCGGTAACACCAGCCAGTGTTTGGACTCGCATGCGATGAGAACGCTTCGAATGCAATCATTTATCTCCACGAATACTCACCTACTGCATTTTCTCCCCCGGGGAACGCGGCATACATCCTCACTGTGCAAATAGAAATACGCTTAACCAGCCAGGGTATATACAGAGTGTCCCAGGCAGTATGGATCAAATCGATATCGATGAATAACGGATGATTCCCGAACTTTTCCCGAACGAAAAAAATTTATCAGATCTTTTTTTCTGACGAAGATGGAACCCACATTCATAGAGCCAAAAAGTTAGGGAAATACCCCCGCTATGCGCCTGTTCGATTTGATCTATACTTCCAGGGCCACTGTAGTGTGTGACGCACCTCACCCTATTACGTAGCATAAGGCATAGTATATAAGATACATGTAAGGCTTAATTGAAGACATTAATGCCATCAAAAACAAAACTTGTAAAAAAAACCAAGTCTCGCAACTCAGTTCTTCTACCGTGAAAAGTTATGAGATCCATGTAATACCAAGTCGGTTAATTTAAGCAGTCTCTACATAAGGGACCTTCTATCTTAAGTTATTACGTAAGTAACTAACCTAACAACATTTTATAGTGACCATATCAATATTAAAAATATTTTATGTTTTAAATAAATAAATCGACTTGGCAATCGCATGATAACACAGTGTATCTTACAACGAATACTTATTATATGAAATTAGATTATTTTCGATTGCCAAGTCAATCTATTTATTTTAAACATAAAATATTTTTAATATTGATATGGTCACTATAAAATGTTGTTAGGTTAGTTACTTACGTAATAACTTAAGATAGAAGGTCCCTTATGTAGAGACTGCTTAAATTAACCGACTTGGTATTACTTGGATCTCATAACTTTTCACGGTAGAAGAACTGAGTTGCGAGACTTGGTTTTTTTTACAAGTTTTGTTTTTGATGGCATCTCACTTCTTTTTGTATACGTAAGTTATATAAAACGTGGTTTGTGTGTATACCTGCGATATCGCAGTAAGACCCAAAGGTTGCCTTTCTGTGACGAACGGGAAGCGTGGAAGCCGCGGCGCGGGAAAGCCACCTTCGCCGGCCGCGGTTATGATTATTAGTGTTCTTTCTTTCATGACAATTTCGGACAATTTAGTTTACCTAATAAGTACTTTGCGGGATTTTGATATAACTTCATAAGACATGCCCCATTCTTTTTTTTTTGCATTCCGTTGATTGACCATTTTTACTAGCTTTTAGTTAGTTTCACCTGTCCCGTTGTCTGTGATCAAATCTTGCAAGTTAAATTTGATTCCCCTCCCTTTACCGATTTACCTGAACTTTTGCAGATATGTGTGAACCGCGTGACAATGCAATATTATGATGAATGTTACTGATCTGATGATGGAGCTGGAAAGTGGCCATAGGAACTTCACCATGAAACGAAACAACCTCATCGAGTATGGGCTCGTTTGAATCGTCTTGACGAGTAGTTTGTCTTTCAATGGTAACCAGGGTCTGATGATGGAGCTGGAAGGTGGACATAGGAACTCTGTAATGAAATGACGCAACCCCATCAAGTTTCTTTGCTTTAAGATGGTTACTAGGGTCTGATCTGATGATGGAGCTGAAAGGTGGTCATAGGAACTCAGAAAAGAAACGACGCAATCCCATGGAGTCTCAGCTTATTTGATTTATCTTGACGAGTACTTTGGTGCTAGACAGTAACCACAGGGTCCGATGATGGTGCTGGAAGATAGCCATAGGAACTCAGTAATTAAACGAGATAGCCCGATTTAGTTTGGGCTCGCTTGATTCGTCTTGACGAGTACTTTGGTGCAAGATGGTAACCAGGGTCTGATGATGGAGCTGGAAGGTGGCCATAGGAACTCAGTAACTAAGCGACACAACTGCGTCGACTTTGATTCGTTTTGATGGGTGGACTGTATTTGATGGGGACAGAGTGTGGTGACAGGTGATGGTTTGGTGGACAAGAATGTGCGACCCCATTATCTTTGGGAAAATAAGTTCGTTCGTTCGTTCCGTTTGTTATGAATGTTGATTCTGACTATGATAACATGTTTGCTACGTACTTTAAAATATGCTAAATTTTCTTTAATGTTTCATCAAAACACAAATTTTATTTAAGTTTGTTTGCGCTACGAACTACGCCGTAGTCGCCGATGGCGTATTTTTGATGCTAGATTTTTGCGTAAAAAATTCTAAAAAGTTAATCGTTTCGTTTCGTTCCGTTACTTGGGGAGCACCATTTCATCAAAGTACGACATTGATGCCGCAATTAACAGCATAATCGGTGCTGCTGCAGCAGCTTTTGGCAAATTAAACACCAAGGTCTTCCGCTCGCATGACTTGAAGTTAGCCACTAAAGTTGCTGTTACATGGCTATCGTGTGTATCCTAATATTCTGTACTCCGCCGAAACATGGACATCGTATCGACGCCACTTTTGCCAACTAGACTGTTTCCATATAAAATGTCCGATCGTGTGCGTAATACTGAAGTCTTGAGACGAGCCAATGTAGGTGGCATTGAGTCGTATCTTATGAGACGACAACTTCGCTGGTGTGGCCATGCTTCGCGTATGTCTGAGGAGAGAGTGGCGAAGCGCATTTTTTACTCTAAGCTTCAGGAGGACAAGCGTAAGCATGGCGGACAACTTTTGAGGTACAAAGATGTGCTGAAGCGCCATATGAAGGGATGTGACATAGATCCTTCTCTCTGGGAGGAATTAGCATCCAACCGTGGAGAGTGGAGAACGCGCGTGAATGTCAAAGTCGCTGACTTCCGGCGGCTTTCTCATCTTGACGCCAAGCGCGATGAATTGAAAGCCCGACCACCTGCGGCTATCAGTTATAATTTAAATAACGGTGTGCTAACATGTCCTCAATGTACGCGTCCCTTTGTCAATAAAGTTGGGTACGTAGGCCATGTTATGGGCATGGGCACACGAACGACGACAGCAAAATAAGGAGTAGAAGTGGTCGCTGTAACCGAACTCGGTTAGGAGGATTATTAACAAGTAATAAAGGCATGTTAAAAAAAACCTTTAATTTTATTATAAGTTACATTAAACATAATCCATAACCGCAAATGTAACTTTTTAATCCTATACATTTATATGGGATTACAAAGTTATTTATGCAGTTGGTGTATCTAGAAAACTGGACTAAAATTGTAAAATATTTTAGTTTTTCCTTGATTGATCCATTAAACACTAATTGAATTCAAAATTTGAAGTTTCTATGTCTACTAGAAGTGCCTTAGAGTTTTGATGATCGGTCAGTCAGTGAGTGACAAAATTAAGAACTTTGACTTGTTATAATTCTTACCCTACTGGTTCAAATTGAATGAAATTTGAAATATGCCGTGTTTATACAATGCTTGCCTGGTTACTAGAAATACACGCTTCTAGTTAAATCCACAACGAAGTTATAGGGGGTCGAAAATGGCCCGAACTGCTTCGAGAAAAGTATAGTACGGCCGTGCCGCTTTTTTTTTGCTCGACTTGGCGGGGGCACTGCCGTGCCCCCAGATATAACATCGGTCGACCTAATTATATCTTTTATTGTGCTCCCTGGTCCCAACCCAACATTGCATGGCAACCCTTTGCTGCCTTTGGGCATTGCTGTGCATCTAGTGATAAAATAAATCTTTGGGTGTTTTGATCATCATTGTGCTCCCTGCTCCCAACATTGCACCATCCTGTATAACTGTATAACATACACCTACTCCTGTTACCATAATAACATTGTATGAACCTCAGGTGTGCACCAAATCTTGTACAAAGGATGCTGGCTGGATCATTTTAATGAAATTTGGTAAGACACATCGTTGTAGTGGTTTAAAACTGTAGTATAGCTTAGGCGAAAGAAGGATTCGCAATGACATACAAAATGATCCTAAGGTAGTAGCTAGAATACTTGCGTTATAGAAATCAGAAACAACGATAGTGCCACCACAACATCCAGCCAGACCTAAGGCAAAACATATAGAAAAGTATTTTTTCACGCTGACCCGCCTGAGAATCGAACCCGGACCTCGAGAGATGCGACGCCTAGTCGGATCGCGCTCAATACAGCGCTCTTGCCACACCCTGCGCTCGTTTTCGGGCATCTGCGACGGACATCGAGCTCAAGCCTAACGTATTTGCGTGTGACAAGAGGATCGTAGCTCGCAGGCCCTTTGTCTCTGCCAGCGCCGCGCCGTCGGCCGCCGTCAGGCGTCTGTGTCGGCCTATGTCGGCCTGTGTCGGCGTCCAGCGTCGGCGGCCGACAACTGTCGCGTCGGGCCGTAATGGACGCAGCTGCCCGGTGTTAAGTGGATTAGCCTCGGCTACTTCAAACGTCTAGTGCTTTAGCGAATACCAACTCTGGGATTATGGCACCCGTAAATTATGATAGCCATTAGGTTCACGTCGTGATGCTAACGTTCGTAATTTGGAATGAATACTAGAATCGACCACCTCCTTACTTAGTCAAAGCAAAGTAGTACTTGACATTTAGTAAAAAATTGAAATATTTGACGACCTCCATAGGTTAGAGGCGAGCACGCCGGACTATATTATGGTGCCGATATCTCTGAGGTGTTGACCCGACCGGAAATCGAACCCGGAGGTTCGATTTCCGGTCGGGTCTTTGTAATTAATATTAGACAATATTACATACAATGATACTATGCTCTGATCCTATATTAAGCAGAAACAACGAAGGTACCACAACATCCAGACCCGAGCCAATCAATATAGGGAGTTCGTTTTCTACATTGACCCGACCGGGGATCGAACCCGGACGGAACCTCAAAGATGGCGACGCCATTAGTCCGGCGTACTTGTTTATTAACGCAAATTGCGGCTCTGTAACAGTTTCTTATACGGCCAATACCAGTAACATGTTACGAGTAATAAACCTATAAGATTTACATATCAGAAGGGTTCTTTAAAAGTTTTCCAAAACAGTTCGAGTTCGTGCTAGCACTGCCAACCTCTACAGAAAAAATATTTTTACCAGACCACAGTCGGTATCACATTTTTACTTGTGCTTCGCGAACTGTTCAAAGACAATTATTAACCCTACATAACGTACATTAGTACCTTATTAGTTCTCCACATAGGTAATCCGCAGCGGTCAGGCCAAGAAACAACCACAATACAGCCATAGCAACACCCTGTGCGTACTCGGCTCACTCACTTAGACAGTACACTACACTCCTTCCTCAGTCCTCAGTGCGGAGCGGCCTCGCTTAGTCGATTTTATTATTTCATAGGAGAGATCATAAGAGTGGCGGCCGGGAATTAAGCTCATTATTGAGCGCTAGTAGCTCAGTAGTCAGTGATCCCGCGTAGCGTAGGTGGTAGGTGGAGGTGATCGACGCGCGGTGATCACATTGGGCGAAAGCGTTTTATTAACGCGAGTTTTAAACTAGAGCATTTCGGTATTTTGGAACGAATGGTAAAATAAAGGTAAAGCAGGATTTCCATGTAATGTAACGTTCCTACAAATGCTCGTTGATGCGTAATGCGTTTGACACAATGCCTACGGCTACGGCAACCTGGAGGCCTAATACGAAGTCGTATCGTTCGTTCGGATGTAATATCCGATCAAATTGAAATATCCATTCACCCGTTTATGAATAATTGAAAACGGTCGGGTTTTTTACACGGCTAGATTGAGTTGGTCAAATATCAAAGGATTGTCACATGAGACGGGGTATTTCAATTTGTTATAGGTTTTATACGTCCGAACGAAAGATACATCTTCGTGCTAGGCCTCCTGCATAGAATGACTGTCTATCTTGCGGCATCATCATCGTCTCATTTTACCGTAGCCAGTCCACATGTTTATAGGTCAGTGGCAGACTGGCGTCCCCGTGACAGGATCAGCAGCACCGATCTGTTTACCGTAAGCTCGTAACAGCATTAACTACTTCAGCTGAAGCCGCACGAGGCATCCTTGTGCCCCTTCTGCCGCTTTTCACTGCACTAGTTAATGCAGAACGATATCTACCTTCAATGTAGTTTATCTTGCTACAATCTTTAGCCGGAAACATGCAGCAACTCAAATTCCTCAGTCTTAAGTTTTATTTATAAAATTTTGTTGCCGAAACCGCATTCAAATCTATAAGCGTCACGCCACTATGCTAATTGCTAAGCTAGTCGCCAACGCTAGCTGCTGTAGTAAGAAATAATAGTGTTCGGATAACATCATGATCATGAAACAGCTATACCTACTTTTTTGTACTATTTATTAATGGCACTCTAACTAGTGGACTTAAAAAATAATGAAGATTAGTTAATAAATTAAAGAGTAAATTGTATGTTACTATTATTTGACGACCGCCTGGTGTAGTGGTTCGCGCTCCGGACTACAAATCCTGGCAGTTGCGCGTTCGAATCCCGCGAGGGGCAAATGTTTGTGTCATGAGCACGAGCATTTATACCTAAGTCATGGATGTTTATTAACGCATTTCCTAAATATGCTTATCTACTCGGTATCTAGTCACCATAGCACACACACAAGCTCTGCTTAATTTGGGGCTAGCATGATTATCCAAACAATGTATTTATTTATTTTATTTCTTTAATAATAACGAACAAAACGTGTGGTATATGAGCGTATGGAAATGTCTAGTGTATGGACATTAGTCATCCCCATACCCTAAATAGACCAGAGTCTAAGTCTTGGTCTATTTAGACTAACGTGTAAGCTAAATAAGTATACATATTTTTATTACATTAATGATTATTAATTAACAATAGACTAAATTTTTCAATATGTATACGTACAGCACAGAGGGTACCTAGCGAGCTGCAAAATAATACGACAACCTTAGTAGTTCTGCTTATTAATTTGTGCAACGCTGCCATTCCCTTAGCCCGTGCTGCTTTTACTTTACACAACTTGAAGTGTCGGCTAACGAGGCAATCGCCTTAATCACGCCTATCAACAGACATGCAAATTGGACATCAAATTAGTTGACAATATTGAATGTGCTCGAAACGCGAAATTACGATCCGCGACTTTATTACGCTGCGATCGACGTAATGGCATAATTAATTTAAAAATAATAATACCCGTTCGATAACGCGATACTACACAAGTTATTTGTGAGAATGTATAGGACTTGAACATTTTGGATATACTCATACAGATATTCTATTACCGGAGATTATTAAAGTAAATCTTGTTTCGAGTCATAAATCGCAGTCGCCCGCGGGAAGCGAGCTGAATTATACCGTCGGTTTATCTCGGCGGCCGAATTGGCTTGTATTAATTTACTAGCACGTCCGTTTCCGGGTTTAGTTCGACAAACCGTTGTTTATGCTCGCCGTGGGTGGCTCGGTGGCTCTGCTCGAGAACTTAGCGATAAGGGTCCACTATCTAAGTTATTATTCTGTGCTTGAGTGTCACTGTTGAACGTGGGATGGGAGTTTCAAATCGCATTACGGAATATTGTGTCTGTTCTGTTCCCCGGCTTGCCTATTTAGGCAGGTACCGATGTAAGCGGGCCTTCCATTCAGCCTTCATAATTGCGAATTACTGGAGATGTGGCGGACATTAACTGCGATCTAATCGACTTAGAAGTAAGGCTTCTTTTACCTTGATCGAATGGGTCCGAGTCCTGGTTGAAAGACTATGAGCCGTATTGTGTAGAAGTTAAGGTTGAAGATTCCGCGCCTTGGAAGCAACGGGGAATGCGACAGGAACTCAGGACTGGAATGGAGTCAGCGGGCCCCGGGGGTCCTCGACGTGTCGCGTGTATGAATCGAAGAGGCCCCAATAACGCTCGGGACTCGCCAAGACGTTTCGCAATTTGCAAAACATGCAGACGTTGCGTGTATGGTTTTTAATTTTGAGTGGAGCACTTTGAATGATGGTGCGTTTTGACAAATGCTCAAGATTACAATCCGGCAGCAAAGCGGGATCCCGCCATCCAACGTAATTTTGGACACTGCGTGATCCTGTAGCAGCCTGCGGCATGCATCAAATCGCATAAATTCTCCACGCACTCCCGAGATTGAGGGTGTTGTTGATGGACAGACGGAGAAACAAGTGATCCTATAAGGGTTCCGTTTACTTGTTGAGTTACGGAACCCTAAAGTTCCTAAACATGACTAGTAGTTAGTTATTTACCATAAGTATATCAAATAAAAAAATATAGGTTATAGTATTTCGCAATTGTTATTCTATAACTTTTAAAGGTGCAATCTGTAAGTTCTGTAACGTAATGTAAAATAAAAATATATTCAATCCTATCTATTCTATTAAGAGTTGAGATAATAATATAGCATTATTGAATTGCATCTATTCAGCAATATTTAATTTTATTTATTTATTATTTATTTAAATTCTTATGCACATAAGTATTTCAAAAAAATCATACAACAGGTGGACTTATTAATGCCATGAGGCATTCTCTACCAGTCGACCATTAATTAGGCTAAACAGAGATGTTTTGTTATTGTCTTTTATTAATTTAATTTTATTGTCTTATTGATATAAAATAATAATCTTTTCTAGGAACCATTTTTAACCGACTTCAAAAAAAGGAGGAGGTTCTCAATTCGTCTGAATGTTGTTTTTTTTTTTTTTTTGTATGTTTGTTACGCGATTACGCCTTCAATTATGGACCGATTTCAAAATTTATTTTTTAGTTCGAAAGGGTATACTCCCGAGGTGGTCCCATTTACACCAAGTCAGATTCTGATGATGGGATCCCTGGGAAATCGAGGGCAACCCTCAATTTTTATAGGCACCCATAATGTTTTGCATATATTTTCTGACTAAAAGCTGATTTTTGGGTCTGGAAATCATCATGTCATGTTGCTGACCTGATGATGGAAGCCACAGAACTCCTTAACGGATAGGAGTTAGAAGATAATACTGCGATTTGTCGGCAGAACGTATTTCGCAGTATGTTGAGCAGACGTGGAGCTTATGAGGTACCAGATCGCCAATTTTTATTTACTGGGGGCGTACCCGCACACCCAGTAACGAAAAAAATTTTGAAAGTTCCTTTCTTAATTTGAATTGTTATTTAACGCAAGACCTTATCCTATGGTTACGACACCAAAATAGCCGCCGTTCTGGTTGGAGTGTAGAAAAACCCTTTCCTTAAGACTTACAAATTTTCGTCGAAAAATTGACCCTCTATAACACCTTATTTTTATCATATCATTGGATGGGGGGTCCATAGAGGACCAATATTGATTAAGGTTACTTTGCTGTAAAGTCATTTTTGGCGAAGTAAGGAGGGAAAATAGAGGACTTAACACTTAAAATTGTGAAATAAAATAAGTTTAATAAAAAAACTAAAAACCGACTTCAAAATGAAACTAAAAAGCGAAAAATAATATTGACTAAAACATACCTAATCAGTTCTTTTTGGAGTCGGTGCGCATTAACACATTTTAACTCTCGATGGCTGGCACCGACTCCAAAAAGAACTGATTAGGTATGTTTTAGCCAATATTATTTTTCGCTTTTTAGTTTCATTTTGAAGTCGGTTTTTAGTTTTTTTATTAAACTTATTTTATGTCAACACAATTTGGTGAGCGAGCATTACTATCCGCACTGTACCAAATTTTTATCACCTTGTTCTTATTGTGTTTTGGCAAATAAACGATTGAACTTAAATTTCAAATTCGATTCTGTTAGGTTTCGTAACAAAGACAAAATCGATCTTTAAAAAAAAAAAAAAAGAAATAAGAAGAATCGTTTATAATCTATGATTTTTAACTGGCCACACCGGAGGTGGGCAGCTGGGGAGAAGGGGCAATATGGCGGATCGGGTCATTCTTTAGTGAGCGCTCGCCGAGGACAGTCGATACCTGTAAGTACCTTGTACCCTGAAAGATATACCCCCCTACCCTGCCCTTTTGTGTAAAATGATTTACTGTGCCCTTGTAATTTGATTATTGTAACGAAATATTTAAATATAGTACGATGGACAAGAATGTGTGATTTACTTTAAATAGGGAACCTTTTGGGGTAGTAGTGAGTTTTCTTACATTTCAGAAGTGGCAAAAACCTACTGCTGTCCTTATTAGTGATCGTTTTACAGTGTGTGTGTGTGTGCGTAACTAAAATTACAATGCTCATTTCATGTTGCAATCTTTGAAAACTACCCTCAAAGTACGTAATTGTAAAACAGTTAAGGGTTCACTTTTTGAAATCTATAATCGTGTTCTCCCTTGCACTGTGTGAGGTCTACGGGGGAAAAAATTTCATTAATTTTGAGCTACGACGTCCCGTTTTCGAGATATTTGCAATTAAAGATTAACGTAGAGCTACATACATTATTTTACTTAACCCGTGTAAAAATTAGTGATTTTAAATCCTTGTGCTTGGTGCGGGGTCTGCGAGGGCTAGAATTACGTTACTTTGAGAAATAATTAACCGATTCCCAGATACTTAGTTTTGATCAATATTATTCTATGATGTTACTCGAATGAATAAATGATCAATTTAGTAGGATTTGAAGAGCAAATACATAGTTTTTGTTACGAGTTTCAGGATTATGCCTCACGAAGATGAATTTCCGCCTCACCGGCGCTTGTCTACACCTAGAAACCAAGCTGGAGCAGCTAGCCAGCCCTCCGAAAGACAGAGTCGCAGCCGTACGCGTAGAGAAAGCTGCAGTCACCGTAGTCGTAGCCGCTCACGCACTTCTCATCGATCCCATGGCTATGCCGAGGGTGTCAGAGTACGTGAAATGGAGCTGGAAATGGAGCGGGAACGGGAAAAATTGAGAGTTCTTGAGCATCAACTGCGTAGAGAGCGCCAGCAGCTACGTGATACGTTGGAGAGAAAGTCGAACAGACGCCAAGATTATCGCGATGTGAGGTACAACGTAGAGGAGCGATCTGGGCATCGCGAAAGGAGCCGCCAAAGAAGCATACGCGTACCTAGCCCGGAGCAGCGACAGTCACGTAATGAAGTGGAAGAACCAGGACTTCGCGAGGGACGCCGTCAAAGAAGCACACGCAGCGCAGGTACTCGGGAGCAACGACGGTCACAGGATACACACAATGGAGACAACGCAACGGCAGCACAACAACATAAACGGTCAGCTACCCCTACTTTTTCTACTAAAGATGTTGTAAATATGTTAAACACCATAAAATCTCAACCTCAGACAGTGCCATTATCAACTCAATCTAGTAATCTTAGTCACAAGAACATTTTACCTGATTTTGACCCTTCATCTAAGAGTCAAACTACCGACATTTGGCTTCGTAAAGTTAATGAATGTGCTACTGTCTATGGTTGGGACGAAAGAACCGTTATACATTTCGCTATGCAGAAGCTTCAAGGATTGGCCAAAACTTGGTATGAGAGTCTAAATTCCATACTTTACAGTTGGCCAGAATGGCAACAGAAATTGATTAACGCTTTTCCATTCGAACAAAATTATGGCCAATCCTTGGAGGAAATGCTTAGACGCAAAAGTAGGTTTAATGAACCCTTAGAAGTATATTATTATGAAAAGCTATCCCTATTAAACCGATGTGATATCGAAGGTAAGCGAGCGGTGGATTGCATAATTCATGGGTTGACCGACAAAACCGTTAGATCTAGTGCTAATGCGTTACGGTGTACTCAGCCTGAACAACTTTTACAGTTCCTTATGAGCAACAAAGAGGTGTCGCATTATGTTGAACGTAGCAATTTAAAAGGTAGACAGAGTTCTGAATCTGCAATATCCTTAACTGGCCAAAATCTAAATAATACTCAAAATAGGTATGTGACCTCTAGGTATGTTAGGACTAATAGTGATAGCAATAGTATTTTCTGTTTCAATTGCAAAGAAAAAGGCCATCCGTATTTAAAGTGTCCCAAACCCTTAATCCAATGCGTTCGGTGTCGTAGATTTGGGCATAAGAGTGATAACTGTACAATGAATAAGTCTGAACATTTAGGCAAGACAGATGGTGTACCTGCACAGAAAACAATGCGTATTTGTTCTTCGGAATCAAACTCGAAGTTTATTAAGGAGGGTCAGTTGAACAATGTCCCGATAAAAGCTTTCATCGATTTCGGTAGTGAAGTGACGCTTTTGACACGTTCAGCTGCATCCTCATTAGGCTTAATCTGTGACAAATCCACCACACCTTTAAAAGGTTTTGGGAATAACGTTATTCATTCTAACGGTGGGGTTGATGTAGATTTAAATATTGATGGTGTTAATGCTCGAGTAGAGTGTCAGGTGGTAGACGATACATTTCTTGACTTACCTTTATTGGTTGGTCAATCTTTCACAGAACAATCGCACATTGTAGTCTATAAGAATGCCGATAGTTTAAATTTTTTTGATATAAGTCAGGAACTCCCATTTTCACAACCGGATAAATTTGAGGATATGGCCGTTACAATCAAGGTCTTGTCTGATACCGTATTATGTGGACCAGCCACTGTAAAAGTTTGTTCCGAAAATCTTTTGAATGGTAACGTAATGCTTAGTGGGGGAGTCATAGGAAAGCCAACACGTCAGTGTGTAGTTAATGGAGGAGTTCATGAGGTTAAGCAAGGGTTGTTGCACGTTTATATAACGCCGTTAGCAAAATCATGCCTCTTGCTTGAGGGAACGAATATAGGCAGAGGCACTAAGGTGCAGATTGTAAAGCGAATAGCTTCATCAAATGTTCACGTTGAACATAGACCAATAGATAAGGAACAGGTTAACATAGGTGATACCGTAGATGAGACTCATAGAAATCGATTAATAAAATTACTAGGAAAATACAAGCATTGTTTTGCTTCAAGTATAGAGGAATTAGGATGCACAAATGTAGCCGAAATGCACATAGAGCTCAACAGCACTCGTCCAGTTGTCTATAGGCCTTATAGGTTATCACACACAGAACGGGAACAAGTAAGAGATATGGTCGGGGAAATGTTAGGGGCTGGAATCGTTAGAGAGTCTGTATCGGAATACGCAAGTCCAATAATCTTGGTGCGTAAAAAAGACGGAAAGCATAGGTTATGTGTAGATTATAGGCTTTTAAACTCGATTACTGTCAAAGAACGATATCCGATGCCAGTCATTGAGGATGAAATCGCCCGTCTTTCAGGTCAGGCTTACTTTATAACCCTAGACATGGCTTCGGGCTATTATCAGGTGCCAATATCGGAGGATTCGAAGCCTCTTACATCTTTTGTTACCCCGGACGGCCAATATGAATTTAATCGTATGCCGTTCGGGTTAGCCAATGCACCTGCCGTTTTCCAACGCATGATGAATAAGGTATTGGGATCTGCTAGGTTTTCAGAGGCGACGGCATATATTGATGATGTGTTAATTTACGGAAAAAGTGCTGATGAGTGCCTTGATAGATTGGAGAAAATATTAGGGTTAATAGAGCAGGCTAACTTGACATTAAATTTATCCAAATGCGATTTCCTTCAAAATAAAATAACATATCTGGGATACGAAATCAGCGCTGAAGGTGTACGTCCTGGGGATAAAAAGATAAAGTCCGTTGAAGATTTTCCCCCTCCTAATTCCGTGCATTCGGTGAGGCAGTTCCTAGGACTTGTAGGATATTTTAGGAAGTTCATACGGGATTTCGCTACATTGGCACATCCTCTAAACAAACTTCTAAAAAAGGATGTCGAGTTTAAGTGGGGTAAAGAGCAGGATGAGGCTTTTACAGTTCTCAAGGACAGGTTAATTCACCGACCGATATTAGCCATTTATGACCCAAGTGCCGAGACTGAGCTGCATACGGATGCCAGCAAAGTTGGCATTGGAGGCATTTTAATGCAACGCTCTTGTGAAAATTCACCTTTTCATCCTGTGGCTTATTACAGCCGCCAAAACTCTCCTGAAGAGAGGAATTTTCACGCATTTGAACTTGAGACGTTGGCAGTAGTATGTTCACTTAAAAAATTTAGAGTGTATCTATTAGGTAAAAGATTCAAAATTGTCACGGATTGTAGCGCGTTACGTTCCACTTTTTCGAAACGCGATATTATTCCGCGGATCGCACGATGGTGGCTTCTTTTACAAGAGTTTGAGTGCGTTATAGAATATCGTCCTGGAACTAAAATGGCACATGTAGACGCGCTATCACGAAACCCGGTACATGATTCTGATTGTTTTTCGAGTTCAGACCAATACCCAAGTGTAATGACAATCAGTGGCCACGATTGGCTACATACATTACAATTAGGAGACCCAGAACTTCGTCGAATTCGCGACGTCCTAACGTCAAATATGGACATCGATGGGTTAAATTATATCAGGGATAATTACGTCATACGGGATAATAAGCTTTACCGTTGTGTAGATGGGGATAGGGAAAATTTACGGTGGGTAGTTCCAAAAGGGGCCAGGTGGCAAGTATGCCGCCTAAACCACGATGAGATTGGCCACTTTGGTGTCGAAAAGACCTTGGAACGAATAAAAAAGTCGTATTGGTTTCCCAAAATGTCCAGGTTCATAAAAAAATATGTCAACGCGTGCATCGAATGCGCCTACGCAAAAAAATCCACCACCAACGATGGACTTTTGCACCCGATTTTGAAAGTAGAGGTACCATTTCATACGCTCCACCTTGACCATCTTGGTCCTTTTGTGCGCTCGAGGAGAGGAAATTCATATCTCTTAGTCATCGTAGACTCTTTTACAAAGTTTGTCTTTATCAAGCCAGTCCGCAACACAAAATCAATAACTGCTATAAAAGTCCTGGACGATATTTTCTACACATTTAGAAATCCCGATCGCCTCATAAGTGATCGTGGTACATGCTTCACCTCTCATACATTTAAACGTTTCTGCTTAGATAAGGGGATTAGACACGTTCTCAATGCGGTCGCTAGCCCAAGGTCAAACGGGCAGGTAGAGCGGTATAACCGTACCATACTGAACTCACTCAAGGCGCAAAACCTTAATCACGACGAAAAAGACTGGGACGACAAAGTAGGCAAGGTCCAATGGGGTATAAATAACACCTGTCATAAAACCACTGGTAGGACACCGGCAGAAGTAATGTTTGGTACAGGTATGAATGCGGAGGTCAACCCTAGCATGAACGAAGTCGTGAATGAAGCTAGGGAGCAAACAGATTTACCGTCGATTCGGGAGAATGTTAAGGATAGGATAGATGAAGAGCAGGTAAAACAAAAACAATACTTCGACAAGAATAGGCGTCCTGCACAGTTATACAATGAAGGTGATCTTGTAAAAATCACGAGGACTATGTTCAACAACGACGGTAAAAGCAAGAAGCTTATGTCGCCGTATGTTGGACCTTATAGGGTGACTGCTGTTTTAGGGAATGACCGTTATAGGGTAGCTGCAATACCCGGGTTAACCTCTTCTAAAAACAAGCGCAATACCACCGTAGCTGCCAATCGCATGTTACCTTGGGTTCATATTGCAGCGTTAAATGTTCATGATTGTGATGAGGATAGTGTTAGTGATGATGAAACAGAATTGTAGCTCAGGGAGTCGCGATAATTAAACTGTACCCTAAATGTACTTAGACTATTAGATTATAAAGTTATTTGTCAATGTGTGTGAATTTAATACAATATTAATCAATTGTGATAATGACAGCTTTTAGATAATTAAGTAGCAAAATGATCATGTAACTATTATATTAACGATGTTTAAGAAAAGTTTAGATATAATTATTGTCATAACGCACTCTAAAATATTGTATATAAAATGTAAATAAATCGTCAGGATTGTTAAGATTGCATTTAGTGCCTTATATACTAGTACATTAATAAGAAAGAAACGAAAAATTTTACGTTAATTATGTTTTATTTTGATTAAAACTGGGATGTTTATAGCAAATCATTTAAGTTTACGATTATAATTATAAAATGAAACATTTTGATGTGAGATAATGTTAATAATGATCAAATTTACTATATAGTGCATATACATTGTTTTCTTCAAATAAATTTATAAAACCATGTGATTGTATTCTCTGTTATTAGGAATAAAAGTGGTCTTTGTGAAATTAGTTACATTGAAATATAATGACACTCACACCATAAGATGATACGTGAGAAGGAAGGTTCACGATCATCTTAGGGTGCACGGGCATCTAGTATTACGGTTAGTGAGAAGGAGGGTTCATTGCCGATATCCTAGATATACCTAGGTAGGTATATTCATCAGGTGATGAATACATAATCATAATAGGCACAGGAAATACACGCATAGATAGATGTAGGATACACATAGATAGACATGTAGAATACCTTATGATGAAACGTGAGAAGGAGGGTTCACGATCATCTAATGGTAGAAAGGGTCTCTAGTGTAACGGTTAGTGAGAAGGAAGGTTCATTGCCGATAAACTAGACATACCTGTTAGATAATAACATACACGCATTAAGCATTATAGTGAAATGTGAGAAAGAGGGTTCACGGTCATTATAAGGTTTATGCAGAGTCTGATATAACCGTATGGGAGAAGGAAGGTTCCCTACCATTGTATATAGATATTTTATAAGGACGGATTCACGGACAGATGCACAAAAACATCTAAGGATGTCTCATGTATATTATAAGCACTTTATTGTAAAATGACTCGATTCGCCAAGTGTTAGGTTATTAATTAATACTTACCTGCATTCTGCCTATGTGCATGAGGACATGCACAATGTCAGGATGGTCGAGTGTTAGGTTTCGTAACAAAGACAAAATCGATCTTTAAAAAAAAAAGAAATAAGAAGAATCGTTTATAATCTATGATTTTTAACTGGCCACACCGGAGGTGGGCAGCTGGGGAGAAGGGGCAATATGGCGGATCGGGTCATTCTTTAGTGAGCGCTCGCCGAGGACAGTCGATACCTGTAAGTACCTTGTACCCTGAAAGATATACCCCCCTACCCTGCCCTTTTGTGTAAAATGATTTACTGTGCCCTTGTAATTTGATTATTGTAACGAAATATTTAAATATAGTACGATGGACAAGAATGTGTGATTTACTTTAAATAGGGAACCTTTTGGGGTAGTAGTGAGTTTTCTTACAATTCAATCGAACGCAGACGCGGTTGCCGGTAGCCGTTATCGCTTGTCGCAGCAACCTCGCGCGCTCGCGCTCACGCCTTGCGCCAGAGGGAGCGCGGCCACAGCCCGCGAGTGACGTCACACGCATACTCCAGGGGCTCGGCTGCGGAATTACTGCAGCAAGCAAACCAATTTTACCACACAAATGTATTGTACGGTGATTAAAAAGATAACTATTAATTTATTAAAATAGATAAAAAGATACTCTTATTTGCACACCTAACAGTTACAGTTGATGTTTACAGAACGATGTAAGTACAACTTAGGTGGTCTTATTGCTATGAGGTATCTCTTCCAGACAACCTTTAGGTAAAGGACAACGATAAAGAAAGGCGAAAATGGTAAAATAATACTCGGACAAACTGCTGCAGCTTACTATTTAATGTAAACGTTGAAACAAATGTTTATTTACTTTTTATTAAGTGCCTAAAATAAATTTACATGGCTTTTAACGTAATGGTCTTTATTTGAGAACAGTATTTACATAAATACTTTATATTTAATAATTTAAATTCATTTATTTCAGATTACATAAGATCCATATAATTTTAAAAGAAAATAAAAATAAAAACATCAATTAGAAATAATATAAATAATAATAAAATGTCATAAGAATTCAATAAATAATAATACAAATACAATTTTATATAACCATTACTTATTACCTCTCCCGCAACTACTGGGACATGTCTGCTTACAACATAATACTTACTAGTTGAGGTCTTCTGGCACAAGTATATCCATACTTAAAAAAACCGGCCAAGTGCGTGTCGTGCCACGCGCAGTATAGGGTTCCGTAGTTGCCCGTCGTTACCACAATGTATTTCAGCAATCACTTAATTTAAGTCACTTTTAATGTTTTCCTCTAAGGAAATTTTTAACTTCTAAGTTTAGCGACTATTACTCTTAAATTAACTGGTTACGTTAACCGTTATGATTTTCCATGGAAGTTAATGAAAAGCACTATTATCATGAATTTTTCCAGATTTTTCAAGCCAATAGTTTAGCTTCTAGTGGGGAGGGGGACGCCCTAATCGAGCAGAAATTGTCACTTCAAAGTTTAATATATCGCAAACAGATCCCTAAATCGAAAAATTGTCTTAGCAACCCCTAAGTCATTTTAAAGGACCTATTCAATGACATCCCACACGATGGAATAGACGATGAATAAAAAAATCATCCCCACGTTACATGTATGGGAGCTGCCCTAAAAAATATTATTTTTCAAAATATTTTGTCTGCGTGATTGATATACATACATATGTCCACTAAATTACAACTCTCTAGGGTCAACAGTCTCCAAGCAAAACCTCGGACGGACAGACAGACAGACAGACGGACATGACGAAACTATAAGGGTTCCTTGTCAGGACTACGGAACCCTAAAAAAGTCTTCAACAACCGATTTTTGTTTTTACCGAAATTTCATTTAATTTAATTTTTTAAATAATTTCATTTAATTTATCCGAAAAATTACGAACTCGCATATTCACTTTATCCCTTATTTCAATCCCTTTAAGCCTTTTCCAAGCTTTAGTTTATATGTACCTAAATCAAATTTAATTGAAGGATTTCCTTGAGTTCCTAGTTACTATATTAATAAATTAATTCATCACCACACCGATAAATAGGCAAAGCTTGTACTACGTATTAAGGCTTATTCATCCATTATAATGTTTATAAAATCGTACAGACGTTTTGCGGGATTTGAACCCACAATAGTGTGTGACATTGAAGACAGGAGTGCAAACAAATAAACGAGACGAGCTCAATTTTAATATTGCAAGTACGAGATACTAAATAAAACATTTTATTACCATATCTCATACTGTTGTCTTTTATTTACGCGAACACGATACATTTAAATGAAACTACTTTTACGGATTATTTCGCGATTTATTAACATTTTATTTAACCTGACGTTTCGAACACTTTACAGCGTTCGTGGTCACAGGTAGACTAAGGTGTTATTCGTCTTTACAATATTTTGAAAAAATATAAACTACCGTCACTCAGTTAATATTAATTTGTGTTCCTATCTACGCAAAAAGAGCTAACTGTATCTAGAGGTCTTGCAGTGCGGGGCCTAGCATGGGATTTCGTTAAAACAGGATTCCATGCTGGTGGTATTTTCCAACCATCTTCTCTGTTGAAATTCGGGTGTCTTCTAATTTCAATTGCCTCCCGTAACATGCGAGGAACAAATCGTCGTTCTCTTGCAAGGACTTTAGGCTGGTCAAATCGTATGAAATGGTTGGGTGTATCTAAGGCATGTTCACACACTGCAGACTTAGTATTCCGTCTATGTTTGATGTCGGCTATATGTTCTTTTAGCCGCACGCCTATACTTCGTTTTGTTTGACCGATATAGGAGAGCCCACAGTCACATTCCAGTCTGTACACCCCCGCATCTTGAAGAGGTATGTTGCACTTGACAGGTGGTAAAATTGGTTAATCTTTTTCGGCGGCTTGAAGTAGGTTTTGATTGAAGCGCGCTTCAAAATGTTTCCAATCTTGTCAGTGACACCCTTCATATAAGGTAGTACAGCAGGTTGGCGTTCGACGGTGGAATGCTTGACCCGGGGTCTGGAACGACGTGGTACCGGCAACTGGTTTTCCCGTAGTACCTTCCTGACATGCTGGAGCTCGCCAGCCAGGTGTTGGTCGTCACAGATACCCCTTGCTCTCTGAAACAATGATTTGCCTACGGTAGCCAACTGTTTTGCGTAGATAGGAACACAAATTAATATTAACTGAGTGACGGTAGTTTATATTTTTTCAAAATATTGTAAAGACGAATAACACCTTAGTCTACCTGTGACCACGAACGCTGTAAAGTGTTCGAAACGTCAGGTTAAATAAAATGTTAATAAATCGCGAAATAATCCGTAAAAGTAGTTTCATTTAAATACCATATCTCACTTATTTACTGTCAAACTTACAAAATACAAAATAAACAATAATTTATACAATCATCTTTTTATGAAATTAGAGCCCACCGCTATAAATCTACATAATTAAAGATGCTTTATTTTAAGAAACCTTTTTTCACTACAATGCCTGATGTTGTTGAATTTAAGAGTTTCGTATATACGCAATCTAACAAAAAGTTTCAAAAGGTAAGTCAAAGGAAAGCAGGCGCAAGGAACTTTAGCGGGCACTGTTTTCAACAATTTGAAAAGTTGGGATCCAGGGCTCTTTTTAATGATTCTGAACAAGTTTTGAGTAATAGTCGATTCCATATTATTGATATACTGAATAAATTCAATGGGTGGAATTTTTAAGCTGCCGTAGAATCCCGACTTTCTATTTAAATTTTTATTAAATAAATTCGAATCACTTAAGCTTCGACACGAATCCCAAAATCGTTCAATGCTAAGGCATTTATGTTTTTTGGTACACTTGAAAAGAAGGTAGCTAGAAACGTAGACCAAGGTATCATTTTCAGGTAAGTCCATCTGATAGTCGGTTTCAGGACCTAAACCTACCGCTGACGTTGGTGAAGGTTCAGGTTCAAACCTATTCACTTCCTTGACTTTTGACAGCGCATCACAAAGGTCCAGACCGCAATTTTTAAAGGGTGAATAAGTTTTCAACAAAAAATGTAAAAACAATTTAGAAAATTTTCTCCGAAATTGAATAGGTGTAAGATTACGAGCACTTTGCTGAGGGGCAAATTCCTCATTAATTGTTTTAAGGCAATCTTTACTTAGCCGTCTTGTGAGTAAATATGTAAACCCGTCATGGTATAGGTTTTCATACAACATTTTTAATGCTTTTATGGATACTTGAAAGTTGTTTATTGTTTCTGCTAGTTTTGTTGATGATTTAATGGCTGAAAACATTTCTTTAGCTTCTTTTATAACTTTTTTTTGATTTTCGGTCATTTTTAAAGCGCTCTGTGTCTCATTTTCAGATTTAAGTTTGCTTGAATTGAATAAATCAAACAAGTTACTTAGAATTTCAATAAAAAGTGCAGTTGGTCTGGCTTCTTCGGTAATGTGTCCTAAGTCAATGTACATGTGAAGCACATTAGATACTGTTCGGCTCAGTGTATCTACAGCAAACTGAACATTCATTTTCTCAGTTTCATTTGGTTCGATATGAGAACGTGTAAGTTTTGGTAAAAGTCTTCGGTTGTTGTCGTTTTGTACATCTATTTGGTAAATTACTTTAATGTATTTCCAAGATATTTGTTTGCTGTTGTAACATAAGTCACTTGTCAGTAAATAATTACGTATATTTATCATCAGGTGTGATACGTCAAAAATATAAAAAGTTTGCATATTATTGCATATTAAAAAAGGAGTAACTTCTGTTACATTTTTTATGTTAGCAAATTTAGCGAAATAAGAACTACCCTCTGAAGATATCGCTTTTATCAAAAATCCTATTTCATTCAGTTTGCAAATTACATTGCACAACCATGTGTCAATCTCATTGTAATACTCACCGTCACCAAGTAAAGCATATGCAACTGGTTGCTGCCAATTAAAGTGAATTCCTTGAATCGTAATCAGAAATGCATTTTTAGCTATTTCAGTTTTTTTTCTTTCGTTAATACTATGGAAACCGGTTATTTCATCGGCTTTTGTATCATAGTAGATCTTCGATTGTAATGGAAATGTATCGATACAAATGATGCAGTATTTGGCTTGATCAGGGAGAGACCTTAGTTTCATTTCTAAACGGTAGAGTACTTTATCATCCAAATAAGGTGGAATATTTAGTTTGTAACTCAAGAGAGATTTTTTACTTGGTAATTTTAATATACTTTTCAAGCATTGATATGCATGTGGACTATAGGTATGTAGATTGAGTGCAAACATTTTGAACTCAGCCTCATGCCCATCCTCTTTTTCCCATTTATTTCTCCAGTCAATCAACTTGTGAAATCTATTAACGACATCATCATCATTATCTTCTGGATAAATGTAAATAGGATCTTTCGTTGCAGATGCAAGTATGTTCAGTCTCTCATGTAAGCTTTGATCTAAATTAACAGATGTGGTAACTGTCTCTGATTTTTGACGATGTGTCGATGATCCTATGTTTTTTCTACCACGTCCAGGTGCTTCTTGTAACGGTTGATTACTCTCGGAGATCGCTTTTGGAAGGGCATCACTTTTGAGATGCCTCACTACTTTAAATTGTTCAGGTCCAAAATGCTTAGAACAAAGTACATAACTTTTACGTTTTAAATTTTCTTTTTTTGCCAAATCCTCTCTTCCAATTAGGTTTAACCATTGCAGGCGTCTGAAAAAAAAAACAAAGCTTAGATCAGTACATAAGCTGAATCAGGCTGACAAAGGTGACTAAGTTTGTTATTCCGTTTCTTATCATCACCAGCCGATATGCAGTCCCGTAGTGCCGGGATTTGGGCCATGATTTCAATAAAGGTTTTAAAATTAATAAGGTTTTTTTTTTTCTATTGAGTACTAGCTGTTGCCCGCAACTGGGGCATGTGGGGTGAGGTTTCCCCCCAGGAGTTTGAGGATAAGTAGCTAAAACACTTGTGTTTTAGAAATCAGAAACAACGACGATACCACAACTCCCAGACCCGAGACAATATAGAAACGTTCGTTTTGTACATTGACCCGAATCGAACCCGGGTCGTCAGAGATGGCGCCGCCTAGTCCGGCGGCGTGCACGCTTGTCGTCGAAAAAAGTTATGCTATAATTTTTAACATCTTAGTAGATAGTAATAATAATAATAAACGCTTTTGTTTATTTATTTAAAAAAAACAATACTAATGTCAATGACAATAAAGCCAAAGAAAAAAAAACAAAACAAAAATAGCAAAACTGATAAATCATTTTAAGTCCATTAGTACGAATCAATGTCATAAAACAACAAGAACTACATATGCTACTATTTATTAGGGATTTGATATCTAAAAATAACGGTTTCAAACACTACTATAGCTCTTGGTCTATAACACTTTAGTTTAAAGAGGCGCCCGGTTAAATAATACTTCAGCTAGTAGGTACTAGGTACAAAGTAGAACCTGTGTGTGTAATTTTAGTAAGTTAGGTACCAACGCCAACGTAGGTATTTTGTTTGATAAACAAACGTTGCTTCAAGCCTTCAATTCCCAGGAAAATAGGTAGGTTAGGTTAGGTTAGGTTACAATGGTACCTACTAACAATAATAACTAAGCAATAATGGACGTGCGGCAGCCAGCTGCTTGGAGCTTGCGCTTGAAGGACTACCTACTCAAATTGATAAAATACCTACCTTTCTCGGTCCGATGGTAATGAAAAGAATGACAGGTCTGGGTTCTTCTTATTCGAATTCATACACCAGTATGCTACACAGTATCGTTTGTCACGCACGGGGGTCGACTTGTCCATTGTTAGGTTTTCAAATTAGTCAAAGATGGCGTCACGCCAACGCGTCACAGTTTTACAGATAGTGCACGCGAACACAACACGAAGGTACGGACGGAGTTACGCGCGCGCGGCGGCCGACTGGCAGCCGCGCCGGCTGGGCGCCGCGCCTCGCCGACGGGGTCTGTTCCGCGCCCCGCGCCCCGCTGGCGGGGAACTGTCAAAAAAATAACAAACTAAAGCGGGCAGCTGACCTGACGTTTTACAGCAAATAAATACACGGGTCAGTTTACAATGGATTGAGCAAAATTGTTTGCCACGCTTGCTACTTTTTAATATGAGTTAGGTACCTACATACTTTTTTTAATTGCTGGTACCTATAGATAGATCAAAAATCTCTTTTCATTAATTAGTTACCTGCCTACTTTATCCCCGTTGCTAGGGTTGCCACCCCTTTTGTAATGTCAATGACAGACATAGGTACCTCCTACTTATTCATAAAATAGAATAAAACCTAGACTAAGTGACGACCTCCGTAGCCGAGAGGCGAGCACGCCGGACTAATGTGGTGTCGCCATCTCTGAGGTTCCGGGTTGGATCCCCGGTCGGGTCAATGTAGGAAACGAACTTTTCTATATTGTCTCGGGTCTGGGTGTTGTGGTACCGTCGTTGTTTCTGATTTCTATAACACAAGTGCTTTAGCTACTTACCATAGGATCAGAGCAATGTATGTGATGTTGTCCAATATTTAATATTATTACTAAGTTATCAGTACCAACCATACCTCATACCCGGTCCCATTTAGTAAATATACCTACTTGCATGTACTTATATTATTATCAATGCCCGAGCCCGCTTGTTAGACCTCCGACGTAGTGATAGTGATACTAATAGGTCGACCTAATTGAAATATTTTTTTATTTATTTTTGAAAAGTTGAAATTGTCTAACAGATTTTTACTTTAAGCCTGACGAGATGGTTTTCAACTGAGAAAATTTGACGGTTTCTAGTACTGGTTACCTACCAGGCCGACGTGTAGGCCGACGAGCTGTTGTCTGTACATTCGATGTCGGACGCGTTTTCAATAGGGGGGGAAATTTTAAAAATTAAGTATTTACCTACAAATATCTCCTACCTAACACAAGCAAAAAGGTACTTGCTTAAAAGGAGATTTCAAACCTTTGTAATATTCTTTTTCAAGTGATAGGTATACTTAGGTACGTAAAAGCTATTTTTTCAATTTCTTTGGGGTTTTTTTATGTGTGATGAAGACAGGGCAGCCGAAATAAAGATTATCAGCACTCTTTTTTATTGTAGGTACAACACCGTAACATTCAATTTAAACACTATTTCGCTCGTCTGTCGACTTTATTGATAGAAGTCATAGAACCTTGAAACAAAAGTTAAAATAAAAGGAAAAATAATTCTTTGAGTGGGATTAAATCTTAGTAACGACAGAGAAAATTAAAATGGATCCTTTATATGTTTTTTTGGTAACGCTTAATAATCACAATAAATAGGTTTTGCTGTAACGGTTTTTTTTTACTTGCTTTTGGTTAAAATTTGAAATAGATTATTTCGACAACCACACTATTTGACTTACCTACCAGCCTTACGTCAGTGCCTATTGATTGAGATTTCTATGACAGCCAAATGTCAGCTCGACTTACTTTCGATGACGCCATGACAGATGTTTTCTACCCCTTTTATAGCTTCTTAAGCGTAGCCAGTATTGTTAATAAGATCTGTCACCTGGCTGAATGAATAAAATTTAATGATGTGAATGAATAAAATAATTTTTGTGAACGAGTAAAAAGTGTCGAAGCCCCATCCATAATAAGCACGATTTGATAACGTAATCTATCATATCTGCAGGGCTCGGATTATAATAAGCTGTTTCCGGCTTATATTAGAACCTTTTTAAAAAACGACCTTAGGCTCGCTCTATACGCTGCCGGAATCCGTAAGCAACCGCAAGAATCCCTTCAAAAACGACGGTTTTCAGTTTGACCCGTATGTTTGTATGTATGTATTTAAATCGCGGACAAACGTCCTTGATTTTCTCGCGTTTGGCTCATCCGCTTTTGATGCGGTTTTCAGAAAAGTATTTGTTACATTCTGAAGAAGGTTTTAGAATGCATATCATACTGCTGAGCTGATGATGGAGGCCACAGAACTCCTTAACATTTAGGAGTCAATAGATAATACTGCGATTTGTCTTCAGAACGTATTTCGTAGTGTATTAGGCAGAAGTGGCGCTTACGAGGTACCAGTCAGTTATTTTATTTACTGGGGGCGTAAACCAGTACACCCAGAAATAAGAAAAAAAAATGCTAGTTTTTTAATGAGGGTTTTCTGAAATGACGCTCACTAGGTGGCAGCTCTGAGACGTCAGGTCCAGAAACCTGTCACAAGTATCAGAGCCCCTATATTTGAAGTGTTGAAGTTTTGAATTTCTTAATTAAATACAATAAATATTTTATAAGTATCGAAATCCCACCATGTTTTTCAGTTCCTATGTGCTTAAAAAACGGGAGGTCATGTTTCCTAAAGATAAAATACGTTTATTAAAACAATGCCTTGTAGCCATTCGTAGAGAACGTTTGATAATAGTCTTGTATGCAAAGGTTTCTTTAGTAAAGATGATTAGGTACGAGCTGCCGAAAGACTCAGTGGTAGAGATACGTAATATAATTAAAGAAAAAAAAACTATTTAAAAAACAAGCTTTCATTATTTGTTAATAAAATAAACTAAAAATTTAAAAATAAATTTACCTGATGAGAAAAATACCATTATATAGGGGTAGCATTTCAAAAAAATAAAAGCGTGTTACATTTTGATGGAACACTTAACAACATTTAGGTTAAACACCATTATTTTTCTTCTGCAATTACAATACATAAATATATATATATATATATATAAATTATCAAAGTACTCGTCAAGACGAATTAAACGAGCCCAAACTCGATGAAGTTGCGTCGTTGAATTGCGGAGTTCCCATGGCCACGTTTCAGCTCCATCATCAGACCCTGGTTACCATCTAGCACCAAAGTACTCGTCAAGACGAATCAAACAAACTGAGACTCGATGGGATTGCGTCGTTTCTTTACTCAGATCCTATGACCACCTTCCAGCTCCATCATCAGATCAGACCCTGGTAACCATCTTAAAACAAAGTACCTACTCGTCAAGAAGAATCAAAGAGCCGATTCTCGATGGAGTTTCGTCGTTTCATTACAGAGTTCCTATGACCACCTTCCAGCTCCATCACCAGACCCTGGTTACCATTGAAAGACAAAGTACTCTTCAAGACGATTCAAACGAGCCCAAACTCGATGAGGTTGTTTCATTGTAAAGTTCCTATGGCCACCTTCCAGCTCCATCATCAGATCACCACCATTTCATCATAATATTGCATTGTCACGCGGTTTACACATGCATGCAAAATTTCAGCTCAATCGGTAACCGGGAAGTGGATCAAATTTAACTTACCAGATTTGATTACAGACAACGGGACAGGTGAAACTAAATAAAAGCTTGTAAAAAAAAATAGTTTCAGGTATCTTTCTTAATGTGTAATTAAACATAACATAAGTTCAAGTGCAAGTACATAGCTAAACTTGTTTAGTATTCGTTATTGAGTGGGTTATCTATTTTTAAATGGATATCATTGAAGCTATCGCCTATTTAATTAGTTTTGTGTTTCTTAAATAATAGGGTTTGCCCGCAAAATAGAAGATTTGTCACCAAAATGTAGTCACCAAACAATATAAAATCAATTTCACAATAAATCACCAAAAATCATGGAGATATCTGGTCTAGTACCAAATAAATGATTTTGTATGTATTGTCCTAATAAGTATTAAATCAAACAAATTTAAAGATATCACTAATAAATTATATAATAAATCACTAGAAAATTTCATAAAGTTTCAAAAAAATGTTGGGTTGTCGTCATCATCGTTTCAACCAAAATAGTCTACTACTTAACTGGACATATCCCTCTCCCAAGGATCTTAATATCCACACGTAGTAAAAATATATTTAAAGAAAAAATCCTAGAAGAAATGTAAATAAAACACTTAATTAAAATCAAAATAATCAATATTTATTGTTAAAAACAATAATCACTGAATAATCAGCGCTGGTTTGGATTTTGAAGGTAGGTACGTTTATGTATGTATGAATGTAGAAATACCTTATTGAATTATAATAAACTTTGTTTTGTGCTTTTCCATGGTAGTAAGTACATTTTGTCACTCACTTTTTACTTTCCCGAACCAAACTAAGCGTTATTGACATCTAAATCCAACTCGTGTTAGGTATAAACGTTACAACAGTAGAATAAGCCGCGCTTAAAAAAAATTTAATTTATTATTTTAATTTAATGGTTTATGTTTTAGATGTGTTATATTCATTTGTGGTAATTACTAGTAAAAACATTTCTGTTCCGCCCTGTGCCTTCGTCTGTGCACTGTGTGTAGTGCCTTATATCATCGAATCATGGTTAATTTAAAAAAAGTTTTTAATGAACAGTACATACTTTTTTATAAGATTTAATACTCCTTTGTATTTATTTTTTGTCAAAAGAGATTCGGCGTGTCATTGGCGTCTGTCAAGTGTCAAGTCATAAAATTAAATTAAATTCTGAATTGAATTTCCACGAAATATATTTTAAATTACATTTAGTGCTCCTAAAGTGCATGCTCATACAAGTTGTATAAAGCTGTATAAAATTTAAACAGCAGAAATAGTTCAAACTCTTGTTTATGCAGATATATGGACCAATCGTGTATTTCTTATTCTGAGGTTCTATGACATTCTGTGATGTACTTATGTGAGTCAATAAAATTGATTGGAACTATCTTTGCCTTCTGGATCTGTTTGTTAAAGTTCCTTTTCGGCTACAGCTACAAGAGAACGAGAAGATAATCTGAGACTATGAATCTGTATTTCTGGGACTGAACTAAGTGTATTTCTTATTTTGAAGTTCTTAAATATAAAATTTTCGTTTAGCTACAGTTTTATTGTAAAGTACCCATTATTATTATTATTGCAGGTTCTGATAGCTACTATACAGCGCATACTACCTACCGACCGATTATAAAGTATCGATTAACGATTATCGATATCTCGTTTATGTCTAGATCTATGCGATATTATATAGCCTGTGGACATTTACGGTCATCAGACATCACATCACTATTAAGTATCTCACTCTGAGTTTTTTCTTTTCTTTTTTTTTGTCACTCGACGAAAAAGTTTCCAATCAATTGAAGTAAGTGACGTTTACTTTCTTCGATATTCCTACTCCGCTATCTTCTACGTAGTATTATTTGATCAGTGTTACCTACAATGGAGGTTGAAAATAGTGACAGAGTTTCTGGGGCTGCTTCTTCGCGGCGCTACACTAGCCCAAATTTGTCCCTAAGAAGCAGTGATAGGGAAGAAAATTGGGACGTGTAAAAGCGCTTAGTTTTAGCCTATTTGCAAAAACAAATCGGTTTTATTAGTATTTTATTAAGCAAAGTTTGTAATTTGGCGAATAAACAAGGGATTAAAATACTTAAATATATTTTGGTATATTATGTTTATAGGTAAGACATCTTGACTTGGTGGTGCAAAATTTAAGCCATTACTTATACAAAAATTTGGGATTCGAACCCGCAACTAAATAAAAATAGTAATCACATTTTAAATTTTGTATTTTATCAATAACATGCTAGGTTATTCAAGATAGGGTCAAATACCTTGATTTGATCGTAAGTAGCTAAATCCCTTTTTTTTATTGTTGTTGTAGTTTCAGCTCAAATATCTTTTAGCGAGATAAAATATTCCATTTTTCTGATTCAAATATTATTAACTATTAAAATAAAACAATCTATGCATTTTTTTCAATTTAAGTTTATTTTTTGTAAATATCTGAGCCTCAACTCATAAAACAAGTGCCAACCACAAAATTATAACACTTAATTAGCATAGAGAGTTATTATTTAAAGTGCGACGAGAGTAATAATGTGACAATAACAGCACTAGCAGGCACTGCCCTAAGGCATATATGCATTTATCTGATAAATACATATTTGTGCAAATGGACCTTATATTATCAAAAATGCAAATACTTATCTCCCTAGAATTATTATAATACTAACACAAAACAATAGATGAATAGTTTTAATACAACATAGTTTAATAACAATTATTTATTTCGCACAATCGAGGCACACATGTCTAGCGCACTCCACGCACACGTGTTTGTTGCACGCGTAGCATTGGTAGGAGGACCTCCGCTTCAGCTCGGGCGGGCACGCGTGGCACGTCCTTGACGTCCGTCTGGTCTTCGCAACCGGCAATTTAGGTTGCAGAAACCTCGTCATGATCATCCTTAGATTGAGAGGCAGCTGAGTTTCCTGCACTCTTCTTTGCAACTGCTGGGTCACTAAACACCTTGCAAAATCTTTTAAAAAATCTTCCCGTTTAATTTTTCTGTCATGGTACACTTCGAAGGCGGTTAGTGTGTTAATGAGGCTGACGTCTAATAGCCAATAAAATATCGCGAGCGACCCTCGGCGCGTGTGGCGCGCGCACGAGTACTCGCCGCGCTTTGCACCTATCTCAGCCACCGCTCCTTGCGTAGACTCGTAACACGGTATTATCTCCGATTTATCCTCATCGTGATGCATTGAGGATATAACTATCACAGCCTTCCTTTTATAAGGCACATGGGATGCCAAAGTTATCCGATCGGTGAATGCATATAGTGTCGAGCCCACTTCTCTTGCTTTGGAAGGCAAAAATTTACGTGGTAGTTCTTTCATACTCTTTGTTACAGCGCCAACACACGACAAGCCGTTTTTTTTCAGACCGTCGATGAGCTCGAAAGATGTAAAGGATTTACCACACGTCACATTTCGATCGGTGCCGTGCAGCGGCCTAGATATACGCAATGCTGATCGTGTGGGAACTGAATACAATTCTTCGTCTTCCGTCATTCCCTCATTATCTGAATCGTCGCCTTTGTAAATGTAACCATTGTAAAAGTAGCCAGTTTTGGCGTCACATAAGCACATGATCTGAAAACTGCGTTTGTCACATCTCCTTCTGTGTAGGGTCAAGCATGGAGGCTCCTTGAATGGGATTAACAACTCATCCACAGTGACACATTGTCCAGCGTTAAACAAATTCTGGCAATTATTTACGAACATTTGAAAAATATTTGATATCGCCGACAATTTGCTACTTTTTTTCCTCGTTTCCTTGTTGTCGGACTCATCAAATCGGATACATTTGAGCAAATTAACAAATCTATCTTTTGACATGATGCATTTGAATATATCTATGCTGATTCCGTCAGAAGCAAATATAAAGTCGGCATCTTCGTCATTGCATCGAAATAAGGCTGAGAATACGAGTACTCCGATAAAACTCAAAAGTTCCGCCATATCTAGGTCATGTAAATCATCCGTAGTGTCTGTAGCGACAACTCGAGATTTAGTTAATTTCACATTAGTCCATCGAAGTATTTCTTGTAAAATTTTGTCATCAAATAGCTTCTTCCAAATGGACGTAAAATCTTCATCGTCCTTCGTGAGATTGGTAGAGGGTACTCGTTGAATCGTCGGCAGTTGCGGTTCAACCGCTAGGCTTGGCGCTTTTTTGAACCATTTGTATTTGTTTCTTCCATAGATACAACCAAGATGGGCTAGATGGGTGTTGTTTTCCAAGTTTAATATATTATTGTTCTCTGTTTCTTCGTCGGAGCTGCCTGCGTCGCTGGTGTCGGAGTCACTGTCGCTGTGTGAAACGAGACACGCCTTTGCTTCCTCAGCTTCCGAGCCACTGGAGTCGTAATAAACGATCTCATCAAGCCAAAATGAAGCGAACGAAGATTCAGGGATTACACTTCTTGACTCTTCAGTAGCCATTGTGTTTTCCTTAACAACGGTAAGCTTTAAATCTTGTGTCTAGTCGATATCTTTGTATTATCTGGAAAATAAGAAAAAAACGTATTAAATACCTGCCTGCTTTATAGCATGCAGCCTCTAATAAACGGCAAGCCACAACCAATAAATTCGTCTTAAACAAAGACACCTATTTAGATTGGTTTTCACAAAACCCAATCATTTATGGAGTCTTATAAAAATATACAAACGCATAATCAGGATATCAGAATAGCCTACAGATTTATATCCCAATAAGTGTTGGACATTGCAATATTAATTATTAGTTAATAATATATGTAAGTATTTTTTTAAGCAAAACTATGTTAGTTGTCTACATAAATAAGACGAAAAGCATAAGGCGTTTTCTGAATAATAAGAGGCCATCCTTAGGTTACGTCACAGTTACACACATTTAAGGGAAGATGTGACAACTTGTGAAAGCCAAATGTGCTTTATCGCAGACTTTAAAAAAAGAAGGAGGTTCTCTATTCAACTGAATGTTGTTTTTTTAATCTTTCTAGTCTTAAGCGGTAACCGGTTGTTGTACCGCACGTCAATTGTTATCTATTTTCACTGGAAGTTGAAGGGTTAAACTAAAATTGGCCAGGCTTCAGCTTTAAAAAAAAATCTAACCTTCCTATTCTGACTCAAACTGACTTGATTCTGGACTTTGGTGCAGTGTTAAAATAGTGATAAAATAAAAACGGAAAAAAAAACACTTTTGTTGTATGGGAAACCACTTAAATATTTATTTTATTCTGCTTTTTAGTATTTGTTGTTATAGCGACAACAGAAATAGAACATGTGTGAAAATTTCAAATGTATAACTATCAAGGTTTATGAGATACAGCCTGGCGACAGACGGACAGACGGACATACATACAGACGGACAGACATACAGACAGACAGCGGAGCCTTAGTAATAGGGTCCCGTTTTACCCTTTTGGGATCGGAACACTAAAAACAACATACAGTCAAATGGAGAACCAACCACCTCCTTTTTTAAAAATCTGTCGAGAAAACAAAACAAACAACAAAGCTACGTAATATTACTGACCTGATGCACCGCTGCACGCTGTCGAAACGCGCGTTACCTACAATAGTGGTAGCCGGTAACTGAACTAAAGAAGAAGACAGAACAAACACACTTCATCGAAACGAGCAGGATAGCAATACACCGTCCGCGTCATCTGGTGCCGGGTGGGGGGCGCGCCACGTGAGCAGTCTCCCAGACCGCGTAACAACTACTAACTCACAAACGCAAGGTCAACGGTCCTTGCTCGTCGAGAATTGGATTTGCGATAAACAACGATGTTATTTACGTTGCGTTTTAGAGCAGACTTAAAACGGTTAGCTTTTCTACCTTTAACAATAATATTTATCTCAATTTTAAAAACGCACAGTTCCTTTTTTATTATAAGAAACATTAAATTCGTTTACGATAGATCTACGTTTGAAAAGAAGTATCAATTTCTTTGGCTATATTTTTTAGATAAGATAAGGCTCATTACGTGGCAGACAGATTTACTTTGTAAATAAATAAACAAATAAGTATTGGACAACATCACATACATTGCTCTGATCCTAAGGAAACAACGACGGTACCAACGCACCCAGATCCGAGCCAATATAGTAAAGGAATTTTCTACATTGACCCGACCGGGGATCGAACCCGGAACCTCAGAGATGGCGGCGCCATTTACAGTCCGGCGTGCTCGCCTCTTGGCGCGAGGTTCCGTACCTACGAATCCTACCTACGATTTCATTAAAGTATTCTAAAATGTAATGACTTCGGTGAACGATATTAAAAAACGTTTTTAATATCGTTGACTTCGGTGCTTGCAGGTACTGTAGTGTTGATAAATGCTTTAGGAGAATTCAAGTGTACTTACTAGTCTACTCGGTCGGGCCTGTATGGTGTATTGAGTTACTGTTAACTTGCATCAATGCTTTGACCAAAATAACAACACAAACTAGCTGTGTAAATAACATGACCGTTTTAAAAGGCGTTGTTTTAGGCTTAATACAAGTGATGGTTATTTTGATTAACTCGGCTAGTAGGTACTTCGTAACAAACGATGTTGGTCTTCTTCCTCGCGCGCGGAATCCTGACAAGCCAAATTAATTCGCGACATGCGAGCTCGCGGCAGACACTGGCGACCACGAGTATCGCTTTAGTTAGCATGACATGCATGACATGTCCGATCCGACACCTACCTCAGCATCTACACACACAATCAATACTAAATAGTTCACTTCCAAAGTGGTAATATGTGTGTCCCACTCCCGCCCTGTAACTTCTAAAATAAGAGAATAATCAAACAAAAAAATATATATGAAGTACATTACCATGCAAACTTCCACCGAAATTGGTTTGAACGAGATCTAGTAACTTCTAGTAAGTAGTTTTTTTTAATACGTCATAAATCGTAAACCGCAATTAGATAATGGTACGGAACCCCTTGTGCGCGGGTTCGACTCGCACTTGGTCGGTTTTTTTTGGTATCGTTTATTCATATTATTTTATTAAACGTGAATTTTTATACAGACATTTGAAATGTAAACTTTGTACTGTACCTACCTACTGCTATTGCATTGAACATGTTTTCGGGCACTAGGCAGAGTATAAGCGAGTGTTACTAAAATATACCTACCTTAAAACTAGTAACATAACGAAAGCGAAAATAAGTTATAAAAAAGGTTATCTGTAACTTTTGTGATTTCGTTGGTAATCTTTATTCTTCTGTATTGTAATAAATGTGCGTTCAATTTATTAAACTTCAGCAATATTTTGAAAACGCCTCAGGCGGCTTTTGAACCGGTGCCAGCACTGCCAGCATATTAAGAGTTAAGACGCGCCGATACTAACGCCCAAAGGAAACTATAAAACTGCTCGAAATTATGATGTTGTTACCGTCCTCGTATATCAAAGCGGTGGTGTAAACTGAAACAGGTCATATATCATCAGCTACAGCGAACCAACAGCAATAGCAATCAATACTGCAATGGCAAATCTGTAATGTTTTCATCATAAATGCTACTTTTGTCTGTTTGCTTTAAAAACCAGTGCATAAAAAACATATTTTTATAAATACATGACCGCCAGGTGAACAACACATCTCTAAGTAAGGAATTATCCTTGGGGTTACGAGATAAAGGAAAGAAATTTTTTAAGGGTTCTGAATTACGAAACATTTACGTCATTTCACATTGCTATCAATCAACGCGCATCACCGCCGCGCCGCGCCACTATGTTATGTCATAGCAATAACACTGAGAGCGGTTAAGTTAAACTGTAGCTTGTGAAATGCCACGAAAATTAAAAAGGAGTCAAACAATCTTATACTAATTAAACATCTCGCGAGGCAGAAAAGTGCTGTAATCGCACCCAATCTGGCCAGCCCACTCGTGGCCTTCCTTCTTGCCCTTGTTCAACTCTCGGGGTCAATGGCTGACTTCAATTACGAGCACATTCGGTTTTTACGAGGTCTTTTAATTTGATTTACCTCTCGAAAGACAGTTTCAATCTGCATTACGTCTAACATAGTTTAAATGAATCTTCTCAATAGCTACTAATCATTCAATAAGAAGGCATCGCACAAGGATGGAATTCCATCCGCACTCGCAGTTCCTTCCGTTTAGACTAATCAGTTTTATTAGCACGGACAGAAAATGTTTTAAGTTGCATTTTGTTAAAATTCCACTTACATTACATACACGTCAGATTGATTGTTTTACAAGTACGCTACATACAGGATACAGGCGTGAGGTGCACATAGGCAATTAGGCAGTGCCTACCTGGTGTATAAAATTAATGAGGTAGGCAGTAGGTACTTACAAATGTGATTTTCCAAACCACTGAATTTCATCAATAAAACACTTTGTGAGTATCTACTGCCTAGTTCGAAATAAAAACAATGCCCGCCACTGGCTACATAGGTATGTATTTGTTTATCCACCGAGATCTATTTCGATTAAAAACTTGTACAGTTTATACCCTGTATCTACTTAGAGTAGTCAAGGTTTAGATTTACCCTCAAATGGTTCCAAGCCCGTGAAGGCAAAACGAATTGACACAACTCCTCTTCCACCATGAGGAGTTGGAATCAAACCTACCTAAGCTACACAGGCTCGCATTTTCCTTGCAGATAACGGCTACTAATATCGTCATGAACCTTGAAATGAGATTAAGATCTTAAAAATAGTTAATCTATTAAAGTGTTGGATTGGACAATGCATCTAACATATTATAAGCAAGTTTTGATGAAGGCCCAAATCGAAAAACAATCACACACTCCGCATCGAACTTGTACTACAGACTAGTAGTAACTAACACATATTTATTGCCTACTTAAAGGGCCTATAAATACATTGTTTTATTTACACGACATGTATGTACGAGTATAATTAAAATATTTGTGTGCTGGCATCACACAGTAAAACATTTCCTGAAGATTCTATGGGTCTAGGTTTTGCTTGTCGGTTTTGCCATTAGGTAGATATTAACAGCTGCATTTCCTGTTAGACCCTGTCCTCGCAATCCTCGCATGCTATTTATGAAAAGGCGGATCGTGCACTTTGCACAATTTGCAGCTATGTAATTGGAGTCCTATGCCAACGTCAATAAGCGTCAATTATTACCCAACTAATTTATTTTTCGGTTCATCGCTAAAGGAATTATCGGTTATCACACGTGACATCCGCGGTCACTGCTGAAAAATAGGGCTTTTCCATTCTATACAGTAAATGAGCGTTGCATTGCACGCAACGTTTGCAAAGCTTGCAACGTTATCGCACTCACGGCGCGAGTGCGGCGCCGCGATTGCGCTGCATTGTTCATTGTAACTGCGGCGCGCGACACTGCTGGGTCTGCTGGGGTTACTACGAGTTCACGATTTGTCAGGACGGGCGGTCTCATCATACCAAAATGATTTTTTAGCAAATAGTACCTGTATTTAATGGCACATTATATCCTCCCTCGATTAGAAGGTGTTTTGCTACGTCCTGTGAATAAACAAGGTACTTTAAACCAAATATAGGTTATTATAAATTATAATAATAATAATAATAATAAAAACGTTTATTTCTCTTACAATCTTAGGTACAGTAAGGTTAAATAGGTGGATACAGTAGGTGAAGATTGGAAGAGACTGACGTCTGAACTAGGTGGGAGCCTGTATTACAGAACGCCAGTGTTCCCCTCTCTCGGTGTCACTCGGGGTACAGACCAGCCAAAAGAGAAATTTAAAACAAAGGAGAGTAAAATTATATAAATTACTGCTAGTGAGTGAGTGAGTGAGTGAGTGAGTGAGTGTGTGTGTGTGTGTGTGTGTGTGTGTGTGTGTGTGTGTGTGTGTGTGTGTGTGTGTGTGTGTGTGTGTGTGTGTGTGTGTGTGTGTGTGTGTGTGTGAGAGAGTGCGTGTGAGGTGTGTGTGTGGAGTAATTTGTGAATGTACTAAATTACCTTGGAGGGATTAGTAGATTCTCCGTTTCGGAGTAGTTCAGGTTTTGGAGATAGCTAGTGACTTTGGACTTGCAGTGGAATTTAAGTGAGGCATAAATGTTTAGGGTACGGTTAAGATAATTGTAAAGGTAAGGGCCAAGGAAGCAGAAGAACCGATGCGAGAAGTAAGTATTGAAGGACGAGGACTTAGCCACAAAGCGACTGCGACTACTGACTGATATGTTAGCGTTATACTTGGTAAGAGAGTGTTGTTTCACGACGATATACAATACAAAAAGTTGGCGGACTGTTAAAACTTGGCAGTATTCATAAAGTTCGGACGTAGGAAAAAGCAAAGGTTTGAAGGTACAGACTTTTAGTACAGCTCTTTGAGCTCTTTCAAGTTTAATAAGATTGGTCTTGCAGGCACCACCCCAAGATGAAAGACAGTATATCAAGAGGGACTGGCATAAAGCTTTGTAAACCGTCTTAACAGTGTTAGCATCAGCAACTTGCCTGAGGTTCCTAAACACGTACATGAGCTTGCGTAGTCTACATGCAGTGAGTTCGATGTGTTGTTGGAAAGAGAGCTTAGAGTCAACTATGATGCCTAAGTACTTGAGTGAGACAACCTGGGTCAGGGCGGGGCAGAGGCAAGAGGAGGCGCGGCAGTTTGGGTGTAAGTGCGCGATGATGCGAAGGCCATCTAGGTGGTCAGGGGGAATTTGATAAATAGAGAAAGTGATATAGTGCGTTTTTAGAGTATTTAGGGTAAGAAGATTGTCACGAAGCCAAAGCGAGACCAGATCAAAACCAAATTGGGCGTGGTCGAAGACTGCGCCCCACGTGTCAGCAGTAAAGATGAGGGCTGTGTCGTCAGCAAAAGAGATTATTTTGCAATTCGGTATGTTGAGTGAGCAAAGCTGATTTATGTAAACCAGGAAAAGGGTGGGACCGAGAATGCTTCCCTGGGGTACACCGTAAGAGATAGGGAGCTCGGAGCTGACATTGCCGTCTAACACGACCGACTGCGTGCGTTTTGCAAAGTAGCTCTGGAAGAGGGACAGTTGGTTACCTCTTATACCACAGGCCTCCAGTTTCGACAGGAGTAAGGGGATTGAAAGCGAGTCGAAGGCCTTGGCAAGGTCGAGGAATATGCAGAGGCATTTTTTTCCCCCATCAAGAGCTCTAGCGATGTGGTCAGTAAGAATATGGACAGCGTCACCAGTGGACCTTCCCGGTCGGAAGCCATACTGGCCAGGAGACAAAAGGTTCTTCTTCTCCAAGAAACCGGTAAGCCTGGAGTTTATAAGTCTCTCCAATATCTTAGAAAGGGCCGGAAGCACCGATATAGGGCAGTAGTTATTCGGCCGGGAACGGTCACCAGACTTGTGTACAGGGTGGACACAAGTCAAGGTGGTCAGGGTGAATTAAATATAAATAAAGACTTTCAGTCTTATTCCAAACTCACAGAAAATGGCAAAAAGCGTCACATAACTATTGAAAAAATATATACTTAAAGGCACAATTATATTTAAATACAATTGAATATCTTAGTAAAGTAATCTTAGGATTTGCGATTGATGTCTATGTAAGTGTCCAGTAAAACGTCAAGTAATCGAAAGGACTTCAACTTTGGCCTTTCGTGTTTAAAAAAGGCAGGACTAATTTTGTTTATTTACCTTAGTTACTACTAATCAGAATTTTACTAAATATGCCTTTTTAATTTGACGACTTTTTTCGCGCTCCGAACTTGCTTAGCAGTTGCGTTGCGGGTTGAAATCCAGCAATGGGATGTTATGTGATGAGCACGAGCATTTGTCATGGATGTTTGTAAACGTAGGTATAATTAAGTATTAACCGTACGCTAAAGTACAAAATTGGCGTAGTTTGGGGCTAGATAATTTGTGTAATTATTGTGGAAAGAATATATACATTTATTCAATTAATCAAAATGGTTAAAAAGTAATCTTAGACTTTGGCGTAACACCTTCATCTAAGAATTACTAATTAAAGCGAATATTATAGAACCTAATGAAAATGTCTCTAAAATGTTTGATATTTGGTAGCCCTGGCTCTAATACGATTAGCCTCGTGCATTTGCCCATGGTGTCATCTGTCAGGGGTTGTTTGTTTAACACTAATAGGCGTAATAGTTTTTTTCAAAGGTTACTAAATGTTATAACATAATATTATAAGTAACTTTTCAGGTGCTTGTAATCTCATGGAAAAGCACAGGAATTGTATGATGGAGGAGGGTAAAATGGACTGAATGTTAGGTAAGGTTGTTATATTTCAATTGTATCCGCTAAATCTAACTAAAGAATTTTATTAAGTGCTTGCTTTCATGACTAGTACTGAAAGCGATGTGTCAACCATCCTGCATAACGAAAATTAATTTATTCGATTTCACAATCGTTTGTTGTCTGCGGCTTATCGAGCGCTCGGGCCGGGCTCGAACCCGCGACCGCAGACGGATCCGTGCATTTGCGCCAGTCAGCGCCGCGGTTGGTGCCAAATTGCTTTTGAATGCAACTGACAGCTTGAACCGGGCTAATTTTATTTCATATGTCGGGTGGGTGTGGTACTTTAGAAAAAATATATTTTATCGAGTGGCCTTTTATATACTCGCCTTATTTAATGGAAATTGCTCGCATTAAAATATGAGGTTTTTTTAGGGTTCCGTACCCAAAGGGCAAAACGGGACCCTATTACTAAGACTCCGCTGTCCGTCTGTCTGTCTGTCTTTTCGTCTGTCACCTGGCTGTATCTCATGAACCGGGATAGTTAGGCAGTTGTTATTTCTTTTGCCGCTATAACAAAATTTTTGGGAATTACAATGGATGATCATTGTGATTGGAAAATACAAATAGGAGCCTTAAGGGATAAAATAAACCGCTACGTGTTTGTTTTGAGAAGACTGCGTCACACGTCTACTTTGCAGACTTGTCTTGCAGCATATCATGGATATATTGGCTCAATTCTGAAGTATGGACTTTTGGTTTGGGGAAATTCCACTGACTTAAATTTACTGTTTAAAGCGCAAAAAATGTGCATAAGGGCAATTTGTGGTATGTCCTCTCGTCAGTCTTGTGAACCTGTATTTAGAAGTTTACAAACATTGCCATTACCTTGTATGTACATCCTTGAAGTAGCTGTATTTGTCAAAAATAATATAATGTTGTTTAAAAAGCGAAGTGACGATCATAGCTTAAGGCTCAGAGATCCAAATAAATTAGTGTATAATTTTTTACCTAAACTACAACATTATCATAGACAATGTGATGCTATGTGTGTTAAAATTTACAATGCACTTCCAAATGACATTAAACAGTTACCAAAAGTGTGTTTTAAAAGAAAACTTGTAAAATGGCTTAGTGATAAGAATTTTTAAAAAGTCAGTGACATTTTTAAATAAATAAATAAATTTGTATATATTTTTTGACATTTGGTACTATTCAATTTGATTTTTTTTTTAACAATAAGTTATAAAATTATTTGACATCCAATTAACTCGACATTTGATATTATTTAATTTGATTGTTTAATTATTAGCAATTACTTATAAATAATTGCATGCCATGTAAAAAGGTAAAACGTGAGTACTGTTGTAAAAATGTTAACACCTGTGTCACACCATGTTTTGCGCAAATAAATTATTTCATTTCATTTCATTTCATTTCAACATCAAGTAAACAAAATAGAATAAATATTAAAGGGGGCTCCCATACAACAAACTTGTTTTTTTTGCATGCCCCCTTCTGGTGGACTGTGCGGACAGTATTTATGACAACTTGTAGACCTCTTTTCTTGCAAATAATCCGATTTGATTTGATTTAGATTTGCCATTTTTATAGATAATGGTGCGAACGGAACTCTTCGTGTGCGAGTCCGACTCGCGCTTGGCCAGTTTTTTATTAGTAAACCTTCTTTTAGAGGCTGTTTCAACTGCCCATATGCAACAGCTATACTAAGGATCATCAATGGCAAATCACGTATAAACCCGTGGATTCACCGCGTGTGAAATTCGGATGGTCATAAGACATAGACAGACAAAAAATACCACGTGTCGTGTTCCCCGGGAACGGCGCGAGTAGGTGTTTCTTGGAGCACAAAGTTACTTTGCTGCTCGAGTTCACTTCATTCATACTTTCTTAGTAACACTAACATCCAGTTGCGATCGGCAAATTTTAGTGGATGATAATTTATTTATTTGTTTCTACTAAACGAAATTTTGCGATGTGTAAATTCAGTTGTTGTTGCAACAATAAACTTTTGCCTTCGCGTCGTCCAAAGGGCTTTTATTGATTTATAAAACCTAAATTATATTTACAAACAAAATATTTTTACGGTATGACAAAAGCTTTATGGCTTTACCGCATACCGGTGCTGTTGTATAAATAAAGATTAAAAAATAAAGATACTTAAGAAATAACAAAAACCGGCCAAGTGCGAGTCGGACTCGCGCACGAAGGGTTCCGTACCATTATCTATAAAACGGCAAAAAAAAAACACTTTTGTTGTATGGGAGCCCCCTTAAATATTTATTATGTTCTGTTTTTTAGTATTTTTTGTTATAGCGGCAACAGAAATACATCATCTGTGAAAATTTTAACTCTCTAACTATCACGGTTCATGAGATACAGCGGCTGTTACAGCCTGGTGACAGACGGACAGACAGACAGACAGACAGACAAAAAAACAGACAGACAGACAGACGGACAGACGGCCAGCGGAGCCTTAGTAATAGGGTCCCGTTTTACCCTTTGGGTACGGAACCCTTAAAATATTGCGCATGACGGTTGACGCGCTCTGCTGTTTCGGTTCATGGTTCATACAATAGGCATTAAGATCTTAGTTTACCCTACGGTCTGCCCCGGGGTAAAACATTATAATTCAAAATGATACAAGCCTTAACTTGCTTCAGTCTTTAGATGTGTCCCGGGCTCGCAACCGCAAGCGCGCTCGGAATGTTTGTGCTTATATTAAAGCTTTCGGCAAGAGTCTTTTTAACTCTTCATGTAATAAAAAGATTTTGAGAAGAGTTGTTTATAATACCTAACGGAAAAAATCTAGAAAGTTGTGGTAATTTGTGTTTAGCGGATTTGCTTCTACAAAAAGGTCTATTTACGGCACAAACTTTATAAAGTATGAATTGTAACGTGATATTTTGAGGGTGTAAGGCGGATGCCAAGAAAAACTTTTCTTAAAAACTTTGTTCACAGTAAATAAATGTTATCAAACAAACAAAAACATTATTTCGACAGGGTTTTTGTTTAATAAACAATGAGGCCAACTTTATCTTAACGTTTTTTTTTAAAGATTTAAAGATTTATTTTCGTATTCAGCTTAATACTAGACAGTGGTTGTAATTGAGACTACCTAGTAAGTATTAGGAATAACAACGTTATTTCATATTCTTAGTATTTTAACATAGTATTTAAGCAAAATACTTCATTTAAGTATAGTACCTACCTATGTATAGTATCTACTTACTCGTATAATAACGCTACTTCGTCAGTAAGCACCGGTCGGCGTGTAAAAGTCATAATGTGACAGGCGGCCACTGAAACTCAACATTGATTTGTAAGTATTTTATCGCAATAACATTGTTGTTTGTGTTGGCGAACCGATGTGATTGACGCGTCCGCACCTCAGGCCAAATCCAAGTCAGACCACCAGCCCTTCCCCTCAAAGCGAGCGCTACGGATTTATGAAAATTGTCGAATCAATTAGTCATACAGTCTGATACAGCCCCGCCGCGAGGGGGACACTAACCAACCCTCCCCGACTGACTAATTGGAATAACACTTACTGGACGTCACTAATGCTGCGAATAAAATTAATTGCGTTACCCTTATAATAACATGAGCGCATCACATACATTTTGCTGTTGAGATAATTTTAAATAAACATTAAGCTTTTACTTTGAGAACGGTCTTTTCTGGTGTGTGTTACAGATATGGAATACGATACGAAAGGGTACAAACGAATATAGATTTTCTACTACCCTATCTATATCTATTATAACTAAAAAGTATGGATGGAATAAATTACGGTAATTATTCCAAAGTGAACCCTCTTGGGAGAGATTTCATCAACGAATACCAACTTTCTAAAATGGTCTTTCAGTACCTTAGTGGTTTTGATTCATAAACAAATATATTGATTTATTTTTTAAACAAATTTTGGGAACTATTTGTATCTACTGCGTCCGATAATGTCACGTTTCGCGTCCGCGCTGCACACTCTTACATGATCTTATTTACTACCAATTTGCGTAAAATTAGCTGATTTTTGTTTTTGTACATAAACCAACAATAAAATACTGTTTTCAAGATTAGTATGATTAACCTAATCTACCTATTTCAAGTTGCATTAGTAAAATTAACAAATAAAATAGTCTATTCGGTAGAAAACCTTATTCTCAAAAGATAACAAACGTCAAAGAGTGTATCGATAAATCAGTCCGTCTCACTCACGACGTGCTCGATCGAATCGATTGAACAAAGGTCCGCGATTCCCGAATACTGATATTTCCGATAGCGCATCGACCGCGCGAGACTCCTGCGCATTCCTGGACGCTGACCCATCACGACCAGCCCTTTGTCGGTACCTTACTACGATACAGTCTCTGAAAACAAAATAGTGTAGTTGTGTGAACGTGAACCTTACAGTATCAAATATACTTTCCGTCAAGATGTTAAACGTCACCATAGACGTCACTCAGTCGCCAATCTGACCATGTTTGACACTTAATCCAAACTATTAAGAGTTAAAACGGAAACTAAACAAAAACGAACTAGAACGATCTTTAAACTAAAATTTTTATATACTTTCATAACCAATAGGATAGATATTGATAGGTAGGTACAGCGAAGAATGTTTTACCACATGTGAAATATATTAATTCTAAATGCTCCCGTAAGTCAGGCTTACGGGTGATCGTGTTCTAGAGTGGAGACAGCGACTTGGCAAGCGCAGCGTAGGGACTACACTCTCCGATAAGGAAAGGCGATGATAAACGCGAAGGCTGGCAGCGAAAGGAAATTCGAGGATTGGTCTTAGTAACGGGCATTCAAAGAGCGTAGGTAAGTATGTCAGTGCACTGACATCGATTAATATCAGCCACAGAATAATCCCTTCAAAAAGAAACCACCAATGTACATGCACTTGTTGGCTGTAATGAATTGAAATACATTGAAGCTTTTCAACTTATTGTTTTAATTTATTTGTTTTTATCTTAATAAATTGACAATTTTAATAAAATTGACTTCATCTGCTAAGATTCCACAAAGATAATCGCCGTCAGAGCTATGCAAATCCGAGTAAGGTCGCGCAATCCAGTCGCAGCCGGCATGCGACGCCCGACGCAGCCGCCTGAACTGAAACTGAAACTGATTATTAGCGATTTCCTCGCAATATTTTAGTTTTTAGGGGTCCGTACGCAAAGGGTAAAATGGGACCCTATTACTAAGACACCTCTGTCCATCTGTATGTCTGTCTGTCCGTCTGTCACCGCGCTGTATCTCATGAACCGTAATAGTAAGACAGCTGTTTTTTTACAGATGATGTATTTCTGTTGCCGCTATAACAATTATTCATCAATCATATCATAACATAAATCAATATTTATAGGGGCACCCATACAACAAACGTGATTTTTTTTGCTCGTTTTTATAGATAAGTACTTAATGGTGCGGAACCCTTCGTGCACGAGTCTCTTGGCCGGTTTTTATATTCTATTATTTTCAATCCCTCACTTTATATTTAAGCTAAAATTACGATTACTTACCCCTTTTTTTTCTAAAACCCTGGGTTACACAATTTAATTTCTTTACTTTTTTATTTACTGTAGGAAAATACTGTTTACAGTAAATTTTTAAAAACACAAATTATGGATTATTCTACTAAATTGGGCAGCTTTACATACATGAAAAATAAATTATAATAATAATATTATAATATACGTTATTTGAAGGATTTAACAGTTTAAACTTACTCTTAGTTTTTGCAGTGAATTTTTAACAGCAGGGGTGAAGCAATAACGTCAAACAGGAGCATGTGCGGATACAATAGGCACGTATTTATTAAAGTAACACTATACTTAAGCCCGGATTTTTATCGCATGTAACATTAAAATCACGTTCCAAAAACGGGCGGAGGGGTCGACATTTTTATTTTGTCACGCTTCAATTGTTACGGTTGCGATGCGTGAGCGCTTCGGGCGGGGATCAGAGCGGCCGCGATCGACTGAGCATTGAGCATGCCCTGCCCCGGGCGCCCTCCCTCGGATGCTGGCAACGGATTAATATAAATTGATCAAAAAGATCTCAGTTGTATTCAAATCAGGTGCAAATGCTAGGGCGCATAATGGCCTCTATCTTGACGAGTCGACAGCCCTGATCGATTCCGCGCTCCCGCCAGCCGCACGAACAAAGGCTGCAAGCGCTCTATTACTCTATTGTCGTTCTTCTTATATGCTCTTATTCTTGGCCATTGGGGACAGCCGCAGCCGCCGGGCGCAGGCTACAGGCCGCGCATAGCTAACACAATCGCAGAGGAGGCTCTACGCGCCGCCTGGTCGGCGTGGTAGTGCGCCGGGCGACTCGCATTAGCACTTGCGCCGCTATATTGTTAGGAAACAATTCACGACCATTAACGAGTCTTCTATAGGTGCCATTACAAAAATAAACATTACGAAACGTTCGAGCGCGCCACTCGACGCCGAAAGCGGCCGGTTTTGTGTTTCGGCACAAAAATATATTTCGCTTTTTGTGCGAGAAATCCCGGGAGTCAACAAAAACAGCTAAATTAAACGAAGCGTAGATAACAATAGAGTCGGATAGCGCAATATATTCACGATAACGTAAAAAATAAACATTTGACCGCGGCAGCTGCGCCGGATGGGCGGTGCGGTGCGGGGGGCGGGCAGGAGGTAACTAATCGCGTTACGTTATCGCGACCAGTAATCCCCTGAGATAACCTGCCGCGTTACAACTAACAATGCAATTAAAATGTAAAGCGTCCCCTTCTGTGTCGCGCTCGCGGGGCCTGCGTGCCTGCCGAGTGCCGTTCTAATCGCCACCTAACCCCACACATGCAGATCGTTCGCAATCGCATCCCGAGCCTGCTACAAGAAATGCCACACATATAATTATCGCCAAATTGTAAAGTGTCAAGTTCCGCGCCCTTATTACGTATCTTGCAAAAGCAATGCGATAGCGAAAATTGAGAAATTCTGGCTTTAAAATTGTAAATTGACTTCAAAAAATGTCATTATAGTATAAAGTTTTATTCTTGTAAAAGAACAAAAGCAAGAAGGGCTTCATGATCACCTTGAAGCCACGATGACGCTTGATGTCAAAACGTGATTAGAATAGAATGCCCACTCACTGTAGTCGATGGCCAAACGACATAATATTGGCATCATATCATGGTGAATTCCCTATACGTTTATGTCGTAAACGTCAGCTCAAACACGTTTAGCGATCTGGAATGTGCAATATTGTCCACGTTGGCACGGCCGCCCGATAACCGCCCGTTTCCTGCCAAAAACGCGGGCCGATGTAAAAAGCGGGGCCGACGATAAATTGCTGGTTATTTGCGCACCCGCACTCTCGAACACGTACGGACCCCTACCGCGCACTCCGAGCCGAGCCCGCTTTCGACTGCTTCGCATCCATCGCTCCCCGGCTGGAACTGGAATTGCGCAACTAGCTTCTGGAACAGCAATGGATAGGGGAATGGAACAAACGACCACTAAACTATGTCAAGTGGAAAACCCAGGAACCAGGCAACAATAGTGCTGAGACTATTCGAAACTATAAGTGGAAGCGATTCTTCATTCTCGCTTTAATTAAAGCCGAAAGCGTGCACAGGGGCTGCGCGGAGTTATGAGGTGCGGACGACCGGGCGCTCATTACCATAATATCTCATTCATCATTCTTATTACTATTCAAAAAGATTTCAATAACCTGTACCTGTGTAAAAGTTCATATAATACAAAAATATGATTGCGTTACGGTCTTTTTTTTTTTTTTATTTGAGATGGGCTTACTCTTGACCCCAATCTTGCTCTAGAGCATAGATGGGATCTACGATAGAGCGAGCTTGCCCAGAAGATGCCTATTCACTCTGGACTTAAAGACGTGGGACTTAAGGACAAAGACGTGTGCACCTACATCTATTCTCCTTTAATCTAGAACTACAAATACGTTCTAATTACTTCAAAAAGTGACTGTTATAGTGCCTGTACTTTTCCCCGAACTGGGGACTTCTGTACCGGTACCGGCAAGCTACCCAGGGCAACTAGAACGTCACGTTACCCGACTGCCACGGTCTACCACTCCGGATCCGCAACCTACGCCCGGTGTTCCAGGATAGTGATACGGGGCAATTCTTGCGTAATCGGCTCAGTGAACATAAAGTTACCCACCCCTGCTCTGCTGTAATACCTACTGTATTAAATTTCCTAATATTACATACTGTAAACTACAACTGAATTGTTTGACTTAATATCTAAAAACGTCACATTGGCCAATGTACCGTACTCTCTTAGCTGAGGTGGTAACAATTAGGGTAGACAGTAAAAATATGGGTCTAAATTTATAGTTTTATAATTTTAGTTAATTTAAACAAAATATCTCAGGTAGTAGGTCCGCAATTGACAACCGAACAGTACAATGTATTAAAAATATCAAAACCACTGTCCTCGTACGCTGGGTCCGGTAGGGCTTGACGGCGACTCGGCAGCAGCAAAAGGGTTAAGTTTTAAAAATATATTGAGAAAAGGGCCGGGCTTCCACGGAGAATCGAGACTGGAACGGGAAGGTCGCCGTTTTCGCTAATTCGCTTTACGAATCGGGAATTATGTGCAGTTATTGTCGTTTTTTATCACATGAGCAAACTATCCTTCTCGTCCGCTATATAACAGACCGGTACTTACGCGATTTTAATAAAAGTTTATTGTGTCCGACGACGACACAACAGATGTGTAGGTTAGGCGTACGGTCTGACAATATTCTACACTTCTACAGAAGTAATATACAGGGTGTATAAAAGAATGGGACACTTCTTAAAACCACGTTATCAGCTGGTCATGTACAACAACTTTTCCTATGGGTGCAACCTCGAAATCGTGATTTTATTTTCAGATGCTCCATACATTATCATCGAGGTATGCGAGTAAGTTTGTAAGGAGAAGCTGATTTTTTTTTATTGATGTCGATGTTGTTCCTATCAAAAAAGTTGTTGTATGTGAGTGGAGTTTTAAGGAGTGTCCTATTCTCTTGTACATTCTGTATATAGATATGTAGTATAAAGTAGTAGAAGTATAGTTATAGAAATAAACACATAATATACCTACTTAAGTGTGTTCAAAAGTCAAGATCAACCTTCATACGTAATATCTAGTCCTTGTAAAACTGAGATCGAATTGTTCTATTCCAGCACCAGCCAGAGTCATTTATTTATGAAGAATTTGTTGGAAAACAGCACGCTTCATAGAATTAACATTAATGTAATGGAGAATAATAGGTCGAAACGGCTGCGGCGTGCGGCGTGCGGCGTGCGGCTGGCGCGACGCTCACGCAGCGCTGCGGCTGCGGTTAGACAATCTTGTGAAACATACTTTTTGAGCGCCGGTAATGTCTGCTCTGCCATGATGCCACGTCGTGAGGACGCTTCGAGCGCAAATTGTGCAAAACATCCCGAGAGCGCGCCTTGCGGTAATCGACTCTACAATCTCGTCCCCGCCGCATGATGGCGGCGGCGCAGGCCCATACAGACAGATTGTTGGGACTTAATGGAGTAGTTTGATTGCCCCCATTTCACACACGAGATCGATGAGTGCTATGGGCAGACTATTCGTTTCTCCCTCACTGCCGATAGCGAGCGAAATATGTTAATGGAAGTTGCCATTAACATATCAGTACACATTGAAAGTATGCTATCAATCAAATGAATGCAAGTGTTTCTTAGACTAGTTGGCTTTGCATTTTATCTAAAATACTTAAGTATTGATAGGACATTGACTGTCGGTAAATTATGTTCATTGCCCATATTTAAAGTCATCTTAAAAAACTTAATTGTACAGATTTTTGCAACGAACAACCTTCATATTTCCCGGCAACTACCTACTACGGGAAATGCTCAATAAAGATTCACACCAAATTATGCTTTGATAGCGGATTGAGATTAACTTTCAGGTTAGTTAGTTAGAACTTTAGACCGTTAGCGGACTCTTCACCAGCTAGGACGATGACTCGCTCAAGGCTCGCATTCCTGGGCTCACGAAGCGCATTACTGTCACATATAACTACAAAGTGCAATAAAAACGCGATAAAACCTTTCGGCCGTAATCCGGATCGACGTCAGTTCAGATGGAATTATTTCTGCCGCCGTCCAACTATACACATACGCTGCCAGTTTAGGCACTGAAGTTTTAATCTGTTCGTTTGTCCACGATTTGTCAAATTTGGGAAAAGTTGGGTAATGAATCAATACCCACTAATAATACAATACAATTACCCACCCCCACCAGCCATACGGCAAGAATAAATATCAATCAGTGTAATAAGGATTGATTTACATAGTAACTTAACGCATTAGTACTGCGTGAGTATTTTTGATAGATTTAGTATTCTAAATAATAGAATATTAGAATAATAGGATAGAATATTAGCACAAAATAAATATTAGGTAGTATTTATTTGGCACAAAATAAATATTAGGTTGGGGAAAAAGTCTTTTCGCATGTAGTAGTATGTATGAACTTGTAATAAAATCTCTTTGGCTGTACTATTTGTACCTGACTGGTTTTGGTATCATTAAAAGTTTAAATTTTAAAGAAGATCATTCCAAATTCAAATTAGGAAAATGTGTGTTTTTCATTTGTTTTTTGTACTGTCAAGATGAGTGAATCTAATGAAGAAATTCGATACATTTTATAATTATACTACAAAAAAAGTAAAAATGCAACGCAAGCCGCAAAAAAAATTTGCGATGTTTATGGACCTAGTGCAGTGACTGTGAGAGTAGCACAAATTTGGTTTAAGCGGTTTCAATCGGAAATTTTGATGTCAAAGATGCACGTCGCTCTGGTCGCCATATTAAGGATAAAATTGATGCCACTTTTGAAAAAGTGGAGCAAGATCGGCATATCAGTAGTAAAGACGTAGCTGAAGAACTGGTAATTGACCACAATTAACAGTTTTGGCGCATTTGAAAAAAACTGGGTACATAAAAAAGCTCTTTGGGTACCCCACGAGCTCACTGAAAGAAACCTAATGAACCGTGTACTCATTTGTGAGTCTTTATTACGACGTAATGAAACCGAACCATTTTTGAAGAAGCTGATAACTGGTGATGAAAAGTGGATCACGTACGACAAGAACGAGCGAAAAAGGTCGTAGTCAAAGGCCGTTCAGGCTTCACAGACTGTGGCGAAACCCGGGTTAACACGCAACAAGGTAATGCTGTGTGTGTGGTGGGATTGGAAGGGCATTATTTATTATGAGCTGTTACCACCAGGCAGGACCATTGATTCTGAACTCTACTCCAAACAACTTCATCATCATCATCATCACCAGCCCATATCAGTCCACTGCTGGACACAGGCCTCTCCGAAAGGAGGATTTTGCCATAATCGCCACGCTTGGCAGGCGGGTTGGCGATCGCAGTTTGGCCAATGGTGGAGAGGAGACGCTGCTGCCCGTTTTCTTGTGGCAGTTTTCCTGTAGTCGCCTCTTACGACACCCATTTTTATTACGGCATCCGCATAATACCAGTGGCAGAGACGCGCTCAGGCCGTCCTCTGCCCCATACTGAGCGGAGACCGTTTTAGTACCTACCTTAATTTGTTTAATTTTTTATTTTTTTTGTCTAGTTGTAAGGTTAATGTGTTTTTTATTTTTGTATTTTGTAAGGTACTAAATAAACGTTTTTTCTTTCTTTCTTTCTTTCTTTCCATAGGAAGAGAAGGGGTGGTGCTATTCTTTTTACGTGCCGGCACCACACGACACTGCGACTGCGAACAACTGATGAGATAAAAGCAAGAAGTTGAGAGAAAGCGGCCGGAATTAATCAACAGAAAGGGTTTGGTTTTTCATCATGATAACGCTAGACCTCACACATCTTTAGCCACTCAGCAAAAATTAAGAGAGTTTGGCTGGGAGGTGTTAATGCATCCGCCGTATAGTCCTGACCCTGCACCTTCAGATTTCCACCTGTTTCGCTCTCTTCAGAATTCTCTAGGCAGTGTCAAGTTAACATCACGAGAGGACTGCCAAAACCACTTGTCGCGGTATTTTGATCAGAAGCCCCAAAATTTCTATAGCAATGGGATCATGTCCCTACCTACAAGATGGCAAAAAGTTATCGAACAAAATGGTACCTACATACTTTAGTTAATTGTAAATAAACTTTATTAAAAAATGTTTTGAATTTTCTTAAAAAATACGAAGAAACTTTTTCCCCAACCTATTAGAAACATTAAAAAAATACAGTTGGACACAAAAAATAATAAACAAAGTTCTTCTAATGATAACTTATTGATTCATGATTATTACCACAATATTTATGAGTGTCTGAAAATCAGCGCATTTGATTCATACCTAATGATAGTGAATTTATTAATTGTGATGCAAAACACACAATGTGTGTTTTCTTAAATTGGTTTTAATATTTATAACGTTTCATTAGAATCCGCTTTTCGGTTCGAAAAATTTTTTTTACGAAGTCGGTGTCTTCTAAATTTTCTTTCATTGGGGTTTGTGTCAACTATATTTCAATATTAAAGTTAATAAAAAACACAACCCTCGTCCAAACTAGGGTCCTATTAAAGTCCTATTACCCGACTGCCAACAGTCGGGTAATAGGACCCCCGATTATCTGATGATCACTGATTTTAAAACACCTTTCCCAACATAGCTTGACACACTACTATTTGTATGGATTGTGACACTGTCTGCAACACTGTCTCTAGGAAACCGTAGGTTTTTGTTTCTTTTTGTTCATAAAAGTTGTCGGCTAGTGTTTGCGCTGGGACGGGCAGTTGTAGTAATTACGTCGGATGTGTTCGAGAGCCGCAGTGTAAGGAGGGGGGGAGGGGGGGAGGAGTCTCGTTTACGACAACGAACAATGCCGGTTCAATCTCACTCGTAATATTGCCAAGCAATGCCACCCGATCCTTCTACGACGTTATTTCACCTCACTTCCTTGAGCGCGATTTACACGTTGGTTTCCTATTAGAATCGGCAGAATGTAAGCATGAAACATACAGGATTGGTACGTTGCGGATAGGTTCTACTATTTTTGAACCAGTTACGACGTCAATTAATTACCGCATGGATAGCTTTCAAATTAATTTGATTCACAGCTAAGAATTACCAGGAACAGCTTTTCCGTTGGGTAATTAATGCTACTACCTACCGCAACTGAGCAATTAAATAAATGGGCAGGTTCCTAAAGCATTGTACGGTGACTCCTGTATATTATATCAAACTCAAGATTGCGTAGATACGGACGGACTCGTCTTGCCGCTATTCGCGAAACCATAATTTTATGGCTACAGCGCGGAACAATACCTACCGAGATTGAACCACTCTTGAACTAAGTAGGTACCTAAGTACATACATGCGACATGCCCACGCTGCACGCAGAGTATTTAACATTCGATTTATTTTTCCGATATCAAATTTAATGTATGTTCATAGGGTGGTCCTTATTTTTCAACTTTCGAATTATCCTCCGGGCACTTTCTTATTTGATTATATACCTCTAAATACGAAATAAATGTTTTTTTGTTTTTGATTTTGTTAAGATTTAGAGGTCGCTACCAGCTGTCAATTTTTTACAAAAAGTGTTCAAATACAGCTTAAATGGTGATTCCATTAATTTAAAATTTAGGTACATAACATGTTACGTGCGAGTGAAACTAGCATAGACTATACCTTCTAATCCCCCTCCCCCCTCTCCGTTCCTCGACCCCCTCATTTGTACTACGATCGCCCCGCACTTCAGTTCTGTTAACCAACAAGAGCGCACGTGTTGTTTTTGTAAAAGTTACAGTGAAGTGTTTCAATTTGCAATGGCGTCTACTAGTAGCGGATTCAGTATAACTACTAGAAATCAAAGTGAGATTTGGCTTATCGGTCAATTATTATCTGAATTAAGCCAATCAACCTTACCATCCATTGGCGAAGTGTTGCGATATTTTTTCTACTACAAAAATGAAGAAAAGAAAAGTATTCGTGAATCTGCGACTTTGACGGCTTGTGGGGTTATTAATTTGTGGGAAAAAGCTGGCATACCTATTCAATTAAAAAAACATGTCATCAGCAAAATTGAAAAGCTGTTCAAAGAATGGCAGAATCTAAAAAAAAATAAAGAAAACAAGAAAAAACGTTCAGAAGCATTGAAAACAAAAGAACAAAACTGGCAACAAAAGTTAGAAGATTTATTTGACATCGCTCATCGTGATGCTTTAAATATTATGACTTTAGAAGAAGATAAACAGTTTTTGTTAGCAGTGCGGCAAAATCGACGCCAATTTTTGATTGGTTCAGTCGACAGAAAAAGTTTAAACAAATGTAAGAAAATAAAAGAGAAAAAAGAACGGCTTGATAAATTGCGCGAGCGTGAAAACAAAGATATCTCGTCTATAACAGAAAAATGCTCATTGTCTTCATTATCATTTATTTCGTCATCGTCTGCCACAATAAGTGGGGAAGAAACTCCATCTGACTCCGAATTTATATCAAAATTGACGAAGATGCAACCACCTCAAAAACGAGCTCGAAAAGATATTATTAACAGTCAATTAGCTTCCAGTCTTGATGTTTCTAAATTGAGTGACAGAAAAGCAACTATGGTCGTGACATCTACTTTGAAAAGCGCAGGCTGTGATCCATCAGAATTTAATGTCAATAGATCTTCTATTCGTCGGCAGCGTGTCAAAAATCGCAAAGCTGTTGCAGAGTCGCTCAAAAGCGAGTTTAAACCTAGTTCGTCTTTAACAATTCATTGGGACGGTAAACTTATAGAAGATATTACTGGACACAAAACTGTAGATCGGCTGCCAATTTTGGTATCAGGACATGGAGTCGATCAATTACTCGCCGTCCCAAAATTAGAACGTGGAACAAGCGAAGCTTGTGCGTCGGCTGTCTACGACGCTATAAATTCATGGAATTTGAGCGATAAAGTAAAATGTTTGTGTTTTGACACTACTGCTGTAAATACCGGCTTAAGAAGTGGAGTATGCGTTCTCTTGGAGCGCAAAATGGATAAAAATATGCTTTGGTTTGCTTGTCGTCACCACATAATGGAAATTATGTTGTCAGGTGTAGTGGATCAATCGCTTGCCCCATCTAGTGGTCCTGATATACAATTATTCAAAAGATTTAAGAACAGTTGGGACTCTATTGACCAAAGCGACTTCAAAACAATAACAGATGACGCTGAGGCAAATATTCTTGCAGAAGTGGCCGCAGACAGGATTTCTTTTGCCAAAAAGCAACTTCAAGTACATCAACCTCGAGATGACTACAAAGAAATGTTAAATCTTACAATCATATTCTTAGGAGGTGTTTCTGAAAAAGGCGTTTCATTTCGGAGACCTGCTGGTCTACATCGAGCTAGATGGATGGCAAGAGCCTTGTACTGTTTAAAAATTTATTTATTTAAGCATCAGTTAAAGCTAACGAAAAAGGACGAAAAGGCTGTGAGAGAAATATGTATTTTCACGGTGATGATTTATATCAAATATTGGTTTCAAGCCTCTACCAGTCAGTCAGCACCAAGAAACGACTTACAATTATTAAAAGACCTTAAAGCTTTTGAAAGTGTTAACAAAAATCTAGCTACTATTGCGCTGAAAAAGATTTTAAATCACTTGTGGTATTTGTCGGAAGAGCTGGTTTCGCTTGCATTTTTCGATGACGAACTTTCAGTCCAAGAGAAGAAAAAAATGGTAGAAGCACTCAAAATTGAAGGCACACATGATTGCTTAAAACGAATAAACCTTGACATGGCGACCATCCACGAAAAAAATATAGAAAACTTTGTGAGCAGTAATTCTTTAAAATTCTTCCAGGTCCTAGGTATCTCATCAGATTTTTTTTATAAAGACGTTGAAACCTGGAACGAAGACCCTGATTATATAGCTGCCAAAAATATTGTTCATTCATTGCGTGTAGTGAATGATATAGCTGAGCGTGGTGTTGCTTTAATGGAAGAATACAATAAATTAATTACCACAAATGAAGAACAAAAGCAATATTTGCTTTTGTTGGTAAAAGAGTATAGAAAAAAGTATCCCAATACTAACAAGTCAACCCTTGCATCTTAAAAGTAAATCATTCAGATTATTTTATTTCATAGCATCAACAAAAATTGTGTAATATTTTTAAGACCTGGTTAAAAAAAATAAAGGATTCTGAGAAAAACAAATTTTGGCTTTTTATTTAAAATTTAAACCTTGGTAGCGACCTCTAAATGTTATTAAAAAAATTCAAAAAAATTACTGTAATATTTTCTTAAGGTATATAACCAAATTACGTGGTGCCCCCCGAAATTAAAGAAAAAAAATATTATCCTCAAGAATTTAGGTAGACGGACGGTAATTTGCAAATGATAACACACACATTGATACATACAACATCAATGATAGCGTCTATATTAAAAATTTGCATGACACAAGTAAAATCACCATAAAATGAATATAGTGGAATACTTAAAGCCTGCGTGAGCCTGCTTACGACACTGTGGGCTGTAAGAGAGTTATGGCAAGCGCGAGAGTTCAACCTAATTGTCTTAGTGGGAAGCCGCAGCCCTGACGAAGTGAGGATATACACTGAATACCTACTTACTGACCGGGCGGTACCGCGCCGGCCGAGAGAGAAGGATGAATAAATAAAACACGCAGTAAACACTTAAACTTTGTACATGAATAATATTACAGAAAATTAGCAAAAAGCTAATCATATTCGCCGAAAGTCCAAAAGTAATACATTACCTATATTAACAACATGACTTAATCAAAGCTAATCTTTTACTGTAGCGTATACCTATTTTTTCTTCTGCACTATCGTTCAGGTGGGCTTATTCTGATAAAGATTGATTATTATTTTATTTACACTATCGTCTTAAGATAAATAAAGATAAATGATATCGTTCCGCATCATATCAATCAATTAATCAGCGCTCTACAATGTAAGATGTTTAGGTTTTTTCAGCTACGCTTAGGTTATATCGAGTCAGGCGAAGGCTTTGATTCTCCTGCCATGACGTCACTAACAATGTCAATATGTAGAATAGGGTGAATAATGGTGAGCAATAGCGACGGATAACTCTCGCTCATCAGACAACAGTTTTGCCTATTGTGACTACTCACTCATCGACAAGGTTTAATATTTCTTTCAAATAAAATCTCAATTAATTTAAAATTGCCATTGGCATGGTACAGAGGTCTTGATATCAATATTAATTCAAACAAGGTACCGATTTATTGGATAAATTTAACTCGAATTCTTCTCATGGACATAGGTTCTCCTTCTTGGGTTACAAATTAATGCACTAATGTCGAATGTTTTGGGTGGTGTCGTGAGTCTCGTTTCGATGCAATCAGGTTGTAAGTATTTAGTTCAGTGTATAATGTTTCGTTTGTTAGGTGAGTCGTCTTGGCGTGTGTAATTAAGACCTAGTCGTTGATGTGAGAGATCCCGCGACCCGACGCGCGCACGCTCCAGATACCGCGCCTTGTCTGCGCCCGCGCCGATTCGCGCCGTGCCCTTCTGCGCAGTAGAGCTGCATGCTGGCATTACTACTTACCTTACAAATAGTCTTTAGTGCATCCATATCGCATACTATGTAGGTAGGGCCACCCTGATATTTATTCAGCACATTAGATCACGGGACAGAGCCTGCGGCTCTTATATCCTTTAACGATAGTAAATTGTCCCGCCCAGCCTAATACCTACTTATTATTATTCACGTAGCGTGGCAAAAAATGTGAAGGTATCATGGTACACATTAAATGTGTATCATGATACCTTCACATTTTTGGCGATTTTAAGAAAAAAAAACTCATTATCACTAAGGAAGTCTCCGTGTTTCTAAAATTATAAAATCAACTAGTGATGTCAGTCCCTGCTTGTTTTAGTCATCGCATCGCTCCCATAACTATGAGATAATGTTTCTTTAATAGCTGCGTGTGTTTACTGTATAGGGCTAGCGTTTCACCAAGGAGAGATCCAAGTGTGGAATCAACTGTATTTTACAATAAAAAAATTAAGTAGCGCTCGGCCAGAAGCTCCGCATCAAAGCAACAGACGGACAACTAGAACTCATTAGTTCGGAACGAGTAAGACGGCTAACAACCGGAAGCCGAACATGGAGTGGTATAATTTGGGGCTCGCGGCAGTTTAAGGCCTGCATTACAGGTATGTACGTAAACACGGTCTGCCGGGTTCGGTAACCACAACACCATCGCTCGCCTGCCACCCGCGCGCTCTCGGAATCGAACCCGCCGGTTCTTGGGCTGCTGAGCCATCTGTTTATCATTTATGTCAGCGGTGCGCGTGAGTACGCCGACCTTTCTGTGGCGACAGATCCTGTAATGGTGAACACTCGTACACACGCAATAGGTGCAACTACAACCCAAAACAAAAGATATGAAAAGTACAAACTTTGTTATGTTACTCGTGTGTTCCAGACTATTGACCCTACAAAGTAAGGTTTGTAAAAAACAGCGAAGTTTACTAACTTAACTGCGCGCTCGTAAAAAGTACGTCCGGGCGGCGGTTTTAAACGCTCAGCCATTGTCATTACAAACAAAGACTTTTGCGACACGACTTCAATCCCAAACTCGGGTTAGTCTTTAAAAATTACGTTCACGTCACGTGCACAGTTCCGCGGTGGTATATAATATACCTATAAGTGCTCGTTTGAGCAAGCCTTTTTCTAACTAAATTTGTTACTAACTAAATTGATATGCCCTTTTAAGAAACTTAATCGATAGTGTAATAAAAAAGTAGTAATAGCGCCTTTTACCTACATCTACCTGTACCTACAGACTCTGGAAAATATTCAATACTCAATACTTTATTGCATCCATAATGTACATTTTAGGTCTAACATTTTACAAGACAAGGCGTTAGTAGTAAAACGTAAGCCTAACAAAAAGCTTTTGACAATATTAGCGTCACTCTTGCTAGCAATTATCTTCATCGGATCATTAAATGGTAAATAAAAATTTATTAAACGATGAATCTTGTATAGCTAAGTAAACTTACCGAGCAGCAGCGACGCGGGTGCCGGGACTGCGGGATCAATAACAATTTATATTCCACGAATTATTCAATAACCAATTCACTTACGTTCGTATAGGTACTGGAATAGAGGGCAGACAAACAACTGTCGGGATTCATAAATATGTTGATCGAGCTCTATGTATTTCAATTGAATCCCGCATTAAACCCGCGAGCGCTTCCATTGAATGCTTTCAATACTTCATTACAGCGCGGCCGACGCCACCCGCGCCGCTCCGCGCGACCGAGCCAGACACACTTTTTGTAACAAACGAGCTCACGATTGACCCCACCCCGTAATACTCTATATACATAGAAATGTACATACTTACCTCTGCTACCTCTAGAAGTCTGCAAATTTATCAGCAGCCGAACACGCTTTTCACAAACTACACACCTACCTACTGAAGTCGATAATGATCATTATGCAATGACGGATGGTTATATCCACCTTGTAACTAGGTAGTTCATGAATTTGCATGACCATTTGTTACATGTAGCTTAACTAGCTAGCTAGATAACAGTAAGGCTCAAAGCTATACAAATCTTTACGAACCGTGATGTTTACTGACACTTGTTTAGATTTATCCCTCATGAAATTTTTATTAGAAATCCTGGCTTAAAGACTTTTTAAAACCACGGACTTTAAAAAAACAACCTTAAAACGTAAAGTAATGCGTTTTTTAAATAAAATATGTCGTAGCCGCTGCCGACGCAAATGCTACTATTCCTGCCCGCGCGACTGATAGGGTCTGCCGAGCCGCCGCGCTCGCGAGTTTCGTAGGTATTTAAACATAGTAATTAAGAAAATCATTTTATCGAGTCAAACTCTGCGAATTCGTCTATAAATATTTAGTGGCTATAATTGAATGCAAAAATCAAATTTAAATTATCAGTAGATACGACATAATATTGAAAAACATTACAAAAAGAGGTAACTTTGGATTTTTTTTCTATCGAGTAAAGATTATTAAATCGTGTAACTGAATGCGACTTTGACTAGAATAGATCCTTAACTGATACATGTATTTTTTGCGGAATTGGAAACATGATATCCTTTGTCTCAGATGGTTTTTAAAAACTCACAAGCGGGGCATCTTATAGAATATCCAGCCCAAACTGTGTTTTAATTAGATTTTTATCTAAAGCAAAAACTATGGCGATGATATAAATTATATTTGTAGTTCGTTTGTAGTTCGAAGCGTACTACTAGCCCAATATGGTTCCCGATATTCTGATTTCGATTACGATTTCGACGCAAATGCCTATCTACTTCGCTCTCCTAAAGTAATTTATTACAGAAATATTACAAATAAGAATTAATTTTGTTTTTAGATCTGACTGCAAAGCGTAATTGAAAATTTATTGAGAGGGGTTACAAATTTCTAGGTAAATAATGATTTATAGACTTCGCCTGAAAGTGGGTTGAGCGGCGCTTTCTTCAAATACGAACAGCGTTGTTAGCGAAAAAAGTTGTGAACGAGCCGTCTCGCCGAGTCGCACGTACGCATCGACGCGCTATCAGTTGACATGTTGCGATAGTTTTCCCATGCGTCTGCCAAGGAATGCAATTTATTGCCGACACCGAAGCCGTACTTTGTACCGATCTACCGAGCGTCACTCCTCTGTATCGTATCTAACGTCTTATTCCGTCTCCTTTAGGGTGGAGACTGCATCGAGCCAGAGGTAGAGCCTGCCCGCGGCTGTATGTACTTGGCAATAGATCAGACGTGCTTCGGTTCCGTGTGACGCATACTCGGAACGTTATCAATAAAAAGAATCCATGTTATGAGTTTTGTAATGGCAGCCCGCGACGTCAGCAGACGTTACGAGCGCAGCGCGGTCGGCGCCGCCGCTCGCTCCTCATAAGAGCTAAACTTCGACGGTCGACGCACTATAACAACTCTATTCTCCTCATCGTGAAAACTTACGCAATATACAATTTTTATTGAATGCCGGAGCTTCATACGGCCGGCGATATATCGCGCTAACTTTTCAAACAATAACGACGCTGATATTTTGTTCACTCCAGTATTGATGTATCATCCGTTAATAAGATGAGCTAAACTCATGACTTATCAAGAGACTGCAGTCATACAGATAAAAGAAATTACTAAAATAATAAGTAACTATATAGTCGTCTAGTTACTTATTAACAAGCTGTACTAGAGAGTAACATTTAGAGCATTTTACACAATACAGAGTTATTTGTTACATTTAAGTTTTCTATTGAATGAAATGACATTATTATCTATGAGTAATGGATGATAAACTACAGGCCATGTAATAACGTGGCTACTCCTCAAAATATACACTTAAAAAAAACCATGCGCAAAATTCTGGCTGAGTTATTAAAACAGGAGAATCTATTAAAATTTTCGCTACAAACACCATCGGTTATTTTTGAGTGATTGGTCCACGTCACTAGACTGTCGTAGCATAAATAGTGCCGCGTCCGCCCTTGTGCGCGCGGCGTGCTCACTCGACGCTCCGCTCCGCTTCGCGGTGTGGTGACGGATGATGACCGAGCGAGCGATTAATCTCCGCCATGCGTCGCTGCCGCGAGTGCGTTATGAGACGTTCCGTCACGCCGCGTTCAGTTCGTGGTCACTGGTGCTGCTAGCTTAGAAGGATGTATATCTATATGCAAACATGATTGAGATAAGAATTTTTCCAATAATATGCAAACAACAAAAAATTATCAGCTAAGTTTTTAGGATTCCGTACCCAAAGGGTAAAACGGGATCTTATTACTGAGGCTCCACTGTCCGTCTGTCTGTCTGTCTGTCAGTGTGTCTGTCCGTCTGTCACCAGGCTGTATCTCATGAACCGTGGTAGCTAGACAATTAAAATTTTCACAGATGATGTATTTCTGTTGCCGCTATAACAACAAACAACTACTAAAAACCTGAATAAAATAAATATAGGGGGCTCCCATACAACAAACGTGCGCGGAACCCTTCGTGCGCGAGTCCGACTCGCACTTGCCCGTTTTTTTTTTTAAGTTTCATATTATTCGAGTTAGGTTCTGAAAATATAGTTTGCTAAGTAGTTATCACAAATCAATTTTGTTTATGAGTAATAAAATTGTATATAACCTAATGGCTTGCCGTCCCTCGCCGAACTATTGAATGAGCTACACGTCAAGTTTTATTGCTTTTCAAAATAGCTGCGAAATTAAAAAAGGTCTCTAGGTAGCTTTAGAGAGACCAAATCCTGACTAAATTACTTAAATACAACCTAGTTTAAGTATGTAAATTATTACTTATCTATTGATTTATAGATACTCGTTATCGTTTGTACGTAATATTGTTAAATGTAATAAGCATAATAACAGAACACGTCTAGAGTACTCCTTAGTTCCGGACTTCCGGGTAGTGGTGCACTGAAGTGCTTGATCAAAGCGTAGCGCTCTACGAAATGTAGCGTCTACACGCGCTACGAGCGCGTTCGCTCGCGGAGGGCTCCAAATGCTCCAATTTTGCTAATCTAAAAGTGGCATAATTAAATACCAACCAATATTCAAAAGATTACAATGAAATGCAATTGATATTCAATTATTCCACTTTTAAATTAGCAGAATTGGCCCTGGGCTATGGCGAATGTTATAGCGTGTCTTACCTGGCTAGTGGGCTATGGCACAATACATATTTCTATCTGCAGGTGCATTAATCGAGATTACAAACTCACATCACAAACAATAATAATATAGGGACGTGTGTGGGATGTTGCAGAGCGAATGCATTGAAGCATTAGAAGAGGGAGCTATTGAGAACCAATCACTATATATAGTCGTTGCTGTCTTTGAAAATGGCTCAGTTCAATATACTTTTGCATGAGCTAGTGAAATATTGGTCACTCAGTCACGCACGGCACAGTATTATAGTAAAAAGCAAACACTAGTATTCAGCGGGTACTCAAGACGATGAGTGAGCGACGCAACTAAGCGAACCGCCTGCTAAGAGCCTCGCCTTCCTCGAAATGTCTAAACGGAAATCAAACCCAGGCCGCGTCCCAACAGCTCGGGTTTCACGCGTTATTGGAACCAATCGAGTTCATTGTCTTATCAGATCAACGTATTGATGGCAGAGCGGTTCCGTTGGCACAACTTGTGACATCATACTTGTAATCATTAACAACTCGCTGCTAAAACGGACCGAGCCGTCCGGCAGCAGGGAAGCTGCATAACTGACTGTCAACAAGTTCTGAGAACAGAGTTCTTAGTTGTTGTTGCTAACAAAGCGAGCGAGTCAAAACGTGGGCGCTCGCACGTGGACGTAGCCTACAGTCCGGATAAAACTTTTCAACATTCCTGACATTTCAAAGTTAAAGAATGAAAACAATTAAAATACACGTTACTGTTTGTAAAAACTTTGGCACTTTGACACGTGGTTGCGGCTTCAGCGGCTTCGGCAAGCGGCGTCTTGAGTTGCTGATGTGGTCATTGAACACCAAGTTTTACTTACCTTTTATCGAAGAGAAATGTCCAGGCATTGCCAGTCTATATCAGTCAGGCATGCAAGCAGGACATATTTATGTATATCGATACTAGAAGACTTTAATGATCTGCTATTTAGTGGTACTCAGAATATTAAGAAGTCGTTACAGCATGCAATAAAGAAAACGAGTCTCAATAAAAAACCATATTAAATGGTTGTACGGGTATGGTCAGTTACCTTATTAGTTGGTTCAATTCCAGGCTCGAGCAAGGTTGGGATAGCAAAACCAATAATTATTGCAAGATGAATTAATACAATTTGCATTTTACCAATTAGAACTTATCCGATACTTTTCGTAAAAATGAGCGATTAGGCTGAGAAGGCTTAGATGAATGTTTTCATAAATTTTATTTAAAGTAGGAATTGTAAAACTTTTGTAGCTTTACTTTTGACATTGGAAATGTCTTTCTTAAATACTCTGTGTTTTGTTTTTCTTAAGGTTTTAGAGATTTGCAACATTCAGGTGCCCTTTTAAGTTTTATTTTCACTTATTTTGGGGGCCTAAGTGCTAAAAATAGTTTTTGCGATTTTTTCACGGTAAAACGGTTTACCTAAAGTGTTTTCCGACATTTTTGTATTATCTAGTTCTTAAAATATGACTTACTACACTATACCTAATCAACTCAGTCACTGATGGATGAGCTATGGCTGGCATCGGGAATAACAACACTTGAAATGATTCGTAAGATTTTTAGGTACATTAAATGGCATATTTGCAAAGATAGCCTCCCTGTCGGGCCGGCTGAGTGCTGACCCGTCTATTCCCATTTCCCAGGCGATATTCAGCGAGTTAAAAGCACCGAGGACGCGACCTGACCCCACTCCAGATATGTACCTGGCGCCAGATCCAAAAATACCCTCCCAAATGCGACATTTTGTAGGACACGACCGTGATCGCGTCTCGCGGCACTTGCGCTTGACGAAGCGGCACCGCTTGCCTCCTAGCTCCTAGCCTATACTGCTTTGATTACTCTACTAATTATCAGAAATTTACTAGTCATTGACCTTAACCAGACATTATCAGAATTCAGATTTAGGTAAATCACAGTAGATTTAAACACGGTGTCATCAGTTCGTGGATAATTAAAGACATCTATATAATAAAGTCATGGTTATTTTATCTGAAATATTAAATAATAAACAGTGTGTTTTTTTTGTTTTAATCACCAGATGGCCGTTCGTTTAACCTGTTCTTTTCAATTCATAAGTTAACTGAAAGCGTAAATAAAATCAATTCCATACAGAAAAAATATATTATACAATTATTTGTACCTACTTACGTACTATGTGCAATAAAGCTAAAGAAAGATTTGTGTTGAAAGTGGCTAAAATACCCAGGCAATTATACGATCTACCAAACCTAATAGTCGATACCAGAATCGGTCGAAATGATCAGAGCCATGAAAGGGCATAAAATAGGTAATAATCATAGATAACATAGTTAACATCGACGCCCACAAGTCACAAGTTTATAATACGACCAGCAATTGCGGACAAGTTACCTACATTAACTAAATGTTAATTTGATTCAAGTAGGTTCCGGGTTCAATTATTTGCAAATCATGTTACTAAATCATTTACAACATGTTTCATTGCAATTGGGCTCCGGTGTATCATCCATTCTTAAAAATTAAAGCTTTTATTTCATTCTCGTAGCGCCATCTGTTAGCGCTCGCACACAGCACGCCTAGTCTTCAATGTCGTGCCGCGGCCGTACTCTTTCTTACTCGTGGAAATCCGGCCAGCTCCGACCAATTTTACTTATAATTTTTTAATTAATGCGTGCACGTAAAGTAATAGGTTAGGGTTAGGGTAAAATAAATTATTGACACGTTAAATAGCAATAACATAATCATACTTAATACAAGAGTTCATGTTTAATTAAATAAAGTTAGACTTGTAGAGTTTCTGTCCCTCAGTAATAGTTTCAGTTCGATGGCAAATGATTTAATGAATTCTTGTGAATAAAAAAATATACCCTCTGAAACCAATTAATACGAAAAAGATAAAAGTTAACTTTCTTTCATAGATCGGTGATTCTAGGTTCTGCTAAAATTCAACTAATTTTACTGTGGCCCTGTGGGACAATATACATTTTGCCTTATAACCCGAAACAGTTCAAATCAAATCAAATCAAATCGTTTATTTATTCATAAACATGGGCATTATAAGGTTGATCAGCTTTCAGATGGTACTGCTTCTTTATTGTATTTTATGTAAGTCCCATATAGTTAAGGTTGTTCTATTTGAGCAGTAGAGTTTGAGCCTCTGAAGGACATTTATTAATAAATGAATAATTAGATACATAAGTCGTGAGATTTGTGCTTTATTATGAGATTTGTGCTTGATTCAGTGCGAGTGTCCCGCCTTTGCCGCGCGCCCTACTATTGTACAGTCAACAGCACGTCGACCTACCCAAAAAGTCAAAAATTCTCCAATAGATTTTCAACTTTAAGCCTGAAATATAAGAGATCATTTTCAAATGAGAAAATTTGACATTTTGTGGTAGGTCGACGAGATGTTGTCCGTACCTAGTCCTGAGCAAGGACCCTAGCGATTAAGACGTAACCACAGTACCACACACACTAACTGAGCCGGCCAAACAATAATAAGTATTCTGCAGTCTAGCGAGCCGCTGTTATTGTTTCTGTTTCTGTTTCTTAATGGCCCAGCATTCAGATCCAATAAGTTTTCTGAAAGCTACGTAAATGTTGCCCTCTAAACAGTACAGTCTGTGATCACCCCTGTTGACAACCCTGTTGCCATTTCATCCAAGCTGAGTTCATACGGTATTACAAAAGTACAAATATTTTCCCAAATCAAGTACCTACATTTTACCAAAATATAGACATTAAGTAATCCAAAGCTCTGACAGTTTCACAAGCATATCGCTCGAGCCGTAGCGAGGGGCGGCGGGGGTAGAGGGGGCTCGGCGACTTATAACTTCGCCCCGAGCGGCCCGGCCTCCTGTGAAGTTCCCTATTTAAACAGCAGGCGCTACGTGGATTATCTTATTCATAAGCAAGCAGGATTTTATTTACGCCAGCGCCCCTGCCGGCCGGTGCGGGAACTAACGCAATTAATAACGCGCGCTATTTTATTTGTCAAGCGCGCGCGTAGCGTACATTTGTACTCGTACAACACTCCCGGATTCATTATTACAGTGCAACGTCTGAAAATTGGGCGTGAAGTGAGACAGGACAATGCCGCGAGATGTATGCGTACTATAGATAATACTATTAGGTTGGGGAAAAAGTCTTTTCGCATTATAGTATGTATGAACTTGTAATAAAATCTCTTTGACTGTACTATTTGTATCTGTCTGGTTTTGGTATCATTAAAAGTTTAAATTTTAAACAGGATAATTCCAAATTCAAAATAGGAAAATGTGTGTTTTTTTATTTGTTTTTTGTACTGTCAACATGAGTGAATCTAATGAAGGTATTCGATACATTTTAAAATTTTACTACATAAAAGTAAAAATGAAACGCAAGCCGCGAAAAAAAATTGCGATGTTTATGGACCTAGTGCAGTGTCTGTGAGAGTAGCACAAATTTGGTTTAAGCGTTTTCAATCCGGAAATTTTGATGTCAAAGATGCACGTCGCTCTGGTCGCCCTATAATGGATAAAATTGATGCCATTTTTAAAAAGTGGAGCAAGATTGGCATATCAGTAGTTACGACGTAGCTGAAGAACTGGGAATTGACCACAAAACAGTTTTGGCGCATTTAAAAATACTGGATACACAAAAAAGCTCGATATTTGGGTACCCCACGAGCTCACTGAAAGAAACCTAATGAACCGTGTGCTCATTTGTGATTCTTTATAACGACGTAATGAAACCGAACCATTTTTGAAGAAGCTGATAACTGGTGATGAAAAGTGAATCACGTACGACAAGAACGTGCGAAAAAGGTCGTGGTCAAGAGCCGGTCAGGCTTCACAGGTGGGATTGGAAGGGCATTATTCATTACGAGCTGTTACCACCAGGTGAGGCAGGACCATCGATTCTGAACTCTACTGCGAACATCTGATGAGATTTTCGACTTCAATTTTCAACAACATTGACTTCATATTGCATAAACTCATCCTATCTTTGGTACGTTTAACCACAAAATAGAAAAAATACAGAAGGTCCACTCCCGCCTTTCTTGAAAACAACTGCCTAAATTGGGCTGACTACCTAGGGTTGCTATTCTGAATTTTTGAAATAAGTTAGTGTGCTTTATTACTCGATACACCAATTAGCTTATACATTCATCTTATCATACGTCCAAGCCTAAATGGGAAGACAAAGCAATATTTACTCTCCTCAACTTGGCTTCTTCAATGACTGTAGTTTTTAACAGCGGCGGCAGCTGCGCGTTGTTTGACAGAAATTATACGTACTAACTTGATATACTCACATTTCAAGGTGATGTGTTTATCCTAGCAACGATAATGTAAAAATTCCAATGAATAATTTAATATGTCTATTATCTTTTATTTAACGCTTACCTAAAACACTGGTGTTATACCAGCGACGATATGATAGGGAAAATTTAAAAACCCATTTCTGCTGAATGTGCAATGAAATGAATAATTGATCGCTATCAAAACTTATCTTTAGTTTTACTACTTACTTACTTTACTTTACTAACAAGAAAAAACCAAGACCTAGTTTTATATACCTTTCAATATTATTTGGAAATTTGAAGAACATGTAATCACAATTTTGTGTTGTATTAAAACATTCAAACACACTGCAGCAGTAATAAAAACGCTTATCCAATTTTTGCACGTAACAATGCGTAGTAAACTGTCGTGAGTGACAGCCCGCTATAGCTCTATCCTCGATCGTCCGAGATTTCTAGTAAAGGCAATTGTCAATCTGTGCGTGACGATTATGACGCTTTAGTTTATTTTATTTTATTCAAAACAAAAAAAAAAAACAAGTTCCGAGTGGACTATCTGTCTAGCGCGCCGGCGCTATACGTAATTTGTGGTTTAACCATCTCATTATCCGTCTTATTACTGCCCCTTGTCAGAGCGAGAGGGAGTTGAATATAGGACGAGTTTATGAATATGAAGTCGATGTTGTTATTTTTATTTTTTTAGTTTTTAAGATAAACATTTGAAAGTTGGTTTTTACGATTGCTTTTCACCTATATAGTCACAGCCTCATAGGTTAACAGGATGTACACTAATAAAATCGGACCTTATATAATAGCAGACTAATAGATATTAAAGAACATCAGTTCGAGATATGATTGGCTACTTTATCGGGGGAGTGACGATCGTCTGTTTCGTCTATCGAGCAATTAATGCAACCATCAATGATAAGAAACTTGATAGCGGAAACTTCTTACGGTTATACATTTATTATTGCATAAGGTATATCGCACCAGCACAATGACCGCTATTTATCTGGATTTAGCTAGTTTAGATTGGTTAGGCTTAGTTGCCATGATACAGAATATCATTATTATTTAAAAAATAATAGTTTTAATGCTGCTCAGCTTATATAAGCTGTTCCGTTGTTGCCAGGCTACAAATCAAGGATATTTTTCTCCCGAAAATAATTACAAAAAATATTCCAAAAATAATTACTTTTAAACTTTCGCGTTGCATAATTTAAAACTCAATGAAACGGGAATTATCGCAATCATAATTTAGGTACAACATGTTACCTCTTTTGCCTGACGTTTCGATCGGGTTACACCGACCGTGGTCACAGGCTGACTGGAACAGCGATGTCTTCACTCCGTATGAGAGGCAGATTCTTCATCTACCCTCATAATATTATTTTCACGCCAAGTACCGTCACACACTACACTCACTGTGTCCCTATTCTGCACACTAACCGCCGCGTCCGTATTCAGGTGAGAACTCGATCGCGAAACAAAACGAGATTGTCTATTTTTAATCACTGGATTCCATGTCGCGGATAATTTGAAACCGTCTTCCCGATTGAAATTTTTATACTTTTTGATTTCAATAGCTTCACGCACAACTCTTGAATAAAAGTGGCGATCCGTGAAAAGAACTTGCGTTTGATGAAATTTAATCCAGTGATAGTGCCCGATTCAAGAAGTCCGATTCTTATAGGCAGAATAGGAACACAGTGAGTGTAGTGTGTGACGGTACTTGGCGTGAAAATAATATTATGAGTGTAGATGAAGAATCTGCCTCTCATACGGAGTAAAGACATCGCTGTTCCAGTCAGCCTGTGACCACGGTCGGTGTAACCCGATCGAAACGTCAGGCAAAAGAGGTAACATTTTGTACCAAAATTATGATCGCGTTAATTCCCGTTTCATTGAGTTTTAAATTCCGAGAATGTTGTTTACTGCGGCGTGTTACATTGAGATCGGATGCCAAAACAGTGGTGTAAAGTCGTGCACATGGCGGCAGTAAGTTACCCGCTGTATGCGGGCCCGAGTCGTAAACAGACTCGCGTTTACGACTCGTCTCGTCGGGCGTGGAACTGGGGCGACACTTGCGAACTTGCTATGCACCCTGCTTGCTTGATCTAAACATTAAATGAATTGCTACAAGAAGCTTGCCTCAACTAAAATATTAAACTGCACGTGCACTGGATGCAGGCGGCTTCCAATCTGGAAGTCATGGGGGAGGCTTATGTTCAGCAGTGGATATCTTAAGATGGCCATTAGGCTGAAACGAGATGATGAAACGCGCGGAAGAGTTAAAGGAGTCTTCTTTAACTAAGTATTCATCAATCACAGTATGTATTTTATTATATCTTTCTATGCTCTACCTTTGCTGGCGAAATTTAATATGGTTGATATTGGTCGCCCGTCATCACAATATACGTAGACATGACAGTTTGATATCAATCAAATGTTATTTGCGGATAAGGATAATTCATGGTAATCTATGGACACGTTTGATGGTATATCAGATTGACAGTGAAATGATGGAACTAGACTCACGCTAAAGTCTATTTTTTTTTTTTTTTAATACCTAATTGTATAAATATAATGTAGCATTAGGCATGACAGTACGGCTAGTAGGCGTACGTTAAGTAGATTTAGCGGTATAGTGCAGTGCCAAGTTACTATCGCGTCATAAGTGTTGCCAGTGTTGCCGTTTGCGCCGGCCGCCGACTGCCGCCAAGGGGCTTCCGTCGCGTCGGTCGACACATATCGACACATTAGCAGGCAGACTGAACAGATACCACGGAATAGTTAACTTTTCCGTGACAGATACAAACCAATCAACTTTTATTAACTGCTCTACCATTTTTTACTCTCTGTTATTATTGCGCAGGACTGGTGCTCAGGTACTTCGGAGAGTGTGCTCATGAGCTGCATGAGCTCATACCACCGTCACCTTTCTTCCATCGGACATCCAGACGCAGGGCCGGCTACCATCCGTTCTTAGTTGATATACCCATAATCCGCACTAAGCGCTTCTCATCATCTTTTATAATGCGCACAGCTAAAGATTGGAATTCCCTGCCTGCGTCTGTATTTCCGAGTGCATATAACCTGACTCTCTTTAAGTCCAGAGTGAATAGGCATCTTCTGGGCAAGCTCGCTCCATCGTAGATCCCATCTATGCTCTAGAGCAAGATTGGGGTCAAAAATAAGCCCATCTCAAGTAAAAAAAAAAAAAAAAAGGTTACCCATGACAATAAACAACTAAATCCTAATAAAAAAGGATAATTATAAAGTTGAAGTTATTTAAACGACAAGAGTTTTATTTACTTATTACGATATTGACAATCTGGTGCTTGTAATAAGACAAAACTTATTCAAGTTTACTCGAATAAACACGTCAACAAACAAGTGCCTGCACGCATTAGGATAATATCTTCACGGTCACTCCGAATTCGCCAGTCGGATCGGAGACGCGAGCGAACACATGCTTAAATTGCGTGATGCGTCTCTGACTACCGCCGTTCAGTCTCGCCAATCTCGTCCGTCATTTTATGCTACGGGATTAATCTCGTAAAATAGGGCGAGATCTCGCGGGATCGAGATTGCATTGCATTGCATACCTACAGAAAGTTTTTCGTTGTCGTTTGTCCTGTAGTCCCACTACAGGACCAACGACAAAGAAAAACTTTTCCATAAAAACGGTCGGCAGTTTAGTGAAGTAAGTAATGTATTTAAGCAATATAATTATGACCGACGAAAGACCTAATTTAGATGCCAAGGTACAGAAAGAGAAAAACCAACTAGGTATGCACTATAGCCAAGCAGATGCTCGGGCTGAAGCTAATTTCTATACATATAGCATTAGGTGTCGTAGTTGGCCATTCTTCGCCCCAGTTGCCCCAGTTGCCCCATTCGCGTCCGCTGACGCTAATCCTGCGGAATGAGCGTCGGTCAGCGCTCAGCGCCCTCGCGTCACGCCCCGGCGCGCCACACAAATAACGCTCGGAGGCTGTGTTGTACTGTAACTGTACTACATACGTCTGCACTCCGCGCCCGCCCGCCCGGTCGGAAGCGCCCAGCGCACACGGTATGTAACATTTGGTACGAAATCGAATCATGCGCTTCTAGCATCCTGAAAAACATGATGTTTCAAACGTATATTTTTTATTTTGCTGTTTTTTCCCACTGCATGGCAATCATCTCTACTTATCCCTGTCGGTGGTCAATTTATTTTAAACAACATCAAGTCAAACATGTTATAATGACACATCTATGTTTTTGTGATATAAAATAATGCGTTTAAATAAATAGCAATCAAGACGAATAAGAAATGTTAATTTGTTCTCATATTCAGTCACAAATAAAATCATTTTTTAAAATCGGCAGATACTTTCTACGTCTATAAATCGGTACTAAAAAGCATTTCATAGAGCGTTAAAAATAGGTCACTTTTACAAAGTAGCGGCTGCAGGCGGCGCCTTTCATCTTGTAATGGCCCTCGACCCGTCCTCCAGGCGCCCTCTGGCCTCTGAGTCGCTGCCGCACCGGACGGAGGCCTGATGTAATACAGTTTTAGCGATACATTATCACTCCAGTGCAAAATAATTCAAATTAAGTTAATTACCTATCTGTACATAGTATTTATTTTTCTCTATGATACAAGTAAACCAACAAATAGAGATTTTGTTTTTACAATCCTCTGCTAGATGCAGAGGAAAACTAGGTATGTTTTTTTGTTATTTTATAGTCACTACAGAACTACATATTTCCACACCCGGTTTGCAGTGAAATATTTGGCTAGGGAGTGTTAAAATTCTCTGGATACGAGCAACTTGCACAACATAACCAACGAGTTCGGCCCCGGTTTTGTTTTATTTGACAAAAAAAAACTTGCGTTGGGAAGCGACGTTTTGCAATTTGGAGAAGTGGACTGGAATGACGTAGATATTTGTAGAGGGTCATGTTGTGCATTAATGTGCATACGCAGCAGATATGAGCGACGGAAGGCACGGCACGGGTGCCCGGTCACCGGGCCTCCGTCCGGGCCTGACGAGTAGTCGATCGCCGGACACTTGGTAAACGAACGATTCTGTAAACTGTATTCTGTACGTCTTGGTGTCAGTAATTACGACATAAATGAAAGTCATTCAACAGTTTAAAGTTTTATCTAGTACTTCCGTAGTCAGGCATCCCTATAATTTACGCAAGCCGTGAAAGTAACGGAGAATGACCATGGTCACATATTTTTAATTCATCACATCATAATTACGTAAAGATGAAATTATTACTAATAATAACTTTCAATTGAACTTATCTTCAGTGATCATAATGATAAAACAGTCTATCAGTAGTCCATAGATTTAATCAATTACTTCACGACCGTTATAAAAAAAATCTCGAACCTGAATTATCCATTAGGTACTGTCAACTGTGTGAATTGGTTGGGTCTGCCGCGACACGCGACACGACGACAGCTATGCGGCCGATACTATTCCCAGTTTTGGCAAGTGCCCTCATCGGCAGTATTTGTTGCGCATGGCGCGAGGTCGAAGGTGAGTGCTACTATAAGTAAGTACTTACTAACTTCGTTAAGGTGATCGCGCATCTATGAGCACAGCAAGACCCGCAACCACCGCAGTCATTGCATTTTAGAATTCTTTGTATAAAATCTTATGGACACTCGCGCACCTAGCCGCGCTCAGCGCGCGCAGCGAGGAGCGCATCGTTCGCATAATGCGGATGTTTGCAGCCGCAGGTCTTGCAGTGCACGTAGATGCGCGAACACCTTTAGGCACGTTAAAAAAAAAATTGTCCTACTTAATCTAACGAACGAGATTATTTATGTGTTGTAATTTTTTTATATTATTTTGTTTGTAAGTTCAATATTACCTTTTCTCCCAGAACTAAGTTTTTCTTATATTATCATTACCTAATTACTTACGTACTTTATTTCTTATACGAGTGAGTATTATGATAGGTATTGCCTCACACATCCGTGGGTTGTGGTGAATGAATGTTAGAGAGAGGATTATTATATGTATACGTACGTCATACGTACGAGGGTCTCATTATGGCAATCGCTGCGAATGTGATCGGGTTAAGTGTACACTTAACCCACTTAAGTGTTAACTTATTACTTGTTCTGTGGTAGTACTAGTAGGTACCTAATAGTACTGCCACAGAACAAGTAAGACTCGCTACGCTCCTGTGAGTACTACGTTACGTACCAAGGGCTGGGAAGTTATTTTTTTGTTGCAACAATAACGTTAATAATTTTTGAAACTGTTACTTTTATTATCAGCAATTAAGTAGTAAGTTCTAGTAAATTTAATGTAAATTGTTTTATAGAGGCTGAGCATAGTTTCTTAGGGTGGTCGCCCATTTAATAACACGGCAGTGTTCGGCCAATATATCGGCATAATGCGGCCGATGCGCTCGCTGCGCGCGACTTAATGCGCGAGGTTCCATATGATTTTATACAAAGAATTCTTCATGCAATGACTGCGGTGCCTGCAGGTACTGCAGTATTGACAGATGCGCGGCCACCTTAATAACAGTTTATAATTAGTGAGATCCATAGTATAGTAATAAAAGTGTGATCTCAGGCAATGGATGAAATAGGCTTGAACCGGACGCATCGCGCTGTGTCCAGCCAGACGCCGCTGAAAGGACGTCTGCCTGCTGGTTGTTTATTACTCGTATCATGGACTAAGTCAGTCAATGCTCGTATGTAGTTAAATCCGAGTGCACGTTCGTGTGTGCGCAGTGCCGCGCTCGCTGGCCGTGAGCGGCAACCACTCGGGAACGCTGCGCGCCGGCGACGTGGTGCAGCTCACCTGCGCCTCCTCCGGCATCCTGCCCTACACCACGCTGCGCTGGACTAGACAACAAGGTAGCTTATCTTATATGCATATGGTCCTACTTGCCTCAGCATCATCATGTCAGTCAGACTAAACACAGATAAACATAGCTTTATCATCCAGACATCTTTCTAAAGTCATCTTTATTATTAGGTTAATTGGGTACTTATATATTTTTATACCTATGTTACACAAAAATCTGTGATTCACGGAACTCAAATTGGGTATCTTAATAAGTACCTAACTGTGCTTGTCAGAACAGCAGTGTTTGTAAGATACCTCTTACGAAACTTAACAAAGAACTTTTGATACTTACCATGTTTGATGCAAAATAAAGTATTATGTTACGGGATTGCTACCATGTACCTTATTTTTGAGTTCCCGATATTTCGGCCCTGTTGCAAGCGCCATGATCACGGAGTAACGAAATATCGGGAACTCAAAAATAAGGTACATGGTAGCAATCCCGTAACAAACTATTCTAATGTATAGCTAATGTTCGGGCACCCGCGCGGCCGCGTGACAACAGCATTGAAATACTTTACTACCTTTCTTTGTTTTTCTCGCACATGTTGGTTTGTTATAGGTAGTTAGTTTTTTTTTGTAGAATATATGAGCGTGCTTATCTGCGTAAGCACAGTCGCAACTCCGGTAGTAACTGACTGCAGCGTACCTAGTTACAATTAACAGTGTGTGTCTGTGCCATGTTGTACCATGCGTACACCCATGAGCACAGTGTGAACGGAGCCGACGTCGGCTGGCGGTGTTGACTGGTGCTTGACGCTTGTTGGTCGCAGGCAACGTGCAGCTGAACGCGTGGTCGCGCGGCGCCAGCCCGCTGTCGCTGACGCTGCGCGCGGGCCCCGAGCTGCACGGCGCGACCTTCTTCTGCGAAGCGCCCTTCTCCGAAGAAGTAACTACATCACTTTTTACAATTACTAATTATTTATTTATCTGTACCTAAAACAGCAAAATATCGCCAAAATGTTTCACCGGGCAACATAAGTTGGCCATGCTAAGTATAATAACGATAGCACTAGACAATATCAATTACACTATTTAGGTACAGTCAACAGCACGTCGACCTACCCCAAAAGTCAATAATTCTCCAATAGATTTTCAACTTTAAGCTTGACATGTAGAGTTCATTTTCAAATGAGAAAATTTGACATTTCGTGGTAGGTCGACGTGCTGTTGTCCGTACATTACTAGGTACCTAAATGATAACTATGTTGTTTTGGTATTTTTTGACTTGTAGCTATCCATTGACTTATATATTATACTAGCAGCCCGTCCCGGCTTCGCACGGGGTAGACAATTATCGCTAATAGTTTCGGCAGCGCATTCGACGAAAGACATTTTAAGACCCATTTTTCTACACCTTCGGTTACATTGTTCAAATTTTACCAAGGATCCCTAATTTTTTTCAAAATGAAATGTAGCCTATGTCAAATTGGAAGAATGTAGCATTCTATTGGTGAAAGAATTTTTTAAATCGGCCCAGTACTTTTTGAGCCTATTCATTACAAAGATACAAAAATAGGTACAAATCTTTCCTCTTTATAATATTATTAGTACCTATATTAGTATTAGTATAGATATTACTTCGTAAGGACAGGGCGGACCACACTTCTGGGTGTTGGAACTAAAATGACCCGACCGAGGCCGATGTGACGTAGTCAGTTGTCGGCGGTCATCGGGATCAGACATTTGTATGAAAAAATAAAAATGCCTAGATGTTCACTGAAAGCATAGAGAAAGAATAATACTACGTAAAACAGAGGGACAGTCTCGGTACTTTGAAAATTTCCACCTTAACTCGCGCGAAAGACAGCGAAGGTGGTGAGTAAATGGAACTAAAATATAACTACGCCATCGTTTGTTTCCCTCTCTGACTAGATGGCACTATCTGCGCAATGATAGATAACTTGCCCATAGTTCATAGAACCATAGATAAAGGATTATACTACGTCAAAATAAACCATTTATTGACATTAATTTCTGTTTCGGTCCGTCAGAGAATGCCAAACCACCATAAGGTTTACAATTGTTTGCACACTTTGTCAAAAAATATAAACTAACACTTGACAAATTTTAAAAATCGTTCTAACGTCCTCGTAGCTTAGTTGAAAGGGCACTCGCTCGTAGTTTCTATGAGATATGGGTTCGGATCCCACATGATGCGGTCTTTTTTTTCAAGTTGTTATATTATCTTGAATAATATTTTTGTGCGCATCCATAACTTTTTTAAGATATTAAATACTATATTTATCTTTATTTTATTCGGTTGCTGATTTCACTAGAGTATGATCCTAATTTTTATGAAAACTGATGACGGCGATTTTCTATTTGTTATTTATTTTGTGAATATTATGTAAAAAAAAATAATCAAAAGTTCAGTACTGAGTTTAGTTATTAAAAATGGTTTTAACTGTGAATAAACAATTTTCATCAAACTATTTTAATTAATGTCTGGATTTCGAAAAATATTGTCGCCGACTAAGATTCGAAGTCGCGCCCATGGAATATTAGCCCGAATTCTTAGCACTTTGGGCATCGATACTTGACAATACATAACGAAATTACTAATTAGGTTATAGTTTGAAACGACCGTTTATGACATATTTACGTCATTTAGACGTGACCTTTGGACGTGCGTGACACACAAATGCCTTTAAATAAAATTCATTGTTTATCAAAGTTTATAAAAAAAATTGGAACAGGGTTACCAAATTGTATTTATTAGATTAACCTTAAGATTTTTTTCCAAAAATTATTGCTTTTGGGATCAAAGAAAAATTGCTTAAAGCCATTCTAGCCATTTTAACTATTATTTTACCTTATGTAAAACAAACGTCGATGCAGCATGATATTTTTAAAGTTAGAGAGTAAGCTTGTAAATCGTATGCCATGCAATATTTTGCAATGAGAAAGTTGTGCCAAATGAAACATTTGATTAAATGAAACATGACAAAAAACTATTTGTTAAACAATAATATTCCAAAAAAAGATTTGCTAACTAAAAAATTACAATGAGTTGTTTTGACAAATGTTTTTTTGCCAAATGAAAATTTGTGTAAAATAGTTGGGTTGTGATATTTTGGGAAACGTTTTTGGCTAAACATTAGTAATCCATATTTTTCTCCTAAAAATTTATTTTTAAAATCACTTCCCAAATATTAAAACAAATCCCCATATTATAAAACTACAATACTCAATCTGATAGCCCTACAAACAAATATTTGACAGTTGTCGAAAAGCTACATTATTTTGAAGCTTCTTGCTTTTGACCGTTAATTACCAGAGAGTATATAATTACTCGTTTAAAAAAATACTTACATTTTAAAATTTGGTTTTCCTTTATTTATTTTTTCAAATTATTTTATAAAATAATACGAAATGCATATTACCTCTATAATCAACATAAATGCCGTGTTTAGTTTTTTTTAATCCAATAGCTGACGTTGCGTTTCCATAAAAGATAGTTTAAGTTAAAACCGGTAGATGGCATTATACAGTAAATGTTTTAAATTTTAGTTAAAATGATTTGTTTTGAAATAAATGTTAAAATTCTATTAACTTTTCATTTTTAAAAAACAAAAGTGGTAAAAAAGTATTTTGATAACGTTTTTATCAAGAGTTATCGTTCATTGAAATCAACCCCAATCCTAATGAGCCTTGTAGTGACATCTATTCGTTTTTAATATGTACTAAACCTACGGTATATGGCGTTGACCAGACATGCTGAAAGGTTGCTTAAATTACGACAGAAAGGCCATTAAAACAAATTCTTATATTACTTCTCACCCATAAACCGCATATTTGATAAGCACTAAACTTATTCACATTACTTTAACAATTTTCTAACTTCTTTGTCAATTTTACGAAGCAACGCCATATTTACCGTGCAAAACCGATACAACTTTGTAGCGGCGTGCATTAGTTGTATGGTTATAGTATAGCCATAATAGTGCTCACAGTGCACTGAGTGCAGTCCAGTACATGCGATGTAATATAAATATTTTATTTTATGATGATTTATTAAATACTTATTTTAGGTTTACGTGATAAATAAAGCACTATGAGTCAAAAATTAAAAACATGTCAAAAATAAAAAAATGTTTTATTCGAAGGACAGTGAAATGTAATAAATAAAAATATAAATTACCTATCTCATATTAGCCGAAACGTGGAAAATGACAGTCAAGTTGGCCCACCGACTACACGTCTCTCAGCGTGCTATGGAAAGGTCAATGTTGGGGATCGCACTAAGGGATAAGATCCGTAACGAGGTCATACGACATAAGACTAAGGTGACTGATATTGTCCAAAAATGTAGCAAGCTGAAGTGGCAGTGGGCTGGCCATGTCTGTCGCAGAACCGACGAGAGGTGGAGCAGGAAGGTTCTCGAATGGAGACCACGCTTAGGCAAACGTAGTGTAGGACGCGCCCCGGCTAGATGGACCGATGACCTGAAGAAGGCAGCGACTGGATGCAAAGGGCGGGAGATCGTGCGCTGTGGCGCTCCTTGGGGGAGGCCTATGTCAAGCAGTGGACTACAACAGGCTGATATGATGATGATGATCTCATATAGTTTTTTTTTAGAAAAATTTTAAGGATTGATTCCGTATATAAAAATAAATTGTATCCACAAACACCCAATTATCTAACCCCAAACTAAGCAAATCTTGTGCTATTGCGACTAGATACAGATAATAAACATACTTAAATACATTTATTTATAGACTACTTAAATACATTTATCAATATCCGTGACTTAATAATTCATAATTTATAATTCATAAATTCTTTATTGTGAAACACAGGTAGGTACAAAGAGGTCTTACAGGTTTTTTTTAGGTCAGCTGTGATCTGCCTTAATAGGCGTACAAAAACAAATTAAAACAATCTTAATATTATTAAAAAAGTACAATTACAATCACTTATGGTACCTAATAACATTAAAAAATAAAATAATAAGTCCAATAGCTTACACATTATCTGTCAGGAATTCATTCAAAGAGTAATAACATTTGTCAATTAGAAATTCATTTAATTTTATTTTGAAACTTTGTATGTCAAGTTATATCCTGTATATTCATCGGGATTTTGTTGTAAATCCTAGGGGCACTATTGCCGAATATGCTATTGCTGCGCAGACTAGTTTTGCAACGAATTGACATTAGCATGTTTTTATTTCGATCTCGACTTCTGTACTCAAATTTTTTGTTATTATTTTTAACAAATAAAGCGCATTCCATAATATAGAGGCATGGAAGGGTTAAAATCTTTTTGTGTCTGAAATATGGCTTACATGATACGTCAGATTTTAATCTGTACATTGAGCGGACGCATCACTTAGGACTTAGGCGCAAATGCTCGTGCTCATCACACTAACATTTGCCCCTCGCGGGATTCGAACCCGCAACCGCCAGGCATTGTAGTCCGGAGCGCCGAACTACTACACCAGACGGTTGTCGATGTAATCTCATATAAACTCATAAAGAAAATATGGGGACCAGCACTACTGCGTGCTGCAGAATTCGGAATCATACCTTTTGATTTCATTTCGAGAGGTAGAGAGACAAATTGTTTTTTTATAGCTTTAATTATTATATGTATAGGTTAGTCATCATTACAACTTATAAAAAAAGTATAGTTTTATTTAATAGTAATGTTGATGTCAAAGTATTTACTAATTACTAACATACAATTAAACAGAAACAAAAATATTAATATTGATATTCATTATAAAGACACGAAAATTAACGAAGTAAAACAAACGAAGTTCCTAGGTTTAACTATAGAACAATACGTGAATTGGAAAACGCATATGGATAATGTTTGAGCCGCGCGAACGCGACCTTTAAACTGGCTCGAAAGTGAACCAGAACTGCACGCACGCAGATCGCGCGCACTATACTGTATTGTACAAGCCTGTACAAGCCTTGCATGAGTTGCGCTAAAGAGGCGCACCAATCGGTTGCAGTAACGGATCGCGTGCCTGCGCATTCGCGGCGCGTTCGCCAGATCTATACCTATGCTTACAGAGACAATAAGTTTATTTATGCTTTAAAGCACGTTAGATCTGTAACAAAAACTACAATTGCTACCTATCATCCCCTGTATATATTTGAAACATATATGTATGTGTCTCAGGGGTCACACTCAAATTGACTCGGCGTATACTCAACCTCGAAAGACAAAATCTGCGCATAATCGTGGGGACAGTGACCGGTCACTGTCTCCTAAACAAACACCTTTATACCATAGGCAAGACAGCCCTCTCTGCAGGGCTTGTCTAACTACAGATGAAACCGCCGCCCTCGTAGTCCTGGAATGCGAGGCGGTAGCATCACATTGCAATGAAATCCTTGAAAACCCAAGGTCGCTCCGCGAAGCCTGTGAAAAACCCAGGAAACTTCTGCGCTTCTGGGCGGAGCTAGGCTGGTTGCAACCGTAACCATCACATCCCCCACGTACAAAGGACTGACTTTGAGTCTAAGTGCGGTAAAGGGAGTCCACTCTCATACTCATACTCATACTAACATATATGTATTTGTAATGCAAATTATGCATATTTTTAATAGGGCATTTGACATATAAATGTCAAATGTGGATAACCATGAAACACAAGAAATCACAATATCCTGGTACTACTAAAAACTCCAATTACAATGCAGTATTATAAAAGCTGTATGACAATGAATATTAAAAAATCTTCAATAATATACCTACTAATGAATTCAAAACATTGAATAATAATCAATTTAAAAACAAAACAAAACTGAATAAGTGGCTAATCTCACATACCACAAAGGAGTTTTTTAAATAATAAATATTAATTTCAACATAATTATGATATGACTGACATCTATGTACCTAATTTAATTTAATGCAATTTTAGACTCAATTTTATATTTAATTTTAGTTCAGTTTTATATTTAATTTGCATGCCTCGTGTTGGCTAAACATGCTTGGTACGTTCAATTTAAAACACCTATGCATACATGCATAGTGTTTAAGCAAATAAAGATTATTTTATTTTACTTCAATTTATGTTGATGTATTTAATTTGAAAAAGCAAAAAGTTATATTTACTCTGATACTACTTTAAATATAACATCTGTAAAATAAAAACTTTTTTCTTAGTTCCTCTTTCTATATAAGCCGCTCTTACAAGGTTACATCAATACAATTTTGTGGTTACTTTATGATGCTATTTGACAGTTGACATCAAAGTCTAACAGATGTCATGTATGGAGGAAATGCAAGGCGATTTGTTCTGTCAGCCGTATCTTTACTTTTTACATCAATGTAGCTATCAATCAATATAAGTGATTCTTGTGTTTATGTGATGTATTTCAGGAGAACTGGCGGTACTTCCCGTACACGGTGGTGTCAGAGGTAGCGCAGATCACCGTGGAGGGCGCGGGCGCCGGCGCACCCCGCCCGCCCTACAGTTAGTATACCGGTTTATTTACGCCCAAAATATACTTAACTAGTTTCGTGATCTAGTGATCGAGGTCTCCCTTAAAATGCCGGCCTGCATCCAGCGGCTTCCCGCAACTTTTAATACCCACCTAGGATGTTCGGTCGTGTGAACTCGTGTGTATGTTATTCCATTTAACCATCAGCACGACATCCAGCCTTGAGGTACACGACTATGAAGAAGCATAAGTAAAACAGGACAAGTACTGCATATAGGCCTAATTCCAACTAAGATATAATTTAGGGCTGGTATAACTCGAACCACACGGGCTAAGTGACAATTGACAGATAAGTCGAAGTCGCCCTGAGGCTTCTTAAAACCATCATACTGAAAATTACATAATTTAGGTGCATTACTTAATATTATGGAGGACGGAGATGATCAGAAATCCATCCTGTCCCGTCCTGTCACGAGTACAACGTGTCACCGCCAAAAGAAGTTGGTCCTTAGGTCCCGACCTACCTGGTACTGTGCACTAACCCTCGCGTCCGCCGCTCGCAGGGCCGGGCCGCGTGGAGATGGAGGCGCCCGGCACCGCGCACCGCGTCGGCGACATCGTGCCCTTCTCCTGCTCCACCTACGACATCCCCTACACCGTTGTCGACGTCATACAAGTCAAAGGTGAGCGTTTTCACTGTTTCTTCCAGCGAGATTCCTAATTAACTCATCAACGCATTTTCGTTCTAGTCAGTTGCGATTGGATACTTTTAAAATATACCTCATAAGTAATTAGTACCATTGGTAAGATAAGACTATCGTGTGAATCCTGTCGTCTGCTTTGTTTATGTCAGCTTTCGGTATAATAAATATTATAATCATTCTTTGAGAAACTGAGAAAGTACTTATAAATTGTTAGCGTTTATAGTTCCAGCGCCTACTATTATGTAATGCGCAAAGTGCACGATTAGCGTGTTTTATGCAGGCGATTAGGCGCTAAACCCTATAGATAGGTACTGTACACCTTCACAACTGACTGATAGCTAAATAGGGCTGCAGCTCTCATTTCTGTTGTCGCCTACACGCGAACACCACATACCTGTTCGTAGAAACAAACCCAAGAAGACGCTCGTCTAGCGGCTAAGCTCACAGCTCATTCCCATTGTCGCCGGCAGGTAGGTACGAGGTGCAGCTGCACTCGGGCTGGCAGCCGTGGCGCGAGGTGCGGGTGAACGTGTCGGCGGCCGACGACGGCTCCGCGCTGTACTGCCGCGCCACCGCCAGCGAGCCCGACGACTACCGCCAGCTCTACACGCTCGTCTCCAACCGCGTGCCCATACACGTCGTCCACTAGAGGGCACTGACCCCGCCCCGCCAGTCCTGCCGCCACGCGGCTGGGATAATCATGTTGCACCGACCAACTTTGAACGATCGACATCCGACTTCCAAATAAACATTGATTATTAAAAAAATAATAACTAGGTACATTCCGTTTCTTTTATCGTCTATCTTTACTTATCTTTATTGATAACTAGCTGTGCCCGCATCTTCGTTTACATGAACTATAGGATATTTGAATATCACATATATCACACAGGGACATTGAACCGGAATAAGAAGTCAAATCCATTCAGCCGTTTACGCTTGAAAGAGTCACAAAAATATAACATCCAAACATCCTCACAAAATTTCGCATATATTATATTTCTAAGGATAAGTTTAATTACTGTTATTAACATAAACGATAAGGATATAAAGTGCAAAATTTTGTAAACAATCTTGGCATGCCTTATTACAAAAATAACAGTTTATTAATGTTTAGATTATTTACTTATCTACTGTTAACCTAACAGTATAAAATTCACGAACTTTTAGACTATTTATGTTGATAGAATATTAGTTCTGTATTTACAAGTATCTTATTTTAAAATAATAAGAATGTTTACAATTTTCGACAAGCAATAAAAAACTGACCGTCTGATACTATTTCGACACCACTGATATCGAGTCGATGTACCATAATTAAGGTGTGTAGTATTTAATTTTTGACTGGGCACTGATGTTAGGAATGTACGATGAATAACTTTTACACTTATAATATTGCTAAATAATTTAAACCACCTAGATGACTTATGTAAATTAATCATCTTGGGATGTGTAAAGTGCCTGGAAGAGGCACTTATTTATTATTTAGCTAATATATTGCTTACTGAGGAATAAAGAATAATTATTATTATTATTGAGAAAAAAATAATTATTATTGAGGAATAAAGATAATTAAAAGCTATAAATTTTTTAGCATCTCAACTTTATTAACTACGACTATAATCACATAAAATCCTCTACAGTAAAGTTTATTCGTCGCCTCTCCTCTACATTTCAAATTTGAGGAGCGACTTAAACGCGGGCATTGTGAAGACGCCGCCGAACTCAAAAGATCCACTCAACAAATAAAATTCATAAAAACAAAATTATAACAATGGAAATTATTAGTTTCTCATGTAAGCATGCAGGATACTGCCACGCTCGAGCGCGCAAATTTTAAGTATTGAAACATTTTGGAAAATTCTTAGCGCTGCAGACAGCTTTGAATATAAATATATAAACAAGTTCTCAAATTAAGAGTACTTACTCATCAGCATTTGTATGAGAGAAACCTATTTGGTTGGATAACTTAAAGTACTTTATACTTTTTCAGGTTGAGTTATCGTTTCATACTAAATACAAGCAACCAATCCCAATAAGTTCATAGAACCCACAACAGTCTAATAATATTTATTATTTAGGTCCAGTTGCACATCCTTCTAAATCTAGACTTAGCCTGGCTTATTTCTAACAAGTTCAAACAATTCAATAGATATTCTGCTAACCTAACATTTAAGGTCCACTTGTGCTTTAAAAGTCTATATTATTTAGATTTAAACTTTAACTAAACCATATCATTTTTTCCATGGCATAGTGGCAGATATAAAATATTTGAAGCCAGATTAAGGCATCTTGAGCAACTGGACCTTAAACTAAACTCAGAGTTCCAAGCTTATGCATCAGGGCTAACCTTATCACACCAAATTGCCACATGATAGTAAATTCTAATACCAGACCAGATAAATCTAATTTTATTCCCAAGCTGTATGGTTAAAAGTACTACCTGCACTTATGAAGAGTGTGTTGTTTTCTACTTACCGACTCTAGTCTGTAACAAGAAATCGGCACACCTCTCATAGCAAGTGTGCTTAATCCCATCACATAAACTCGTTAGCATAGGCAAACATTGGAAATTAGATATTGGCACATATTTGATCTAATTCTTTGTGTATTGACTTGACAACATCCAAGCCATCTCAAGGTACCCGTTATAATGGAATTCCTATTGAGTCTAGAATATGCATTGCTGCCGAGTAAATTGTTCATCCTCAGGCACTGGTATCTTGGTGCGCCAGGTACCCCACGCAGTTCTACTTGTCGCTGGCTGCGGGCTCGGGAGTGTCGGCGGGCGCGGCGTCCCCCGCCCCGTCGAGCGCGGCCGACAGCTCGTCGTCGTCCTTGCCGTACAGCTCGGGGTACGCGGACATGCACTCCTGCATCACACTGAACTTCTCGTAGCAGTCGCTGCCCTTCGGCTCTGCATCACTGAAAACATGTGCATTGCCATTTAGTAGGGGTGAAGGAATGTTTTTTTTAAAGTTATTTCTACTATTAAAAGTAGAATTGACCATAAAGCATAACAGACTATTAAGTAGTAAAGGTATTACTAAAATAAAAAATCAAAATGAACATTTGAGTTGAGCAAGTATTGATGATGAATGTGGTGTTAGTTAAACTATTCTTATAACTACTGCTATGCTCCTAAGAATATAAAAGCAAAATCATCTATCATATTAATTCAAAACAGTCAAAATTTGTGCTTCACTTTCACAATATTTTAATTGTAATAGTATAAAATCATTACAATTAAAATATTGCCTTCTAAAATAGTCCGAGGATGCTGTGTTGTCTGTCAAATCTTTGGTTTGATAGCAGTAAACTACTCCCACCAGCTACTAAGATAAGCTTTAGAATATAGTAGTGCTACTGAATAGCCACTCTTGAAATATTACTGATTACTTAAAAACACATGCAATAAATAGTGTAACTGTAAATTTTACCTGTAATGGAAGCATGAAAACGCATCTCTGAATTGTGTTCCACAAGGCCCGGTGGCCATGCCTCCGAGGCACGGACAACCCCAGTTGATGGACCCATCGGGCAAAATGAGTCCCGGGGCTGGCTCCGGTTCTGGTAGTGTCACCTTACTGGGCATAGCTAACTCCTCACGTGGAGCCACAATCACTAGGTCTTTGCCTTCGGGACCGGACGATAACACCGAACGGGTTGCCATTTTCCTGGAATGAAATTAAAGATAATATCAATGCTTAGGAAAAAAATTGGGATGATTTATGTACTTAGATATAAGAAACACCGATGACAAAAATATAAGGAATGTTATGCAATGTTATCTACAAAACATAACCTCAGTATCCAACTGAAAAGTCAACATGAAAACATCACATTCAACAATAACAAATCACTCACACATGTGTAATGCATCTACAGAAGCGCCTATAGAGATCAACAAATCACTCACAAAGTGTGTGATGCCTCTAGAGAAGCGCCTGAAGAGATGCCGCCTGCCGCACCCGCAGCCGCCGCGGACTCAGCGCTAGCGCCGCCCGCACCCGCACCAGCTCCCGCGCGGGCACCCGCACCAGCGCGCGCCGCCCGCACCCGCCGCCCGCACCCGCACCCGCACCCGCACCCGCACTACCACCCGCTACCCGCAGCACGTCCGCCTGCGCCGCGCCCGCACCCGCCTCGCCGAACAGCGCCCGCACCGCCTCCTCCACCAGCCGCCGCGTAGACACTGCGCTCTCCTCGGCGCCCCTGCACACAAGTCACAACCGAACAGTTAGCACCGGCTCCGGCTCCCGACCAGTGACGTAACTTCAACGGTGACGCTTACAGGTCCACCTCCAGGTAGAAGTACCGATTCATTCGACGCGACCGAGCCGCACCGATGAGGACGTCGCTACACTTGCGTGAATAGAAGTCTCCCGAGCTGATGACGCCTAAATTATAAACAAGCACGCTTGCCACTTGCTAGAAATATTTTGTAACAAAAAATATTGTTCCCTTTGAGGTTATGCACGGAAATTCGGAATTGACATTGACACATGCCGTGCGTGACTGACAGTGAAGTTTCTTGTTTTTACCATAGTAATAAAGCAAAGGAACATAAATTTATACAAGCTTGACAAACGGCACTAAGAATTTGTGTGTTTACTAGAATTAACTAAAAAAAATGATACGCCGAAGCAACAACGCCGTATGAGTACGCAACGCAATGTCTAGGCCCAATAGGAATCGGTTTTAATATTTTTTCGATTAAGATAAATTGCAGTCCAAATAGCATTTATATAAATAAAGCCACAAATATACCTCCTATGTATATAATTATTATTAAAATGTATGTTATTTATTTTAATAGTGGTGTTGGTAGTTGTGATTCTGTTTATTGTATTAGTAAGCCGGACCGGAGCTTTTGGCAAGATTAAGGTAATGCCGGTTGTCTGTTCACCTTGGAGCTCAGAGCATTGAATACCTACTTAAAGCCTTGGAGCAATACAAAAGCGTGACGCATTTAAAAAAAAACATAATTATAGCGCCAAAAAACTTTTTAGGGTTCTGCAAGTTGATGTGATCTGTTTTGCTCTGTTTTGTATAAATTCCTTACTTCTAATTAACTAAAACGCGTGGAATAACAACAAGTGAGTGTACCTACTGAGAATAATTATACTTCCCTTTTTGCTAATTCAAAAATAATATCTCTATTTGTTGGTACTTTTTTTGTATAATTTTGTTTATTAATATGGTAGGTAATTTAATATGGGATTAGTCTTATCCTATTGCTATCATCAAGCTGAAGATAAAGGGTTTCGATTTTTTCAAATAAGAAAAAACGCCTCGTGCTCTTTGAACTTTATTTATAAAACATAATGAGAAAGATGGATGGAATAGATACTCTTACAAAGTACCTATGTCGAGTGCCAGCCAACCCATGATTTTAACCTATATTTAGGCGGTCTTATCGCTAGCGATCATTTTGAAGCACCATTAAATGTGTGTGTAGGTACTTATTGTTTTGAGCTTTCAGGTTTTTGAAGACAAATCATAAGAGCGCAGTGCACACACACGAAACTCTCAGTTATTGTTGCCAACAATGTTAGCAACAATAACTGGCAGTGTTAGCACCGATTTTTAAAAATAAGTGCTGTGATTAGATACCTACTTTCAAATTATATTCATATAATTTCTAGCTTCTTAATGTTCTGAAGCTGATCATATATTGTTATTTGTATTTTTTACTTAGGTATTTCATATTTTTAGTGATAAATCCTTATCAAGGCGAATCAATCTTATGAGTGCAACAAACAAAAACATTCAAACTCTCATGATCTCATCCATCGGCTGGTGGCACCGACTCCAACAATAACTGATTAGGTTACTTATGTCTGAATTTATTATTTTTAGCTTTTAAGTTTTTTTAAAAGTTCCGATTAATTAAAATCGACCAAAAACCGACGCTTTTTGAAATGAAATGAAATGAAATTCTTTATTCTGTATATAGGCCCTCTTCCGGGCACTTATACACGTCCCAACATATAACTTAGCCCTACCACCGCTTCGGGACAACATATCGGCTGGTGATGAGAAGAAACGGCGCAAGAAACTCAGTCACCTTTGTCAGCCTGATTTTATTACAGGAAATACAATTACAATATAGTGTAAGTGCGAGCTAGGCAGGCTATTAAGTCCATGCACTTTTGTCGTTCAAGTAATCTTCAACTTTGTAGTATCCTTTTTCCATAAGGATTTTTTTAATGTGGTTTTTGAACTCATAAACAGGCAAGTCAACAAGAGTTTGTGGTACTTTATTGAAGATTTGTATACTTTTCCCCAAAAATGAATTACCCACTTTCTTTAATCTGAAGCTCGGAACGGCAAGTTTATTTTTATTTCTAGTATTATAATGATGTGAATCACATTTAAGGCTAAATGAACTTGGGTTTTTTCTAACATACATAATATTGTCAAAAATGTATTGTGACGCTACTTTTAATATTTTAATATCTTTAATGACCTCCCTCAGAGAGTCGCGAGGCCCAAGACAGTATATTGCACGTACAGCTCTTTTCTGCAACACAAAGATTGACTCAATATCAGCAGCTGAGCCCCATAGCAATAGACCATACGACAACAAGCTATGAAAATAACTAAAGTATACAAGTCTTGCCGTTTCGACATCAGTTAAAAGCCTTATTTTCCTCACAGCATAAGCCGCCGAGCTGAGCCTTCCTGACAAGGCAATTATATGGAGACCCCATTGCAGTCGGGAGTCTATTGTAATTCCCAAAAAGGTTGTTGAATTGACTGCATCTATATGATCGTCTGACATATTAATATGCGTACTGACCTGCCTCACATTGGGCATAGTAAATTTGATAAGCTTGGTTTTTTTTGCATTAAGTAACAGATTGTTACCAGTAAACCATCGTACTACTTGAGAGAGAGTATCATTCACATCGTCAAAGGTAGCTATACCTCGGTCAGTTTTAAAAATCAATGATGTATCATCTGCAAACAATACTATCTCACAAAGGTCTTTAGTAAAGTAAGGAAGGTCATTTATATCGGGTGTAAAAAAGGCTTAACCAAGCCGAATACCACATATTCTACGTATTATTACGATCATTTTTTTCTTTTACACTATACCTGGGAAATGACGGGTTACAGAGTTATTGACAGTCAAATTTAAAAAAAAATATTTAAGATTTTTACAAAATTGACTTCTGTTTGATAATACTAAACTTTTTTTCAAAGAAACATGATAAAAAATTTCAGTGCTTCTTTCATAAAAGGCCTTTAAAGGGCACAGCCGGCAATGAATCGTGCGCAGTGCTCTCGCGCCACCCACTCGCCCGCCGACCGCTTACACACACAGGCATAGTCTGTGGCGTGCGCGCTATACATTGCGGGTTAGAAATAAGTTATGTTTTTTGATACCCAAAAAATAAAGTCATTTCCCAGCAATTATTTTTTTTGCATTCTACCTGGTTTTATGTATAGAATTCGTGGTTTAAGGCTTCGTTAAGCCTTTTTTTACACCCTGTATATATCAGGAATAATAAAGGTCCCAATATAGAGCCCTGGGGCACACCCATGCGTAATGGGGCCCCGGAAGAGTCAGTTCCATTGACATTAACTGTTTGCGTTCTATCTGTGAGGTATGACTCTAACAATTTTTCTGATTCATTTGAGACACCATAATGCCGTAATTTCATTAATAACGTTTTGTGATCTACACAATCGAAAGCCTTAGACAAATCACAAAAAACCCCTAGAGCATCTTGCTTATTTTCAAATGCATCGAAGATATGCTTAATGAGTGCAACTCCCGCATCAGTTGTGCTTCTACCCTTGGTAAAACCAAACTGATTCTCATGCAATAGTTTGTTCATTCTAAAGTGTGTGTGTGTGTGTGTTATAAGGGTTGATTACACAAATTTTTTCAAATATTAAGAGCTGGTAGTATTGATATCGGTCTAAAGTTAGAGGGATCACTTTTATCTCCGGATTTAAATATGGGTATGATTTTGCTGTATTTCATTAAATTAGGAAATGAACCTTCGTCAATACACTGATTAAATATACAAGCAAGATGCGTTGCTATAATATCAATTATATGGTTGATTATAATGAAATGCCCCATAAATCTTCTGTTTTTTTCAAATTTAGCTCTCTAAAAGTTTTAACAATAATTTCGGGATTTATATGCCTGAAATTTAGAATAGAACTGCATTCCTCGACATTTGATTTCAAAAAAGTTTCTGCAAGACCTTGTGAAGAGTTTAATTTACTAGTTGTAGCAATAGGTATATTAGAAAAAAAATCCTTAAACGCGTTTGCTACCTCGTTGTCGGATTGAATAATTTTATTATCAACATTAAGGCTAAATGTGCGATCTAATTGTTTAGTTTTGCATGTTTCTCTATTAATAATTTTCCAAGTGGCTTTTATTTTATTTTTGGAGCTAGCAATAGTATCACGAATGTAATTTGATTTGGCCACTGAACATACTATTTTAAAGATTTTAGAGTATTTTTTGACATGTTCAATAATTTTAGGGTCTTGAGTTTGCACTTTTAGGTCATACAATTCATATAATTTTCTCCTACTTTTATGAATTCCAGCCGTAGCCCAGTCACTGAATTTACATTTATTTGTATTTATTTTAATGTGTTTTTGCTTAAATATGTTGTTAAACTTATCTTTAATCAATCCAAACAAATTTTCATACGACACATCCGTTGTGTCACTGTTGAATGGTAATACATTTATTCCATAATCAATATTTTTCTTAAATCTATCTAATTGATTGGCAGTGATTGGCCTACAGATGATAACCACCGTTGGTGAAACATGATGGTGCTCAAATGTGGCTATTTGTCCACTATGATCTGATCTTAGGCAGTTTATAATTGATTTTTGCATAACTTCACAATTACAGAAAATATTATCTAAGCAAGTAGCTGTTGTAGGAGTGATTCGAGTAGGTTCATTAAAAAGGTTGATTAAACTATAGGATTAGAAAAGATTTAAGAACCTTACAGAGTTTTGAGTTACTTCTAATAAATCAATGTTAAAGTCTCCACATACAACTATTTTCTTATTAGATTTTGATAATATATTTAATACCTGTTCCATGGTGGACTCAAAAAGAGGGTAATCTGCTGATGGGGGTTTATATACACTAACAATGATATACCGCTCCAGCTCAGCACATGCTAGTTCAATAGTTTGCTCTATAGAGAGTGCCACGATGTCTGTGCGTTTTTTGGACTTAATATTGTTTTTAATAAGAATTAGTGATCCCCCTCGTTGAGCTGACTCTCTACTGAACAAACTAATGACTGTCCAATTTTCAATCCCTATGAGCACTTTTTGCATTTGCATTTGCATTTTATTATAACGTTCTTATTCAATATTTTCTAGCTATGTTGTTGAACTTCTTACCTGTTTGATTAATATTGTTGGCTATGACGGGACTGTGCTCTTCTGTACTTATACTTTAACTTATAGGAATTTCAGGAATGTGTAATTTTTTAAATTGATTTAGCCCATTTTTATATTCAGGATTCCTTTACTTTGCGATTTTCAGTCGCGTAGTCGGTGTTTGAGGCAGCGCCTAGCCGGACCGAAGTGTCGTCGGCCGCCGTGCCGCCGCGTCACAGACATACAGAGTACCTACGTCTAAAGACGCCGCGTCTCCACTGAATGACCGTGCGAGCTCAAACTAATGAGGTATGTATGAGGTATGGGCTATGGCGTCCTCGTTTAGTAGGTAGTTCAGTAAAAGATTGAAGGGGACGACGCGCGAAGTTGATGTGCAATCTGTCTCTAGTCTAAAGAATGCAATTAACAGTAAAAGCATTCGCGATTGCATCTTAGACAGTGACGGCCTTAGCCAGTGCTAGGCCTCCGGGCCGTTAATGTAATTTGCGAGGCCGTTTTCCAGGGGCGTATAATTATTGACCAAGTGTGGCTAGCCCCACGCTATCAGATTTTTATTTCAAGAGCAATATTCGTGGAGATGCAGTTTAAACATTTTTTATAAAATAATTTACCAGTTTCATTTGGGTGTTTAAATACTATTTTAATTAATATTTTGACATTGCAGGTGCAGTCGTGTCCGGCGCCTCTGCGTTGCGCTAAATAAGGTTAGCACTAAGATTCAGTCAGTCACATTACAATAATAGCTACCAGCTACTGGTTTGAATAGAGCAATTGATACTGTTGCGTTACCTCGACTATGCGATGCGCCCTGGGGAGAGCTGTTGTGTATGCTTTGTAACGTACCTAAAATTATTTTATATGACGTCATATTTGAAGTAAAAGGAAGTAATCAGCTGCGCTTTTACATTGCGTGAATGTTATTTACTTATATTATATTGCACAGACAAAAAATAAGTGGTACAAATGGCGGACTTAATGCCAAAAGCGTACATTGACTTTTAAAAGGGATTTGAAAATCATTTGATTACCTTGCGTTTATTATCCTAAAAGATACATTAAGTGCTCGTACTTGTTGTAATTTCAGGTGGCGAGAGGTCAGACTAGATGCGCCCCGCAGCGGTGACGGCGACGCATATTGCTCAAAAAAATCCTCTTTACATACAACATTTGACTTATTACGGCAGGTACAATGCTACGTAGTATTATTACTTATATTATAATCTCTGACATTGCTGATTTTTATGCATACATGAAATATTTGAATTACACCCTATTTAATAGTACTTACCTCCGTGAGCATAATCTAGATAGTGTATATTGTGTACATGGTTGGAGGAGATATCACTAGATAGTATAAAACAAAGTCGCTTTCTCTGTCCCTATATCCTTATGTATGCTTAAATCTTTAAAACTACGCTACGGATTTTGATGCGTTTTTTTAAATAGATAGAGTATTGAAGAGGAACGTTTGTATGTATAATGTAGTGTAATTAGTATCAGCATTGCACCCGTGCAAAGCCGGGGCGGGTAACTAGTGCAATATAAAATTAAAACTCAGTTTTTTACTAGTCTTTCATACAAGCAACTTAATTAAACCATGTTTTTTTAATATTTAGAAAAGTTTAGTAACAGTTTTCAATTCATAAATTGTTAAGCCAATTTTTTATTCAAAGAACAAACTTATTATCATAGCAGATATATTTAAAAACTCTATCTTTCGAATGTTCTGCTTTTGAGCCAAAAAAATTAATTATAATAACTAAATAGACTTATTTTCATTTTTGCATTGAATGTCTCTACGAAAGAGAAGTAATACCTACCAAAAGTTACTTAGATTGATATCGATGAAAGTTTTTTTTTTAAATTTATTCTAAACGATTAAAACGTTTAAATCCATTTTATAAAAATGTCGAGTGCTTTAATAATCGAAATGTATCGTATTATTAAAATTGTTGCTGAAACTTTAAATAAATAAATACGAATGAAGAAAAGTCATAAATTTTCAGAATAAAACCAAAATGAAATAAGATCCAAGTGCGAGCGCATGAGCACTCGCGAGGTGCGCCCCCGCCGCGTGCGCCCCCCCCGCTTCAGCCGGACCATATTTTTTCGCTCGCGTGCGCTGCGCGCACGCTCGCTCTAAACTTAAGTGAATCCCAAATAGCCTATTTTGTAATAAATCTTTTTAGCTACGAGTAACCTAACCCGACAATAGGTTGCTACGAGAAACCTAAACCAAAAATAAGGTTAGGTTGCTACGAGAAACCTAACCCGACAATAAGTTGCTACAAGTAATCTAACCCGACAATAGGTTGCTACGAGAAACCTAACCCGACAATAAGTTGCTACGAGTAACCTAACCCGACAATAGGTTGCTACGAGAAACCTAAACCAAAAATAAGGTTAGGTTGCTACGAGCAACCTAACCCGACAATAAGTTGCTACGAGTAACCTACCCCGACAATAGGTTGCTACGAGAAACCTAAACCAAAAATAAGGTTAGGTTGCTACGAGAAACCTAACCCGACAATAAGTTGCTACGAGTAACCTAACCCGACAATAGGTTGCTACGAGAAACCTAAACCAAAAATAAGGTTAGGTTGCTACGAGAAACCAAACCCGACAATAAGTTGCTACAAGTAATCTAACCCGACAATAGGTTGCTACGAGAAACCTAACCCGACATTAAGTTGCTACGAGTAACCTAACCCGACAATAGGTTGCTACGAGAAACCTAAACCAAAAATAAGGTTAGGTTGCTACGAGAAACCTAACCCGACAATAAGTTGCTACAAGTAATCTAACCCGACAGTAGGTTGCTACGAGAAACCTAACCCGACATTAAGTTGCTACGAGTAACCTAACCCGACAATAGGTTGCTACGAGAAACCTAAACCAAAAATAAGGTTAGGTTGCTACGAGAAACCAAACCCGACAATAAGTTGCTACAAGTAATCTAACCCGACAATAGGTTGCTACGAGCAACCTAACCCGACAATAAGTTGCTACGAGTAACCTAACCCGACAATAGGTTGCTACGAGAAACCTAAACCAAAAATAAGGTTAGGTTGCTACGAGAAACCTAACCCGACAATAAGTTGCTACGAGTAACCTAACCCGACAATAGGTTGATACGAGAAACCTAAACCAAAAATAAGGTTAGGTTGCTACGAGAAACCTAACCCGACAATAAGTTGCTACAAGTAATCTAACCCGACAATAGGTTGCTACGAGAAACCTAACCCGACAATAAGTTGCTACGAGTAACCTAACCCGACAATAGGTTGCTACGAGAAACCTAAACCAAAAATAAGGTTAGGTTGCTACGAGAAACCAAACCCGACAATAAGTTGCTACAAGTAATCTAACCCGACAATAGGTTGCTACGAGCAACCTAACCCGACAATAAGTTGCTACGAGTAACCTAACCCGACAATAGGTTGCTACGAGAAACCTAAACCAAAAATAAGGTTAGGTTGCTACGAGAAACCTAACCCGACAATAAGTTGCTACAAGTAATCTAACCCGACAATAGGTTGCTACGAGAAACCTAACCCGACAATAAGTTGCTACGAGTAACCTAACCCGACAATAGGTTGCTACGAGAAACCTAAACCAAAAATAAGGTTAGGTTGCTACGAGAAACCAAACCCGACAATAAGTTGCTACAAGTAATCTAACCCGACAATAGGTTGCTACGAGCAACCTAACCCGACAATAAGTTGCTACGAGTAACCTACCCCGACAATAGGTTGCTACGAGAAACCTAAACCAAAAATAAGGTTAGGTTGCTACGAGAAACCTAACCCGACAATAAGTTGCTACGAGTAACCTAACCCGACAATAGGTTGCTACGAGAAACCTAAACCAAAAATAAGGTTAGGTTGCTACGAGAAACCAAACCCGACAATAAGTTGCTACAAGTAATCTAACCCGACAATAGGTTGCTACGAGAAACCTAACCCGACATTAAGTTGCTACGAGTAACCTAACCCGACAATAGGTTGCTACGAGAAACCTAAACCAAAAATAAGGTTAGGTTGCTACGAGAAACCTAACCCGACAATAAGTTGCTACAAGTAATCTAACCCGACAGTAGGTTGCTACGAGAAACCTAACCCGACAATAAGTTGCTACGAGTAACCTAACCCGACAATAGGTTGCTACGAGAAACCTAAACCAAAAATAAGGTTAGGTTGCTACGAGAAACCAAACCCGACAATAAGTTGCTACAAGTAATCTAACCCGACAATAGGTTGCTACGAGCAACCTAACCCGACAATAAGTTGCTACGAGTAACCTAACCCGACAATAGGTTGCTACGAGAAACCTAAACCAAAAATAAGGTTAGGTTGCTACGAGAAACCTAACCCGACAATAAGTTGCTACGAGTAACCTAACCCGACAATAGGTTGATACGAGAAACCTAAACCAAAAATAAGGTTAGGTTGCTACGAGAAACCTAACCCGACAATAAGTTGCTACAAGTAATCTAACCCGACAATAGGTTGCTACGAGAAACCTAACCCGACAATAAGTTGCTACGAGTAACCTAACCCGACAATAGGTTGCTACGAGAAACCTAAACCAAAAATAAGGTTAGGTTGCTACGAGAAACCAAACCCGACAATAAGTTGCTACAAGTAATCTAACCCGACAATAGGTTGCTACGAGCAACCTAACCCGACAATAAGTTGCTACGAGTAACCTAACCCGACAATAGGTTGCTACGAGAAACCTAAACCAAAAATAAGGTTAGGTTGCTACGAGAAACCTAACCCGACAATAAGTTGCTACGAGTAACCTAACCCGACAATAGGTTGCTACGAGAAACCTAAACCAAAAATAAGGTTAGGTTGCTACGAGAAACCAAACCCGACAATAAGTTGCTACAAGTAATCTAACCCGACAATAGGTTGCTACGAGAAACCTAACCCGACATTAAGTTGCTACGAGTAACCTAACCCGACAATAGGTTGCTACGAGAAACCTAAACCAAAAATAAGGTTAGGTTGCTACGAGAAACCTAACCCGACAATAAGTTGCTACAAGTAATCTAACCCGACAATAGGTTGCTTCGAGAAACCTAACCCGACAATAAGTTGCTACGAGTAACCTAACCCGACAATAGGTTGCTACGAGAAACCTAAACCAAAAATAAGGTTAGGTTGCTACGAGAAACCTAACCCGACAATAAGTTGCTACGAGTAACCTAACCCGACAATAGGTTGCTACGAGAAACCTAACCCGACAATAAGTTGCTACGAGTAACCTAACCCGACAATAGGTTGCTACGAGAAACCTAAACCAAAAATAAGGTTAGGTTGCTACGAGAAACCAAACCCGACAATAAGTTGCTACAAGTAATCTAACCCGACAATAGGTTGCTACGAGCAACCTAACCCGACAATAAGTTGCTACGAGTAACCTAACCCGACAATAGGTTGCTACGAGAAACCTAAACCAAAAATAAGGTTAGGTTGCTACGAGAAACCTAACCCGACAATAAGTTGCTACGAGTAACCTAACCCGACAATAGGTTGCTACGAGAAACCTAAACCAAAAATAAGGTTAGGTTGCTACGAGAAACCAAACCCGACAATAAGTTGCTACAAGTAATCTAACCCGACAATAGGTTGCTACGAGAAACCTAACCCAACATTAAGTTGCTACGAGTAACCTAACCCGACAATAGGTTGCTACGAGAAACCTAAACCAAAAATAAGGTTAGGTTGCTACGAGAAACCTAACCCGACAATAAGTTGCTACAAGTAATCTAACCCGACAATAGGTTGCTACGAGCAACCTAACCCGACAATAAGTTGCTACGAGTAACCTAACCCGACAATAGGTTGCTACGAGAAACCTAAACCAAAAATAAGGTTAGGTTGCTACGAGAAACCTAACCCGACAATAAGTTGCTACGAGTAACCTAACCCGACAATAGGTTGCTACGAGAAACCTAAACCAAAAATAAGGTTAGGTTGCTACGAGAAACCAAACCCGACAATAAGTTGCTACAAGTAATCTAACCCGACAATAGGTTGCTACGAGAAACCTAACCCGACATTAAGTTGCTACGAGTAACCTAACCCGACAATAGGTTGCTACGAGAAACCTAAACCAAAAATAAGGTTAGGTTGCTACGAGAAACCTAACCCGACAATAAGTTGCTACAAGTAATCTAACCCGACAATAGGTTGCTTCGAGAAACCTAACCCGACAATAAGTTGCTACGAGTAACCTAACCCGACAATAGGTTGCTACGAGAAACCTAAACCAAAAATAAGGTTAGGTTGCTACGAGAAACCTAACCCGACAATAAGTTGCTACGAGTAACCTAACCCGACAATAGGTTGCTACGAGAAACCTAACCCGACAATAAGTTGCTACGAGTAACCTAACCCGACAATAGGTTGCTACGAGAAACCTAAACCAAAAATAAGGTTAGGTTGCTACGAGAAACCAAACCCGACAATAAGTTGCTACAAGTAATCTAACCCGACAATAGGTTGCTACGAGCAACCTAACCCGACAATAAGTTGCTACGAGTAACCTAACCCGACAATAGGTTGCTACGAGAAACCTAAACCAAAAATAAGGTTAGGTTGCTACGAGAAACCTAACCCGACAATAAGTTGCTACGAGTAACCTAACCCGACAATAGGTTGCTACGAGAAACCTAAACCAGAAATAAGGTAAGGTTGCTACGAGAAACCAAACCCGACAATAAGTTGCTACAAGTAATCTTACTCGACAATAGGTTGCTACGAGAAACCTAACCCGACAATAAGTTGCTACGAGTAACCTAACCCGACAATAGGTTGCTACGAGAACCTAAACCAAAAATAAGGTTAGGTTAGGTTAGGTTAGGTTAGGTTAGGTTAGGTTAGGTTAGGTTAGGTTAGGTTAGGTTGGGGTGCTACAGAGTAACCTCCTCGTGCGGCGGGGTGTTGCTCATTACATCTGGTTACGATCGGGTGTGAGGAGCAGCATCCTGTCCCGGTGCACCCTGGGCAACGGCAGTTAGGAATTGCCTTCGGGTAATTGCTAGCTGGCGGCTGAACTCTGTCTGTGCCGCTCCTTGCACTACTATGTTAAGCATAGCGGTGCAGGGATGTGGTACGAAGCACACCGTAATCCGCAACGGTCTACCGGCGGGACGGGGGTCCAGTTCACCTGGACCGCGAGGCGGAAACCTCTTTAAATACTACCACGCGCGGCTCAGCCCGCCCATAGTCAGCCGCCGCTGACTGGCGGGTCGCCGGGCAACTCGTTACCCCGTGGGGGCCGAGGGCTGTCGGGGGCACTTCGTCCGGGCCGCGAGGAAGGACCACCTCACTAAAAAACCCAAACATACCGTAACTCACCCTCACGGGTGGGCCGGGGGCTGTCGGGGCTTTTGTCCGGGCCGTGAGGAAGGGAAACCTCTCTAAAAAACCCCTGTATACCGTTACCCCAATCGGGGCCGGGGGCCTTTCGGGGCCGCGAGGATGGTAAACTCAATAAAACTTCCCCCTAGTCCTGGAGTCTGCAAGGGGGCTCCAGAACGTATGACTGGTAGGGTTACATACCGGTCGATTTCCTTGCATCATACCGTTCTGCCCTTTTCAGGGCGGGGCGGGGGCCCTGCTTGCCAGGGCTGCGGGGAGTAAACCCCAATGGGAGTGTTTGGGGGCTGGGTCTGTTGCGGCGGAGTGCGGTGGGGGAAATGGGATGTGCGCGGCTTCTTTGGTGTTGACAGGGTTTTAGAGGTTCTGCCCCTCCCTTGTCAACACTATCGCAGTCGCTTAGCATCCCAGGACATCCCACCGTACTGTGCTCCTTCAGCCCTTGACCCCAAATATCCCAAAAATCCTTCAATTCCCGTCGTTGGGGCGCCCCATGGGGCCTCGCGTGGCGACGGGGTCTCTGACCTTGCGCGGAGCAGGGCAGAGTGGTTGGCGTAGTGGGATCAACCAGCGAGCGGCCACCCCAGGGTTTCCCGCCTCTCTGGGCGTATATAGGGTTACTCGGCTATACTGGGATCTCTGGCCGGATGGACCTTTTAGTTCTCCCAGACTCGTGGGTCTTATATGGATAAAAAGACAAAAAACAAGGGGAATTTAGGGGGGAAAGTGACGATGGAACCCACCTTCGAATCTCGCCTTAAGGGCATGTTCGGTGGGTCTTCCAAGAAGATAGGGAAGGGCAGTGAGACTGCCGAAACGGATGAACCCAAGTCATCGCCTAGCACGAGCAACGTCTCTCTCGTTTTTCGTGCCGGAGACAAGGCTGACGAGGGCAAAAAGGGAAGTGGAGAAAAAGAGAAGAGAGAAACAAGGAAAGGAAGGAAGGAAAAGGAAGAGGAACAAAGCAGGAGTAGAGATAGCTCCCGCTCAAGCGGTAGAGCCAAGCAAAAAGGAGTTGACGAGAAGGCAGACTCTACAGAGAGTGCCGAATCGGATAAAACCGCCACCTGGGAGAGCACATACTTCATCAACGATGATTTCGATGTGTTCTCCGAGTATAGCGAGGACCTTGACGACAGCCGTCCCGGATCCAAGAGGAAATTTGGGGACAACACTGCGTCACCAGAGGATGGCTTGGACCGGGACGCGCCCGGCACCTCCAAAGCTACTAGACTAGATGGAGGCCGCAGGGGTAGGGCACCTACACGTGGAAAACCACGAACCCGACAAACATCTCCGGAGTTCGAAGATGACCACGAGAGACTGAAGTGGAACATAATGATGGCTGAGAGGGAACTGGCGGATAGCCCGATCTCCCCCTCGCCAGACAGAGTTCAACCAGCTAAACCTGTTGATGTGCAAAGACGTCCAACCTCACCGGTGTTTGATAGTGGCGCTAGGGACTCCGACTTAATGCCGCCTCCAACCGCACCACCGACGTCTCGCACACCCTCAGCCACAAGGAGGAGGAGAGAGGCCCTTAGAGACATTCCCTCTGAGGCTGGCCCACCCGACCTATCTGGAGACCTGTATCTTAAAATACAGGGTTGCTGCAATTGGGTGAGAGACCTTGCCCAATCATCAGGCAACCTAAAGGGCACATACATTCGCGACTTCAAAAAGGCCGCGAGTGACATCGAGTCATATGCCTACGCCATGCGCAATCGCACCGTCACCAGCGAAAACTGCACGCTGGAGATGGAGCTTGCGCATGTGCGAGACCAGCTCTCGGCGACTCGTGTGCGAGAAGAACGGCTCCGTAGGGAGTTCGCTGAAATGAGGGTGGAAAACCACCATTTGTCGGCTGAAATCAGCACCCTCAGGGCGGAAATCAAATATCTCCGGGACCAAGGAGGAAGTCTCCATACCCCTCCCCGGACACCCACGGTGAAGCCAACACGCCCCATGGGGGATGAAGGAATTGAGGACTTCACTCGCTCCATCCTCGTCCATGTGGGCGAAATGATACGGGACAGTTTCGAGGCGTACGAGAGAAGGCGAGCTCCTGTCGCGGAGAGTGCACAGCCTCCTCCTCGCGAGAGGGATGTGACTCAGCCCGCGACTAGCCAGGCCGATACCCCGCCGCCTCAACCTCAACCCAAGGGCAAGGGCAAAGGCAAGGGAAAAGGGAAGACCTCCGGTTTGGTGGTCGTCCCCACGCCCCCTCCGCCAGCCGCGGCCATGGATGTTACCCCTCAGCCTGAGGCGTGGACTGAAGTGGTCAAACGGGGAAAAAAGCGCGACAGGGCTGTCGGCTCAGCTGCAGTTCGAACCGCAGTCCAAGCCGCCCAACCCACCACAGTGGCTCCCCCGAGTACAGGGAAGAAAGGTAAACGGCAGAAGAAGGCACAGGGCGCTTCGACGCCCGCCCCTCCTGTCCGAAAGAACCAACCTGTGGAGAGGTCGAAGCTTCCTGCCCCGTCTAGCGGAAAGAAACCCTCCAAATATGGGAACCCCTCTCGACTCCGAGCACCGCGTTCTGCCGCGATTGTGCTGGAAATGCAGCAAGAGGGCATAGCAGCGGGACTAAGTCTGAGTGGCTTCCTCAAGGAGGCCAGGGCTCGACTAGATGCGAATCAACTGGGCATCGAGGGCCGACTCACCTTCAAGAAGTCAGTCCCAACCACCAGCTACATCCTGGAGATTACCGCCCTGGCGGGACAGAGCGTAGACGAGGCGAATGCGAAGGCGGACCTAATGGCCTCTCAGCTCGCCGGCATCTACCCACCAGGAGCGATTAAAATATCGAGGCCGGTCAAGTCTACTGACATCAGACTGATCGGTCTCGATGTGTCGATAACCGCCGCAGAGGTCGCCGTAGCGGTGGCCAGACACGGTGAATGCCAAGTGGAGAGAATTCGGGTTGGCCGAATCTCTGAAAGCAACACTGGTGGCAGCGTCGTTGTTCGCTGCCCGATACAGACCGCGAAGAAGCTGGCCAACAGCAAATTCACCGTTGGATGGACCACGGTAAAAGCCATCCTTCTAAAGCCGCGGCGCTTTAGATGCTCGAGGTGTCTAGGAGAGGGCCACGGCCGCACCAGGTGTGCTGCGGTCGAAGACCGTAGCAACATATGCCTCAGGTGCGGCGAAGCCGGCCATAAGGCAGCTGGGTGCACACGAGGAGTCCGCTGCATACTCTGTGCATCCCATGGCCGAAATGACCAGCATCGGCTGGGGTCGCGTGACTGCCCTCAGCCGACCAAACGAGACGCAACAAACCCCCTGGTTGAGGACCCGAGACCGCAGCAGCGTGAGGGCTCCCAGGGGGTAAGGGAGGCGCCTGTCGAGATATCTGCAGGCGTCCGGGACAGGAGCCCGATATCCCTTAGGCCTAGAGGATCGGACGCGGGGGCGTCCGAAGCCTCTACTTCTACAGGCCTGAGTGGGCGCGCGCGGTGTACCCGCGCGTCCCTCAAGAGCGGCAAGAGCGGCAAGTCCGCTTAAGAGTGGGTCATGTGATGACATGCGCACGTGACGGTGCATGAGATGCAGTCCCCTGGGCTTACCCTTCACTGTCACGTAACATGCGCGAGAGGTACACGGAGGGTGGTTTAGTGGGTAGGGTCCGCTAAATAGGACGAGCCCCACATACCCCTGCGACGGCCCCCGCTGTCGCAGGAAATGCGCAAAAAGCATTCCCCCGCCTGAAAAAAAAAAAAAAAAAAAAAAAAAAAAAAAAAAAAAAAAAAGGTTAGGTTAGGTTGGGGTGTCAGAGTAACCTCCTCGTGCGGCGGGGTGTTACTAATTACATTCGGTTACGATCGGGTGTAAGGAGTAGCATCCTGTCCTGGTTCACCCTGGGCAACGGGGGTTAGTAATTTCCTTCGGGTTATTGCTAGCTCACGGCTAAACTCTGCGGGAGACGCTCCCGTCGGGCTTGAGCAGCCCGCTCGTGGATGCGTCTTGGGGCGGCACTTGCGGGGGGTGATGACTCCCTACTCGTGCTGCCTAGACGGTGGTCGCGGAGGAAATCCGCGACCTGGCCGCGGGGTGCTGACCCTGCGGTTTGTGGTGTCTCTCGCTTCCCAGTATGGTTCGAGCTATGCTGGGCAGCGAGTGGGAGTAAGACGTGGGCGGCCTTTTGTTGCGACACTATGTCGTCGCAAAGGGTGGCCACGGATCGGGCTGGGAAGCTTAAACCCTTGCTGACCCGATCCGAAGTCGTAGAAGAGGGCGGAGGAGACGGCGTTGTGCCGCGCTCAGCTTCCCCCTTCTAGCGGACTAGTGGGTGCGGGGCGGGGGCCCTTAGCTCACATTGCACAGTCTGCCAGTCTGGGGTGATCCCGTGTGTACAGGATTACCCATTCCCTATGCCTGAGGCCCGGCATAGCATGCCGTACGTTTGTGACGCATGGACGGAAACCAGAACACGGGTCCCCGTGTGTTACTTGCATACGTTGCGTGGTACACCGCAGGTTTTTTAGTGGGTGATACTTCGTCATGGCTCAGCGGCGAAAGCCGTTGTAAGATGACGAGGGAGTCCCACATAACCTACCGCTGCCCCCGCGGCGGTAGGTATGCGAAATGCATTTTTCCTGCGCACCAAAAAAAAAAAAAAAAAAAAAAAAAAAAAAGGTTAGGTTAGGTTAGGTTAGGTTAGGTTGGGGTGCTACAGAGTAACCTCCTCGTGCGGCGGGGTGTTGCTTATTACATCTGGTTACGATCGGGTGTAAGGAGCAGCATCCTGTCCCGGTGCACCCTGGGCAACGGCAGTTAGGAATTGCCTTCGGGTAATTGCTAGCTGACGGCTGAACTCTGTCTGTGCCGCTCCTTGCGCTGCTATGTTAAGCATAGCGGTGCAGGGATGTGGTACGAAGCATACCGTAATCCGCAACGGTCTACCGGCGGGACGGGGGTCCAGTTCACCTGGACCGCGAGGCGGAAACCTCTTTAAATACTACCACGCGCGGCTCAGCCCGCCCATAGTCAGCCGCCGCTGACTGGCGGGTCGCCGGGCAACTCGTTACCCCGTGGGGGCCGAGGGCTGTCGGGGGCACTTCGTCCGGGCCGCGAGGAAGGACCACCTCACTAAAAAACCCAGACATACCGTAACCCGCCCTCACGGGCGGGCCGGGGGCTGTCGGGGCTTTTGTCCGGGCCGTGAGGAAGGAAAACCTCTCTAAAAAACCCCTGTATACCGTTACCCCAATCGGGGCCGGGGGCCTTTCGGGGCCGCGAGGATGGTAAACTCAATAAAACTTCCCCCTAGTCCTGGAGTCTGCAAGGGGGCTCCAGGGCGTATGACTGGTAGGGTTACATACCGGTCGATTTCCTTGCATCATACCGTTCTGCCCTTTTCAGGGCGGGGCGGGGGCCCTGCTTGCCAGGGCTGCGGGGAGTAAACCCCAATGGGAGTGTTTGGGGGCTGGGTCTGTTGCGGCGGAGTGCGGTGGAGGAAATGGGATGTGCGCGGCTTCTTCGGTGTTGACATGGTTTTAGAGGTTCTGCCCCTCCCTTGTCAACACTGTCGCAGTCGCTTAGCATCCCAGGACTGGCCACCGTACTGTGCCCCTTCAGCCCTTGACCCCAAACATTCCTAAAAATCCTTCAATTCCCGTCGTTGGGGCGCCCCACGGGGCCTCGCGTGGCGACGGGGTCTCTGACCTTGCGCGGAGCAGGGCAGAGTGGTTGGCGTAGTGGGATCAACCAGCGAGCGGCCACCCTGAGTGTTGCCCGACCTCTCAGGTGTAAATAGGGTTACCTGGGTATCGCGGGATCTCTGCCCAGGTGGACCACCTTTTTTCTCCCGCACTCGTGGGAATCGTATGGATACTTTTACATTCTATGGGGATAATAGGGGGGACTCAGACGACGAAATCCTGCCTTCTCAGGCAGACGCACCGGACTTGACAACGGGCGAGGCTCACTCGAGCCGACCCCTACATAGACGTGACCAGACGCGCGGACGCGCGTCTTCTTTCACCGGACGTGACAGATCGCGAGATTCTCGCGACTCCTTCAGGAGTGAAATCGTCCCGAGTACATCACGGGACGCGGGCACAGAGGACGAGGAGCGCTCATTTGGCCTCCCGAAAGTTGCGAAACTGTCTTCGGGCAGGGGTTCGATTACTCGACGACCTATCACTGCCGCTGAACGCTCAGCCCAGGTCAAGGTCCAGCAGCTAGCGAAAGACGCGGAGTTAGATAGGGCCGTTGAGTCTTACAACACGTGGAGGGAGACCACAGCCTCCCAACGCCTGTCACAAGACCAGGCAGATGGCGAGTTGGCATATGACCTAGCCAACAGAGTCCAGCGAGACGCCGAACTCATATATGAGGTGGCTGCCAAGTGCACTAACATTAAGGGCACGCTTAAAAAAGCCCTTAAAGAAGCTGCGCAGTCCGTGAGCGAATCCGTCGAAGAGCTCCGGACTCGCACTTCCAACGACGAGGTGACACGGATGGCTGACGAAGTCACTCGACTCCGGAAGCTCTCCGCTGATTCAATCCGGCTGTCCAAAGAGACAGCCAGCCTACGAACTGCCAACGCCGCCCTTGAAAAGCGTATCACGGACGGCTTAAACGCGAGGGAATCGGCTGCAGTCGCGAAGCTCCGACAGGACAACGACCGACTGCAGACTGAAATTCAAGTCCTGCGAGAGGGAATGGCTGCAAATCGCGACCTGTTCTCGAGGGTCCAGCAGGCTGAGTCCGAGGTACAATCCCTACGAGGGGACAACGACCTCCTCCACGCCGAAATCAAGGCCCTCAGACAAGAGCTGGATGGCGTCAGAGCTGGCTCGTCCAAAGCGTCCACCTCCCTGGTGGAGAATACGAGGCTGAAGGCCGAAAACACGAAGCTGCGCAACGATCTCACAGCCGCACTGCGTACTGTGGAGAGTACCGCGCGCTTGCGGCCACATCGTAACCACCAGTCGGTGCAAACCGACCGGCTTCCCGAGGCTGAACCTGCAAAGGTTCCTGACGCTGACATGGAGGTTCTGCCCTCTTCAGACACTGGCGGCGACGCGTCCCTCCAATCGTTGGTGCGCATCATGGGCACCATGATGGACGCAAAACTTGCGGCTATTAAGGAGTGTCTTCCCGCGCCAAAAATCGTCCGCCCGCCACTACGGGCCGATAAGGGCAAAAGTGCGAATGCCGTGCCGGAACCTGTGGCCGGTACCAGCAACCCACCGCTGCCCAAGCCGTGGAAGGGGAAGGGGATGGGTAAAGGAGCGAGCAATCGCTCCAATCCGGCACCCCAACCCCCTCAAACGGGAGACGCCGCCCCTCCAGCCAACACCTGGACAGAGGTGGTAAAGCGCGGACGAAAACGCGGCAAAGGGAAGGAGTCCCAGGCCCCGGCCGCTTCGTCCACCCAGACCCGAACTGCCAACCAGGCACAGCCTACTGGCAAAACGAAACCCCAGCAAAAGGCCGCCCAAAAAGCGAAGCCGAAGAAGAAGACGCCCAGACTTCGTCCGCCTAAATCAGCGGCCGTGGTGCTGGAGCTGTTACCAGAGGCGGAGGCACACGGCCTTAAATTAACCGACCTCCTGAGGGATGCCAAGCGCCAAATAAACCCACAGGAGCTCGGAATAGTGGATCGACTCTCGGTGCGGGCCTCTCGCATGACCGGAAACCGAGTCATGGAGATTAGGTCCATCAAGGACAGCCCGCCGGGCGAGACTGGCGAAAGAGCGGACGCCTTTGCGGCTGCCCTCCTTTCCACTTTCCCACCCGGTAGCGTAAAAGTGACGCGGCCAGTTAAGTCGGCTGATATCCGACTTGCTGGCCTAGACGAGACCGCGACGCCCGAAGATATCTTGGCTGCTGTCGCTGAACAAGGGGGCTGTGATCCTTCCCACGTCAGAGTGGGTCGGATATCTAACGGTGGTTCTGGCGGCACCGTCATAGTCCGCTGCCCTGTGATGGCGGCCAAAACATTGGCTCGCAACAAGAGACTGCGGGTGAGCTGGGTCTCGGTTAGAGTTCAGCTTCTACTCCCGAGACCCCTAAGATGCTCCCGATGCCTCGGAGAGAACCATGGCCGGGCTCTCTGCAAAGCCGCGGAGGACCGCAGTAATATCTGCATCCGCTGCGGCGAGCCTGGTCATAGGGCTGCAGGATGTGCGGCCCCCTTGCGCTGCTGCCTCTGTGCAGCGGCGGGCCGGCCCGCGGATCACCGCCTGGGCTCGAACAACTGCCCCCGGCCCAAAATAGACCAACAGCGTGGAAAGCCTCCGACAGCTGCCCCAAAAGCGCGTCCATCGCGCCGTGGCCAGGAGAGCTCTCGGGCTAGACCAACGACAACAGAGGTTGTCTCTGGTGATAGGGCACGCAGCCCTCTAGCCCAAGGCACTAGAGGTAGAGACTCGTCTCCCGAATTCTAGTGCCGAGTGGTTGCGTACCGTACGCTCTACACCAGCGGATCCGGACTCGGACAGCGCCAGCATCCGTGTCTATGGGGTGGTGACCCTCATATTCATTGATACCACCAAAGGCGCAAGAGGCAACCCAGGGGGGTTTTAACTGCAGCGCAGTTTCCCCCCTTCAAAAAAAAAAGGGGTGCTACAGAGTAACCTCCTCGTGCGGCGGGGTGTTGCTCATTACATCTGGTTACGATCGGGTGTAAGGAGCAGCATCCTGTCCCGGTGCACCCTGGGCAACGGCAGTTAGGAATTGCCTTCGGGTAATTGCTAGCTGGCGGCTGAACTCTGTCTGTGCCGCTCCTTGCACTACTATGTTAAGCATAGCGGTGCAGGGATGTGGTACGAAGCACACCGTAATCCGCAACGGTCTACCGGCGGGACGGGGGTCCAGTTCACCTGGACCGCGAGGCGGAAACCTCTTTAAATACTACCACGCGCGGCTCAGCCCGCCCATAGTCAGCCGCCGCTGACTGGCGGGTCGCCGGGCAACTCGTTACCCCGTGGGGGCCGAGGGCTGTCGGGGGCACTTCGTCCGGGCCGGGCCGCGAGGAAGGACCACCTCACTAAAAAACCCAAACATACCGTAACTCACCCTCACGGGTGGGCCGGGGGCTGACGGGGCTTCTGTCCGGGCCGTGAGGAAGGAGAACCTCTCTAAAAAACCCCTGTATACCGTTACCCCAATCGGGGCCGGGGGCCTTTCGGGGCCGCGAGGATGGTAAACTCAATAAAACTTCCCCCTAGTCCTGGAGTCTGCAAGGGGGCTCCAGGGCGTAAGACTGGTAGGGTTACATACCGGTCGATTTCCTTGCATCATACCGTTCCGCCCTTTTCAGGGCGGGGCGGGGGCCCTGCTTGCCAGGGCTGCGGGGAGTAAACCCCAATGGGAGTGTTTGGGGGCTGGGTCTGTTGCGGCGGAGTGCGGTGGGGGAAATGGGATGTGCGCGATTTCTTCGGTGTTGACGTGGTTTTAGAGGTTCTGCCCCTCCCTTGTCAACACTGTCGCAGTCGCTTAGCATCCCAGGACATGCCACCGTACTGTGCCCCTTCAGCCCTTGACCCCAAACATTCCTAAAAATCCTTCAATTCCCGTCGTTGGGGCGCCCCATGGGGCCTCGCGTGGCGACGGGGTCTCTGACCTTGCGCGGAGCAGGGCAGAGTGGTTGGCGTAGAGGGATCAACCAGCGAGCGGCCACCCTGAGTGTTGCCCGACCACTCAGGTGTAATTTGGGTTATTTGGCTACTGGGGATCTCTGGCCAGATGGACCATCTTTTCTCCCCGACTCGTGGGTATCACATGGAAAATTACACATATTATGGGGATAACAGGGGGGGTTCTGATGACGAAATCCTGCTTTCACAGGCAGATGTACCGGAAAAGACAATGGGTGAGGCTCACTCGAGCCGAACCTCACACAGACGAGACGAGGCGCGCGGACGCGCGTCTTCCTTCACCGGACGAGACAGGTCGCGAGATTCTCGTGACTCATTTAGGAGCGACATCGTCCCGAGCACATCACGGGACGCGGGCATAGAGGACGAGGACCGCTCATTTGGCCTCGCTAAAGTCGCGAAGCTCACCTCAGGTCGAGGCGCAATCGCTCGACGGACTTTAACCACAGCTGAACGCTCAGCCCAGGTCAAGGTCCAGCAGCTGACTAAAGAAGCGCAGTTGGATAAAGCCGTCGAAGCCTATAATGCATGGAGAGAAGACACTGCCTCTCAGCGTGCAGTGCTCGACTTCGAAGACGGAGAGGTTGCTCTGGACCTCGCGAACAGAGCTCAACGCGACGTTGAAATCGTGTACGAGGTCGCGACTAAATGCAGCAGAATTAAAGGGACCTTTCAAAAGGCCCTTAAAGACGCTGCCCAGTCGATCAGCGAAACCGTTGAGGAGCTGAAAGGTCGCAGTAGTAACGAAGAGGTGTCCCGGATGGCTAAAGAACTCACCAAACTCCGGACCCTCTCTGCCGACTCAGTCCGCCTGGCAAAGGAGACGGCCAGTTTACGGTCTGCCAACACTGCCCTCGAGAGCCGAGTCAAAACTGGCGAAAAGGCCCTTGCTGAGCTTTCACAGCTCCGACCAGCCCACGAGCGTCTGCAGACCGAAATACAGGTCCTGCGTGAAAATATGGCCGCCAACGGCGACCTTAAAGTGAGGCTTGAAAAAGCTGAAAGTGAGGTCCAACTTCTCCGCGGCGAAAACGACCTCCTTCATGAGGAAATAAGAGCCCTCAGGCAAGAACTCGACGGTGTCCGTGCTGGCTCATCTAAGGCTTCCACGGCCTTAATAGAAAATACGCGCCTCAAGGCCGAGGTCCTGAAGTTGCGTGGCGAGCTCGCTACCGAGAAATCCCGCAAGCGGCCTATTGAAAAGACCGGGCCTCCAAAGCCCGTGCTTCAAAATCAGTTGGTCCAAACTGACCAACTACTGGAGAGGGAGCCTGCAAAGGCTCCTGACATTGAAATGGAGGTTCTGCCCTCCCACGACACAAGCGGCGATGCGCTACTTGAAAAACTGGTTCGCATCATGGGGACGATGATGGACGCCAAACTTGCGGTGATTAAAGAGTGTCTCCCTCCACCCAAGAGCGTCCGTCCACCCCTACGAGCTGACAGAGGCCAAGTTGCGGATGCCACAACGGCACCTCCTGCCGAGACCAGCAACGCACCGCCGCCAAAACCCTGGAAGGGGAAGGGGATCGGCAAAGGCGCGAGCAATCGCCCCAACCCGGCACCCCAACCCCCTACTCGGACAGAGAGCACACCTCCTTCCAATAACACCTGGTCGGAGGTCGTGAAACGGAAGCGTGGCAAGGGGAAGGGGCAATCTGCCCAGGCCCCAGCCTCTTCTTCCGTCAAGCCCAAACCCGCCAACCAGACCCGGCCTGCCAAGGGCAAAACTGGTGAGGCGCAACCCCAGAGACAAGCCGCTGCCGCGAAGCCTAAAGCCAAAAAGAAGGCTCCTCGCCTCCGCCCGCCTAAATCGGCCGCGGTTGTGCTCGAGTTGTCCCCAGAGGGCCAGGCTGCTGGCTACTGCATCTCCGATCTCCTGCGAGAGGCCAAAAACCGTCTTGACCCCCAGGAGCTCGGAATTACGGATCGCCTAACCATGCGGCCCTCCCGAATGTCCGGGAACCGCATTATGGAAGTTAGGTTAGGTTAGGTTAGGTTAGGTTAGGTTAGGTTAGGTTAGGTTAGGTTAGGTTAGGTTAGGTTAGGTTAGGTTAGGTTAGGTTAGGTTAGGTTAGGTTAGGTTAGGTTAGGTTAGGTTAGGTTAGGTTAGGTTAGGTTAGGTTAGGTTAGGTTAGGTTAGGTTAGGTTAGGTTAGGTTAGGTTAGGTTAGGTTAGGTTAGGTTAGGTTAGGTTAGGTTAGGTTAGGTTAGGTTAGGTTAGGTTAGGTTAGGTTAGGTTAGGTTAGGTTAGGTTAGGTTAGGTTAGGTTAGGTTAGGTTAGGTTAGGTTAGGTTAGGTTAGGTTAGGTTAGGTTAGGTTAGGTTAGGTTAGGTTAGGTTAGGTTAGGTTAGGTTAGGTTAGGTTAGGTTAGGTTAGGTTAGGTTAGGTTTTTTTTTTTTTTTTTTTTTTTTTTTTTTTTTTTTTTTTTTTTTTTTTATACTTGTTCCCACTGGCATGGGGGACCAGTGACAGTTCTTGATCATTATTTTTGTAATTAACCTTTGTTTTATTTATCTTTATATCTTATAATAGTGTATATTTTCTTCTTTTATTACTGTTTATCCTATTTCTTATATATTATGTGCAGTTTTATCAGCATTTTTATATCTACATGTCTTAAATAATCCTCCGAGAGTTTTTCTACTTAGTCTACTTTTATCCTGTTTGAGCCCTTTTACATTCTATTATTTCTCTTTCTTTGTTTTGCCTCATAACTACGTATTTAAGTATTTGCTATGTTTACTTATTATAAATATATTTATTTACTATTTTATTTGTTAACGTGTACTATATACTTTTTAGATATAAACAAGTTCACTATTTATCTACGTTTTTATTCTTATATACTACTTTTTTAGCTATACTTTTGCAATATTTTATAAACTTTGTTCTTGTTTTACTTTCTTTTAATATTTCGGAAATACTATTTTCGTTTATTTTCAAATTTATGTCTGCTTCTAGGTCAAACCTCATCTTTTCGAAAATAGGGCACTCCACGACCAGATGTCTAACATCCTCTTCTTTTTCAGGGTCACAGTCGCACGACGGACTCTCCTTGCACTTGAAGCGGTTCAAGTACCCGGAGAATCCACCGTGCCCCGTCAACACCTGCACCAGCAGCGGATCCAGGTCCACCTTTTTTACAGTACGGTATGCCTCTACTGCGTTCGGGAAGAACATTTTTGTTGTTCCCGCCGTCTGTTCTGCCCTGTAGCGCGAATCCCATTTGTCAATCGTATCTTGGCGTATGATACGCTTGACAAATGATACCGGGCACCTGTCGTAATCCGGTCTCGTCTTCAACCTCAGCGCTGCCTCCTTTGCCAGTTCATCGGCTCGTTCGTTTCCTTCCAACCCCACATGAGCTTTAATCCAGAAGAGATTTATGGTCTTATCATTAAGCGCCATGTTTCGGATTTTTTGCCTGATGTTTACGGCTAGGGGATGGAAGGAATTTCCGTTTGTGATTGATTCCAGCGCGGATCTGGAGTCGCTGTAGATGTTGAAGACGACACCGGACTTACTATTCCCCGCGATCTCCACTGCTTTGGCTAATGCCAATAGTTCGGCCTGGAAAACAGTGCAGAATTGTTCCAATCTGAGTTTTTTGGACATGGTCTCCGCTCCATTATCCCAAAGGGTTACTGCAGCGCCGACCTTTCCTGCAATTTTACTGCCATCTGTGAACAGTTTTGGGCCGTTATTCTCAGTTTGGGACAATTCTGCACTATTGGTGATAAGTTCGAACTTGAGCGTGTCCTGAGTCGCCGGGTGCGGTGTGTCGGCAAAGCGCGTCGGGGTCTCTACGTCTCGGTCTTCTATTACTCTCCGGGAATGACCTTTCTTTACCTCGTAAAGAGAGGCTGCTTCCTGGATTCTGAGGTCCAATGGAAGCAGCCCGGAGAGTATTAGCGCCGAGTTCAGGGATGTAGTCCTGTACGCCTTAATCAGTTTCTGGGCAAAACCTCGCTGCACTTCGTTCAGGTGTTTTTTAATACCTATTTTATCCGCTGCCGGGGCCCACGCACTTGCAGCGTACAATATGATAGGCTCTATCACTGCTAAATATATCGTCCTGACTATCTCCGGAGATAGTCCCCACTCTACTTTAGCCGCTCTAGCCAGTTGTTTATATATACTTAGGGCCTTTCGACAGACGTTTGCAACGTGACCGTTGAATGTGAGCTTGCTGTCTATCGTTAGGCCCAGCACTTTTATGTCCTTGGACATGGCAATGTCCTCCCCACCCATGCGTAAGAGAGGCGTGTCGTGTTTTAGCTTGTTTGTAATGACCATTGCCTTGGTCTTATGCGGCGCAAACTTGAGCTTATTCACGACACCCCACTCCCGGACATGAGCAAGGGCTCCATTTGCCCGTCTTTGGACGTCCAGAGCGGTCTCTCCGGAGAAAATCAGGACGACGTCATCCGCGAAGGCCTGACAATAGTCACCCCTGGCCTCCAATTCCTTTAGCAGCGGGTCCAACAGTAGGTTCCAGAATGTTGGACCACCTATCGATCCCTGTACACAGCCCTTGGCGGTCTCTGAGACGTGTTCGGCCCCTGCGTATCTCACCCTTACCCTCCGGTTAGTAAGATAACTATCTATTACTCGCCGGATATTTTTCGGACAGCTTGTTTCCGCTAATCGGCACCTTATTGCGGGCCACCAGGCACTATCGAAGGCTCCCTCTATGTCTAGTGACACCATGGCAATTAGCTTTTTCTGCTTTAGCTGGTATTTTATGTGGGCCATCATGTCATAAAGGGAGTCCTCGGTACTGCGCTGTGGTGTGAACCCGTACTGCCTTTTGCTCAAGCTGCCGATAGTATGCCATCTGATCCGGCGGATGAGCATCTTTTCCCAAATCTTACCCAATATTGGTAAAAGGCCAATCGGTCTATAAGATTTGGGTTGTGTATAGTCCTCTTTTCCGGGTTTGGGTAGGATAACGACTACCGCCTCCTTCCAGACTAGAGGGAAATGAGAGAGGTCCAAACATCTATTCAAGATGTCTAGGAAGAGTTCTGGATTGTTGTTTATGGCCGCTCCACATATGTCTGACGTTAGTCCGTCCACCCCGGGTGCCTTTTTTGGGTTGAAGCTACTAGCCGCCCATCGCAACTCCTCCAGGGTAAACGGGGGGTCGGATGTCTCACCATCATCGCCACCGTTTACAATTTCGGCTTTTTGCCTTGTGAGCCGATGGGCTTCATTATCTGCTTGTGCTTCGTCCCGGGGAAAGAAGGTATCCGAAAGAGCTTTGGCGGACTCATCTCTCTCCAGAACTCTACCATCTCGAACCAATGGAATGTCCTCCTGTCTTTTCATTGTACGCCCTATGACCCTATAGATCCCGTCCCACATGGTTTCCCTTTCCTGTTTCCCGCAGAAGGCTTTCCAACTCTCTGTTTTAGTTCTTTTCAGAAGCTGCGCATATTCGTCCTTCACATGTAGGTACTCCTGTAAGACTTTCTCACGGCGTATAGGTGCTGCATTTGCTATGCGTCTTTTAAACGTTTTGGCTTCCGCTTTCTTACGTGTCAGCTCTTCCGTCCACCAAGGCAATCCCTTTCTCTTTTTGTCCAAAATTTTCGGTATATGTTTCTCGCTTACTTTTGTTATCTCTTCAGTGTATGTCTCAATTATCCTATCCAGTTCTTCTTTTGTTCTAATTTTCCTTATTTCTTCCCTATTCAAATTACCCCTTTCCCAGTTTTGAGTCAATTCTTCTTTAAATGATATCCATTTTGCTTTCCTTGTATTATACCTTCTTGTTGTCCTTTTTATGTCTATACCCCTTGATTTCGTCAGTTTTACATCGAAAAGGATTGCCTTGTGGTCGGAAATTGTCAGGTCGGCGTCCAGCCTCCAGTTTTCGACTCTGTCCAGCAAGTCCACACTACACACCGTGATGTCTACGCAGCTTCTAAATCTTCTGCCCCCTCTGTAACAGTCGAAGGTGGGTTCCGTACCATGGTTTAGGATGTGAAGGCCTAACTCGTCCAATGCTCCCCCCAGGCTCCCTCCTCTCCTGTTTGTCTCCAGGCTACCCCACCAGATGTTCCAGGCATTCACATCGCCGCCCAGTATCACGCGCCTATTCCCTACTTCATCCAGGATCTTTTGGATGTGACCTATATCATCCTCGATGTTGCCATCACCCTCCAGGTACACCGATATGACTACAACTTCCCATGCTGCGGTCCTTAGTCGCGCCACGACGGTGTTTTCAGTGGTCAGCGTTGGACATTGGGTTACGTCAATTGTGTCATCGAATAATACAATGGCAGACTTGATGGTCTTGTCTGTATTTGTTTCGCATTGCACTATTCGGGCGCCCTGATAGGCCTTCATCTTACGGATGGCTCCGGTGTATGGCTCCTGTACCAGCGCGAACGAGACACGGCGTTTGACTGCTTCCATGATAAGTTCGTCCGTCGCTTGGTTACACCTCTGTAGGTTCGCCTGCAGCGCACGATAACGGTTGACTTCTGGGGTCGATGCGTTTTCTCTGCTCTCTGTATGGTTGCCCGGTACAACTTCAGCAATACGCCACCGTGGACCTGGCTATGCTGTCCCATTTACGCCGTACCGGGCACTCGGAGCTGAAAGCGTTGTGCTCAGCGTCCCCCAGCTTCGCCTTTTGGCAGTTTCGGCACGTCGGGGACTCGGCTGCAAGGTAGTCAGCGCACTGTGTGCGAAGGTGTGGGCCTCCGCAGTGCGAGCACGAGTCCTCGGACTCCCTGCAGGTCTTTTTACTGTGTCCATATCCCAGGCAGCGCGAGCATTGGACCAGCGGAGACTGATCTTCTGCTTTAAGGCGCTGCATGTCGATGTGGACACATCTTGCCTCTATGAGTAGGCGCCAGACCAGCGGGGACACGCTGAGCACAACGTGCATCTGATGGGGGTTCCTGGCATTCTTTTTGTAGCGGATGACTGCCCTAAAATCTTCCTCCTTCACCTCTCTGAGGACGTTCTTATTTTGTGTGTGTAAGGCCTTAATGATATCTTCTTCTGTATTGTATTTGTTAATATTTTTTATAATTATTAGTGGGTCTTTATTTTTTATTTCTTCCACAGTTAAGTTTTTTCCCCCATTTCTTATCTTATCTGTCACTCTTCCCACTTCCGCCTTCGTCCTACAACCCAAAATTATTTTCCGGTCCCTTCCCTTTCGTATCCTGTCAATTTGGAATCCTTCCTCTCTGGCTTTTACCACACTTCTTATCTTTTCCATTACCTGATCCCCCGTCTCTGTTTCGTCGTTAGATGTTATAATAACCGAGTGCACTGCGGCGTTCTCCGGGGATTTCCTCCTCGGAGAGGCCGCAACTACACTCGCGTACGTCACGTTATTGGCCCTATCCAGCTGGCTCTTTTCTATAACCTCTTTTAACTTTTCCATTTCCTTCCTATTATTATCTATCTGTTTACTGTGTTCAGCCATTTTTTCTAAGAGTTCCTTTTCCAATCTCATTCTCTCATTCTCCCTTTCCCTGTACACTCCGTTTTCCCTTTCGGGCTCTATGATCTCGATGGTCCTGTCCGACCCCTTCCTGTCCTTATCAGACTCTGCCTCTTTAACCAACTGGTACAGCCTCTCGAGCGCCTGCGTAACCTCTACCTTTATGTCCGTTTTTATATTTTTGGAGTTCCTTAGGTGGAGCTTTGCTTTGGTCAGCATTGCTTTGGCCTCTGTCGTCCTATTGAGATATTTAGGCTCGACTCGTGGAGAGGTACTGTAGGCTTCCGTTGAAGATCTACGGGCGGCATTTGGTTTAGAGTCCTGAGACAGAGCCTTCGTTTTGACTGGGCGGGCTGCAGGGACCACCTGCCTGGGTGCAATCGGGGATTTGGCGTTTCCTTCGACCTTCCCTGCCTCCCATTCACCGGTGAGCCGACGGACCATCGAGTCCTGCGTCGCTTGCGTATGGAGAAGTCCTGCTGTCCTTGGTTCGTCGTTTTTTGGGCTGCCAGAGCCAGCTTTAGCCTGGTCTGCGGTCATCTTTTTGACAGGCGTGTGGATGCCAAACATGGTACTACCAGTGCGAACGCGTCAAGGTTTGGTATATAAAAATATATATTCTTAGACAAAAGGTCTAATGTAAAAGTGTAAATTTAACCTAAAAATAGTAACACAAAAGTGTTTCTATCGTCTAGCCTATGTAAAAGTAGCTCCCTATGCCCTCGGGGGTACCACCTAAGCTCTCAGTCAAAAAACGAAGAAATATGTTTTGTCAAAAACCTAACCGAGCTTAGGTGGTAAAGCAGGTAAGGGAGGGTGGGAGGGGAATTTTTGCCCTTTATGACGTCCTAGGGGTCCAAAAGGGGTGTCTAAAGATTCGTCTCGTCGAGACGGACAATATTGTCAAACTACGGAACCGGGGTGCCGTAGAAAAATTTGAAGTTATGGTCAAAAAACTGAAATTCAGTACTTTCAAAAATTTATTGTAAAATCCAGGAGCGTCGCAGCGTGCTGAAATTGACGGCGTCTAGCTCGTATGGACTGGATCTACAAGATAAGCCGAAAAAATTTTGAAAAACGAACAAAAATTTTCAAAGTTCAAAATTTAGTATGGAATTTTTCTAAGTCAATATCAAAATTACGAAAAATCGCCAAAAATGCAAGTAATTAAGATTTTTTGTCGCTTCTTTCGCTGAAACTAAATAGAATCTACCGATTAGAATATATTAGAAGCGCAACAATGACTGTATTTCAGTTTTCAGTAGTGTTTTTAAGTTAATTTTGTTTCCGACAGTCACTTACCAAGTAACCTCGGTATCAAAGAAATCGAATATTTTGCCTGAAAAATGCGAATTTACGCCCTTTATGACGTCCTAGGGGTCCAAAAGGGGTGTCTAAAGATTCGTCTCGTCGAGACGGACAATATTGTCAAACTACGGAACCGGGGTGCCGTAGAAAAATTTGAAGTTATGGTCAAAAAACTGAAATTCAGTACTTTCAAAAATTTATTGTAAAATCCAGGAGCGTCGCAGCGTGCTGAAATTGACGGCGTCTAGCTCGTATGGACTGGATCTACAAGATAAGCCGAAAAAATTTTGAAAAACGAACAAAAATTTTCAAAGTTCAAAATTTAGTATGGAATTTTTCTAAGTCAATATCAAAATTACGAAAAATCGCCAAAAATGCAAGTAATTAAGATTTTTTGTCGCTTCTTTCGCTGAAACTAAATAGAATCTACCGATTAGAATATATTAGAAGCGCAACAATGACTGTATTTCAGTTTTCAGTAGTGTTTTTAAGTTAATTTTGTTTCCGACAGTCACTTACCAAGTAACCTCGGTATCAAAGAAATCGAATATTTTGCCTGAAAAATGCGAATTTACGCCCTTTATGACGTCCTAGGGGTCCAAAAGGGGTGTCTAAAGATTCGTCTCGTCGAGACGGACAATATTGTCAAACTACGGAACCGGGGTGCCGTAGAAAAATTTGAAGTTATGGTCAAAAAACTGAAATTCAGTACTTTCAAAAATTTATTGTAAAATCCAGGAGCGTCGCAGCGTGCTGAAATTGACGGCGTCTAGCTCGTATGGACTGGATCTACAAGATAAGCCGAAAAAATTTTGAAAAACGAACAAAAATTTTCAAAGTTCAAAATTTAGTATGGAATTTTTCTAAGTCAATATCAAAATTACGAAAAATCGCCAAAAATGCAAGTAATTAAGATTTTTTGTCGCTTCTTTCGCTGAAACTAAATAGAATCTACCGATTAGAATATATTAGAAGCGCAACAATGACTGTATTTCAGTTTTCAGTAGTGTTTTTAAGTTGGGTTAGGTTAGGTTAGGTTAGGTTAGGTTAGGTTAGGTTAGGTTAGGTTAGGTTAGGTTAGGTTAGGTTAGGTTAGGTTAGGTTAGGTTAGGTTAGGTTAGGTTAGGTTAGGTTAGGTTAGGTTAGGTTAGGTTAGGTTAGGTTAGGTTAGGTTAGGTTAGGTTAGGTTAGGTTAGGTTAGGTTAGGTTAGGTTAGGTTAGGTTAGGTTAGGTTAGGTTAGGTTAGGTTAGGTTAGGTTAGGTTAGGTTAGGTTAGGTTAGGTTAGGTTAGGTTAGGTTAGGTTAGGTTAGGTTAGGTTAGGTTAGGTTAGGTTAGGTTAGGTTAGGTTAGGTTAGGTTAGGTTAGGTTAGGTTAGGTTAGGTTAGGTTAGGTTAGGTTAGGTTAGGTTAGGTTAGGTTAGGTTAGGTTAGGTTAGGTTAGGTTAGGTTAGGTTAGGTTAGGTTAGGTTAGGTTAGGTTAGGTTAGGTTAGGTTAGGTTAGGTTAGGTTAGGTTAGGTTAGGTTAGGTTAGGTTAGGTTAGGTTAGGTTAGGTTAGGTTAGGTTAGGTTAGGTTAGGTTAGGTTAGGTTAGGTTAGGTTAGGTTAGGTTAGGTTAGGTTAGGTTAGGTTAGGTTAGGTTAGGTTAGGTTAGGTTAGGTTAGGTTAGGTTAGGTTAGGTTAGGTTAGGTTAGGTTAGGTTAGGTTAGGTTAGGTTAGGTTAGGTTAGGTTAGGTTAGGTTAGGTTAGGTTAGGTTAGGTTAGGTTAGGTTAGGTTAGGTTAGGTTAGGTTAGGTTAGGTTAGGTTAGGTTAGGTTAGGTTAGGTTAGGTTAGGTTAGGTTAGGTTAGGTTAGGTTAGGTTAGGTTAGGTTAGGTTAGGTTAGGTTAGGTTAGGTTAGGTTAGGTTAGGTTAGGTTAGGTTAGGTTAGGTTAGGTTAGGTTAGGTTAGGTTAGGTTAGGTTAGGTTAGGTTAGGTTAGGTTAGGTTAGGTTAGGTTAGGTTAGGTTAGGTTAGGTTAGGTTAGGTTAGGTTAGGTTAGGTTAGGTTAGGTTAGGTTAGGTTAGGTTAGGTTAGGTTAGGTTAGGTTAGGTTAGGTTAGGTTAGGTTAGGTTAGGTTAGGTTAGGTTAGGTTAGGTTAGGTTAGGTTAGGTTAGGTTAGGTTAGGTTAGGTTAGGTTAGGTTAGGTTAGGTTAGGTTAGGTTAGGTTAGGTTAGGTTAGGTTAGGTTAGGTTAGGTTAGGTTAGGTTAGGTTAGGTTAGGTTAGGTTAGGTTAGGTTAGGTTAGGTTAGGTTAGGTTAGGTTAGGTTAGGTTAGGTTAGGTTAGGTTAGGTTAGGTTAGGTTAGGTTAGGTTAGGTTAGGTTAGGTTAGGTTAGGTTAGGTTAGGTTAGGTTAGGTTAGGTTAGGTTAGGTTAGGTTAGGTTAGGTTAGGTTAGGTTAGGTTAGGTTAGGTTAGGTTAGGTTAGGTTAGGTTAGGTTAGGTTAGGTTAGGTTAGGTTAGGTTAGGTTAGGTTAGGTTAGGTTAGGTTAGGTTAGGTTAGGTTAGGTTAGGTTAGGTTAGGTTAGGTTAGGTTAGGTTAGGTTAGGTTAGGTTAGGTTAGGTTAGGTTAGGTTAGGTTAGGTTAGGTTAGGTTAGGTTAGGTTAGGTTAGGTTAGGTTAGGTTAGGTTAGGTTAGGTTAGGTTAGGTTAGGTTAGGTTAGGTTAGGTTAGGTTAGGTTAGGTTAGGTTAGGTTAGGTTAGGTTAGGTTAGGTTAGGTTAGGTTAGGTTAGGTTAGGTTAGGTTAGGTTAGGTTAGGTTAGGTTAGGTTAGGTTAGGTTAGGTTAGGTTAGGTTAGGTTAGGTTAGGTTAGGTTAGGTTAGGTTAGGTTAGGTTAGGTTAGGTTAGGTTAGGTTAGGTTAGGTTAGGTTAGGTTAGGTTAGGTTAGGTTAGGTTAGGTTAGGTTAGGTTAGGTTAGGTTAGGTTAGGTTAGGTTAGGTTAGGTTAGGTTAGGTTAGGTTAGGTTAGGTTAGGTTAGGTTAGGTTAGGTTAGGTTAGGTTAGGTTAGGTTAGGTTAGGTTAGGTTAGGTTAGGTTAGGTTAGGTTAGGTTAGGTTAGGTTAGGTTAGGTTAGGTTAGGTTAGGTTAGGTTAGGTTAGGTTAGGTTAGGTTAGGTTAGGTTAGGTTAGGTTAGGTTAGGTTAGGTTAGGTTAGGTTAGGTTAGGTTAGGTTAGGTTAGGTTAGGTTAGGTTAGGTTAGGTTAGGTTAGGTTAGGTTAGGTTAGGTTAGGTTAGGTTAGGTTAGGTTAGGTTAGGTTAGGTTAG